>CM053742.1:109799320-109850423 GCA_028658305.1 Pachyuromys duprasi | reverse complement strand
GGACCCAGGTTGGTATGATCAATGCTCATTTAGATGAACAAATGGGATGGACATTGAATGGAGGAGAAAACAAGCAACAGGACAGGAGCATACCAAAGAGGGCCTCTGAAAGAATCAATATAGCAATGTATCAAAGCAGATATTAAGACTCACAACCAAGCCTTTGGCAGAGGGCGGGAAATAATAATAAAAATAGGGGAAGTTAGTAAGACTTGGGGAAAACAAGAGCTCCATAAAGACCAAATAGATCAGGGCACAGGGGTCTTTTACAAGACTGTTTCTCCAACCAAGGACCATGTATGGATATGGCCTAGAACCCCCGCTCAGATGGGGCCCATCATAGCTCGGTGTCCAACTGAAGACCCTAGTAAGGGGAACAGGAATGTTTCTGTCATGGCTGGCTCTTTGACCCTCCCCCATACACACCCAGGAGTAACAGCCTGGCTAGATCCCAGGGGAGGACATTGCAGCCAGCCCTGAGGAGACAAGATGAACTGGGGTCGGATGGAAGGGGAGGAGGTCCTCCCCCATCAGTTGACTTGGAGGGGGGTGGGGAGGAGGTGAGGGAGGGATGGGGAGAGTGGGAGGGAATGAAGGGGAGGGCTATGCCTGGGATGCAAAGTACCTAACCTGTGATTAATATAAAAATAAATAAACTACATTAAAAAAAAAGAAAGTGAGTGTATCAGCAGTAAGCCTCCAAGAAAGCAATTCATCTAACAAATAAAAGATACGTTTACATGGTAGTCTGGAGTTTTAAAAGCATTTTATGGGTCAGGAGAGGTGGCTCAACAGCTAAGAGCACTCTTTGTAGACGACCTAGGTTCAGTTTCCAGTACCCGTATGGTATCTCAGTCCCAGGGGATCTAACCCTCTTTTGGCCTCCAAGGACACCAGGCATGCACATGATGCACAGTTGTACATTCAGACAAGACACCCATACATATGAAATAAATAATCTCAGCATTCATAAAGGAAAATTGTAAGTTCAAGGCCAGCCTGGACATATCAAGACTCTCATAAAACAAAGAAACAACACAAAGTATTCTAAATTCTTCAAAATTTTTTTATTTTGATGCATAATAATAATCATATGCATGTTATATATATGGGCAACTACTCTATAATCCAGTCTAGCAATATAAATTTAGTTCTCTGGTCCAAATTAATGTTTCTCATGTCACTACTCCTGTTGATGCTTTAGCCTAGCAGTTCTCAACATATGGGCTACTATACTCAGTAGCTAGTTTCCATGACCTAGAGGGAATGGTAAATATTCTCACTTTTTTTCCAATCTTTGCATGTACTCAGGAGATTCTTTCACAATGTGCATGTCACAATTTGCTCTCTCATAATCTACTAGAATCCTGCACACACTCACACACACACTCACACACACACACACACACACACACACATACACAGAGAGAGAGAGAGAGAGAGAGAGAGAGAGAGAGAGAGAGAGAGAGAGAGAGAGAGAGAGAGAGAGAGAGAGAGAGAGAAACACACAAATCTTACTCAGTTAAAAAGGAAAAAGAAAACAAAATTGGTCATCTTTTAGAAATGGAAAAAAATCCTGCATGCTTTCGAAATTAGTGTCAAATGGTAAGATCAGAGGCATAGGAGCTATTCCTCCTTCTTGTCCTCCTCCTCCTCTTCTTGTCTGATTTGCTTTGCTGACAACATTCTGATTGCAAAGTGTCAGCATAAGGGAAGTTTCTTCCTGAACATTACTTTTTTTACACAGAAAGATCTTCCCATAAGTTCTCCAGGAGAGGTCTTCTCAGATGTTAGGACTAAATCACAGACTCATGCCTAAACTAACCACCAGCAAGAATAATGAGTCTATTTGTACTTCTGATTGACTATTCAAAGTTCTACCATCACCCCAATATAAACCTGAGAGAGGACCCTTTTCCTAAACACATGATTACAACGGGCCAAAGGAGTAAGGAAGAAGATGCAACAATAGATTAGAGCAGACAGCCAACATCATCTTCTTTACACGTCTACATCCAGATTCCCTACTTGTGGATTGTTTGGTTCAAGGGTGCTACACAGGAACTCAGAAGTCTGTAAGTGGGTGGGCATTTTGATAGATGGCTGCATATCTCCTCTCTCAATTTTCCTAAGCAGCTTTCCTTTTCTCTCAAACTGTTTAAGTACTAAATTCCTCAGTTTTGCCGGGTTGGTGGCATGGGCCTTTAATCCCAACACTCGGGAGGCAGAGGAAGGAAAATCTCTGTGAGTTTGAGGCCAGCCTGTTCTACACAGTGATTTCCAGGACAGCAGAACTGATACACAGAGAAACCCTATCTTCAAAAAATATTCCTCAATTTTGAGCAAAGCTCAAAAATCAAAATCTCTATGGGGCTTTGTTTCTGCCTTCTTTTCTGGAAGAAAGTAGGCCCATTAAATCTACCCACTAAAATATAGGGATAGTTTTCCTAAATAACGCCTGTTTGCAAAAGTTATTTGGGTGGTTTACTTTATTGGACTTGTCTCACTTTCTGTTTATACTTTGTACTTTAGAGGGGTCTAAGCTCCTTACCACATGCAAGAAAATAGCTCATAAAACAACTCCAGTTTTCATAATAGCATTCAGCCCACTATCTTATTGCTACCCTTTCCTTGTCTTTCTTCTGTTGAGAGATGGCTACCACTATTTGTTAGCCAGTAGGACTCAGAGTAGTAGAATACTGAGTGAGCACCAGCAAGATGGCTCAGTGGGGAAAGACATATTCCTCCAAGCCTGATGACCAGATTTCTGTCTCTGGGACTCACACAATATAGAGAAACAACTTCCACATGTTGTCCTTTGACTTCTATAGGCATGTAGTGGCATGGGCGCATGTGCAACAAACACACACACAGACACAGACACTAAAATAAATAGATGTAATCATAAAAAAAATACTGAGTAAAATTCCTGTAGACTTGGTAGAAAATATGTGGTGGTACCTGAATTTGTCCTTGTTATGTTCATTTGTAATTCATCAAGGGATCAAAGACAATAAATAACTTGGTGAGAAAATAAAAGCTCTCCTAAAATCTCTTTCCTCCATACCACTACCATTCATTTGTCCACAGATTCCCCCCCAAGTCATCATGCTGTCTCTAGCCTGTATTCAAACAACACCAATGGCTTTGTCTGGCTTATACATGTCCAGTATAGCTTCCTAGCTCTTTAGACAGTTCTAGTTTACAATCTGTAACAAAATATTAAGGCCTTGGGGGAAAATAGAACTTTTGTTTCTTTTTTATCACTTTCCTCAGCTTGAATTTATCCCCTTCTGACTTCCTTTGTTCTTTCTAAATGAGTTAAAAATGAAGAATGTAATGCCACATGACACAAAACAGCCTGTGCAAAGGTCACATACTGTTCCTTTCTGGGTGTTCGTTTAAACCTATTTCCTCTGGTTGGGGACTTTCCCATCATGATTCTTGGAAGGTGGCAGAACCCATCTCTCCCTTTAGATGAAAATGCCTTATCCAATCTCCTCCAAAGGTAGGTTTCAGAAACATAACCTAGTCCAGTCACTCTAGATGTTGTCTTGGGAGTTACAGACAAAGAATTGAAGAAAAACCCAAAGTCAATTTTTCTTCTCTCTTTGTTCCAGTGTCTCCAAGGTGCTGCACTGGGGTCTTCATCAAACCAGTTCTGCATCATGCTTTGAGTGTTCTCCCTGGCTGCAAAACTGCTTCTTTACCCTCCCTGCAGAATCTGGAAGCCACTTAGCATCTTTTTAATGAATTATTTTGATACCAAAATAAGAGTTCAATTATGTTGCTTATACTCAAAGATCTGCGCTAATAGTTCCTTATAATGCCTTTAAAGATTTGTCTTACTTCTGAGAATACCAAAAGGACCATATTTCCAGGGAGAGTTTCTACTGAAAGAAAATCTTTGTAGAAGTATGTTTTGTTGTAAATAGCAAAATTAAAGACTATGAATCTACCCACTATTGTCCCACAACATCTAATTTAGTGCCTGTGATTGCATGTGTTCAGCAATGCTGGAAAGCCCCATTCAAAGAGCTTTTGCTGTGGTAAAAGACTTTATAATACTTCTTGAAAGAAATAGATTCATGATGTTCTTTATGTAGTAAACCTGGTCTCAGCAAACAGATCATTTTCAAATAATGATTTTAAACTGTGTGGGAATAGATTATTCAATTGTAATGAATTAATTGATTATGAGTGTTCCAATTGAGATGATGCAATAACTGCCTGGTATTGCACCTCCTGCTTCAATGTGTAATGCCAAAGCAGTTTCAAAGTTGAGATCTGGGTAGCACCTCTTTAGAGGCCTGTTTCCAAATACACTCACCTTCTAAAGTACTAGAGGTGGGATTTTAACAATATAAAATTTGGACAGACAAGAGTTAACAAGAAAAATCATAATTCCTCTAACACTTCGCAAATTCTTTTAAAAATCTTAACCTATTGAGTTCAATAACCAAACTTATGTTACTTCAGCAGTGTAGCTCTTTGCATTAGGAACAGATGAAAGTTCAATAAGCAGTTCATGTTCTCCCTCCATGAGACTATCCTTCCAGTACTAACTCTGTCCTTGTTTTCTTTTTTTGTTTGTTAATTTGTTTGTTTGTTTGGTTTGATTTTGAGACAGGTCTCTCTATATAACCCTGGCTGTCCTGGAATTCACTATGTAGGTAAGACTGGCCTTGTAGATATCCACCTGCCTCTGCCTCTTCTGCTGGGATTAAAGGCAATGTACCTCCATGCGCAGCTACTGTCCCTCCTAGGACCAACATTGAATAATTCTGTTTTGCTGCCAGAAAGTTCTGAAGTGGCTCACAATAGCACATTAGCTAAATAAACTCCAAATTTCTTCATGTATCCTAGACTACAGAGCTTATTTTCTACCATTTTCACATTCTAAATTATGCCCAGCCACATTGTCCAAAGAAGTAAAACTGAAGTTGTATTCAGACCAAATTATAGCAAAAAATATCCAGAGCCTGAGCAATATGAGAACTCTTCACTTATGGAGTTTTTAGAATAAATTTAAGTCTCAAATCCTTTCCTTCTCAATTTCCTTTGGAGTTCAGTCTCAGCTAGAAGGGTTGTGCTCTGAGATGTACATCCTGATGTTCAAATTACACCCTGAGCTGTTGTCTGCAGGTGTCTACTGGAATTAGTGATATTTCTGTAGAACAGGACCTCCAAGACAGAATTAATCCATCAGTAAAATTCTCATATGTCTCAATTTCTAATAGTTGCAAAAGTAAATTGGGTTCATAGTATTTTCTCAGGACCAATGTCCCATGTATAAAATTTAGAAGAAACTGAGACAAAGAGGCAACCAAACAAATGTAATAAGTAGAACATTCCACAGAAAAATCTGCTTGATATCAGACTCCTTAAAAGAGGTGGTTAGGTTAAATCAAAAAAGATGGTAAAGGACATAAAATCATTTTTTAAAAAGTATGGTCAGAATTGAATACTGATTTGGATAAAACTATGAGGTGTATTTTTAGGTAATTCAGGAAAATATGAATAGAAGTTAGGTGTTAGAATCTTGAAAACATACAGAACTAGCAAAATGAAGGCAGTAGACTTAAAAAAAAAATTGATGAACAGTATTTGTAGCATGTTTTCTACTTGGCAGAAACATAAAAGCACACAGAGAAGCCAGATTTGGTGGTTAAGTCTTGAGAAGTCTAAGGCTGAGTACTACTTGCATGAGTTCAAGGCCATCCTGAGCTACACCATAATAATACCCACATTAGCCTGAAATACAGAGGCCAAAGTATAGCCCAGATTGGTTCAAAACTTAGGTTCATACTGTCTTTGGAGTACAGTCATTATAGTATCCCCATACCCAGCCCAAACCACATTTTCTGTTCATTCTTATGGCTTCCTTTCTTCTTTGAAGTAGGCTGAGCTTATTCTTTCTTTTTAATTGTGAAAATTTTACAAAAGTTTGGAGGAATACTGTTAATGAGGTGGGGCCCATGTGGAGCTGGAAGTGGAAAATGGTGGGTAGGTATAATTAAAATACATTTTGTATGTGCATAAAGTTCTTAAGGAATAAATTAAAATATTATTTTAAAAGCTTCAGAATGAGCTGGGTATGGTGGCACACACTTTTAATCCCAGTAATTGGGAGGCAGAAGCCAGTGGATTTCTAAGTGTTTGAGGTCAGCCTGGTCTACGTAATGAGTTTCAGGACAGCAAGAACTATGTAGAGAAACCCTGCCTCAAGAAGTTAAAAATAGATAGATGGATAGATAGATAGATAGATAGATAGATAGATAGATAGATAGATAAAAATAAGTAAGGCCAGGTGGTTGTGGAGCACACCTTTAATCGCAGCACTTGGGAGGCGTATCTCTTGAGTCTGAGGCCAGCCTGGTCTACAGAGCAGGTTCTAGGACAGCCAGGGAGCTGTAGAGAGACCCTGTCTCAATAAACAAAAACAAAAATAGCTTCAGAAAGTATAGTAAAACTTCATATCCCCATCAAACAGAATTGTGGATATTTTGTTATACTTGCGTTTTATAAATAAAAAAACTTATAGCTATAACTAATGTGTTCCACTTAACCAGTATTTTTTTTTGTTCTTTTGTTTTTTGAGACAAGGTTTTTCTGTGTAGCCTTGCCTGTCCTGGACTCACTTTGTAGACCAGGCTGGCCTCATACTTACAGAGATCTGCCTGTCTCTGCCTCCCTGAGTGCTGGGATTAAAGGTGTGGGTCACCATGCCTTGCTTTCAACCACTATTTTTATTGGCTTCCTTGTCATTAGTTTTTCAACCATGGCATCCATCTTCCAGTAATTTATCAAATGACAAATACAAAGGGAAAGAGTAGAGAGGCACGTGCTATATGTTCTCTAAGCCTTTTTAAAAAAAATGTGGAGTTGTTCCTTTGGCCACATGTATATTAATCTACAAGAAAGGTAATATTATAGATACCAGGAAATGTGTACTATCCACAAAGGATGCCCCATTAATATCACCATGGCAAAACTGGAGGTGCCTACAATGTCATTTAGCACATTTAGCATTAGAGAAACAAACAACTGAAGGGCAAGATTCTTGCCAAGAAAATTCACATGTATATTGGGCATATTAAATACTATTTCAGCTTCCTGAAATAGATGAAGGAAAAGGATCAGAAGAAAAGAAAGTCGAAGAGAAAAGTCACCTGGGCTCTACTGAGGCAATGGCTTCCTCCACCAAGAGGAGCACGCTTTGAAAGACTAACAGAAAGAGGCCTGAGCTGGCCGAGCTATGAATTCATGGCTTAATGTACAGAAAGAGTTAAGAGACTTAGACTGTTGAATACTATTCCATTATGTAAACGTTACACATTTTCATGATCCATTTGTCCATTGATGAACATCTAGGGTGTTTCCATTTCCTAGTTACTGTGAATAGATCAGCAATAAACACAATAAATATAAGTAGGTAGCTCAAGCCATACAAAATCCCAACATGAGCCAAGTGTGGTGGTGCATGCCTTTTTATCCCAGAACTCAGGAGGCAGAGTGAGGTGGATCTCTGTGAGTTTAAGGCCAGCCTGGTCTACATAGTAAGTTCCAGGACAGCTAGGACTGTTGCACAGAAAGACCTTGTCTCACAAACAAAACAAAATCTGTAAAAGTATTTTTATGCCTGCTCTAGCTCCTGAATAACAACAGTAAGACCTTTGTATTTATTAAAAGCTTTAAGCACTATAGCTGGGCAGATACTCAGCTATTCTAGTCTGGCTATGTTAAACAGGCTTAATTCTCAGCCATGTGGTCTATTACCTGCCATCTTAGTCTTGCCCTGGATGCTCCTTCTTCATCTGTGTCCTCATGGTGACTTCTCTCTGTGTGTGTGTCTGTGTCCACCTGGGACACCTCTCACTGGGACCAGAAGTTCACCCTTATCCTTCTGCCCAGCTATAGGCTGTTCAGCTCATTATTAACCAATCAGAGATGATGGAGAACAATTCTTACACAGCATTGAGACTAGAGATGCTTCAGTAATGACAGTGCCAACATCCGGACTGCAACCAGGTATCTAGGTACAAAACTCAGCATTTGAATACACAATGGATGAAAACATCCCCCAACAAAAATCTTAACATCAAGATGGAAGGTGTACATGAATTCCCACTCTTAACTAACTAGCTATTGGCAATTGATAGTTGCTAGGAGTAAGAGAATTTGTTGTCTTTGATGTTTTGGCTGCTGCTGGGTTGATCATTATCCAGTGAATGCCACACATCCAAGAGCATCTGGGCAGCAAAAATTGGACGTGATGGGTAAAAAAAAAAAGTGGACACAGCCTGGCACTAGTGGCACAAGCCTTTAATCCCAGGACTCAGGAGGCAGAAGCAGGTAGATCTCTGTGAGTCTGAGGCCAGCCTGGTCTACAGAGTTCTAGGACATCTAGGGCTTTTAGACAGAGAAACCCTGTCTCAAAAAACAAATAAAAAAGAGGACACAGTTGTGTGCATTGGAAATAGGGGATGGATTGGAGAGGAGTGGAGGGAAGGGTGAATATGATCAAATACATTGTAGAAAATTAAAAACATAGGCAAAATAGTAACAAACATATATTAAAGACATGAGAAATATTTAGGGAAATAATATATGAATGTGGTCTCAATAATATTAGTAGATTGCATTAGTATATTATTAGTAGAATATTACTATTTATTTCTTAGGTATAATTAAGGCTTTATAGTCCTTTCCAGATTCTCATCGAAGTACTTTGAGACAATAGAGTCTATTCACTTTCAGATGGTAGAAAAATTAATAGTATGTTAGCAAAGATTTGTCTTCCTTTCCATTTCCTAGAAGATAATTCCTAAAGACTTGGAATCTCTGGTGACAGTGTCTTTTGTCTGCTAACAACATGACTGATGGTTGGAAGTGCCCAGGTCACTTCAGAAGAGACTCGTAGTAACTAGAAATACCAAAGCATTATTACAGCATTGAAACTTTCATTCGCATTCCTCAACCTCCAGGGAAAACTCAAGAGGGACTCAGGGTTAAGTTGATCACCAATAGCCAATGATTTAATCAATCATGCCTAAGTGATGAAGCCTCAATAAAAATCCCCAAAGGACAGAATTCCATCCAGATACCTAAACACTAGGAGTTCCCCAACAAATGGTATATCCAGAGAGGTCATGAAGGCTCCCTGCCCATTCTCTAATTTTTGACCCAACCATCTCTTTATGCATATCTTTTTTGATGTCCTTGACAATAGATCAGTAAGCATAAGTGGATTTTATGACCCAGAGATAAGGGGAGAAACTCTTATTTATACCTGGCTCATTAGAAGCACTGGTAAAACAACCTGATGACTGGCATCTAAAGAAAGAGACAATCCCAAGGGATCTTTCCAGATAATGTCAAAATTGAATACGAAAACACCCAGCTAGTATCCTCTGTTGTGGAACTGCTTGCTAATGGAAAGAAGTCCTTACACCTATTGAGGGTCACAGGAGGTTATTATGAAATACTGTTTTCTTTTTTTTTAAGATTTATTTATTATTTATACACTATTCTGCCTGCATTTGTGCCTGCAGGACAGAAGAGGGCACCAGACCTGGTTATAAATGGTTATGAACCACCATGTGGTTGCTGGGGATTGAACTCAGGACCTTTGGAAGAACAGCCAGTGCTGTTAACCTCTGAGCCATCTCTCCAGCCCCAAAACACTGTTTTCAAAAAACTCAGTACCTTCTTGATTTTATGAACAAACTACTTTCCTAGATGAGGTAGTTTTTAAAGTTTTTTTGTTTTATTTAGACTTGGCAATTTTAACAATTTTACATTTTCCTACTTCATTCCAAATAAATAAAAATATATATGATAATATATTTATATATAAATATTATAATATATTACATTATAAATATAAATATATTATATATATTTATATACATATATATAAATATATATATATACCCTATATCCTTACAGGATAAATTCGCTTATTTCACTATATGTACTTTAATGAAAATCAGCTGCACTTTTGTTATTGTTGGTTAGTTGGTTGGTTTTTTTCTTGTTTATTTGTTTTTGTTTTTGTTTTCTCAAGATAGAGCATCTCTGTGAGAATTCAGTCTGTAGAAGACCAGGCTGGCCTTGAACTTGGCCTGCCTCTGCTTCCCTAGTGCTAGGATCAAAGGCATGTACCACCTCAACTCAGTTTTCACCTCCCTTCTTTTTTTTTTTTTATACTTAATTTTTTTTTAATTTTTCTTATACATTTTTTTTGTTATCAATCACAGGTTAGGTACATTGCATCCCATGTGTAGCCCTCTCCCTCATTCCCTCCCACCCTTCCCAACCCTCCCTCATCTCCTCCCCGCCCCCTCCAAGTCCACCAACGGGGGGGGGGAGGACCTCCTCCCCTTCCATCCAACCCCAGTTCATCCTGTCTCCTCAGGGCTGGCTGCAATGTCCTCCCCTGGGATCTAGCCAGTCTGTCACTCCCTGGCTTGTATGGGGGTCACCTCCCTTCTTTTAAGACCATATTCGGAGTCTTTAACATTACAAAGGCACTATTATGGTTTATGTAATTATGAAATCTAGAGCCTGACACCATGCAGAGAGAGTGGTAGGAAAGGGTAGGGAGCCTGTAGATGTGCCACATAGATTCAGGAAAATAGGTCCCTCACAGTTGCTGGATTTCCTTCCTTCCTTCCTCCTTTTCTTCCTTCCTTCCTTTTATTCTTTCTTCAAGAATGGACTGGACTAGGGTTGTAACTCAGTGGTAGAACTTCTCCTAATCTGTACAAGGCCCTAAATTCTATTCCTATCCTATTGAAAAAAAAGTGCTACAATTCAGAACAAGGTAGAAGAGCAGAACTGAGAGAATGCCACTGAAGAAAATATACAAGGTTTAATCTCACTCTTTACTCTTCTGTGCTTCACACAGAATTTGGATTTTTGTTTTTCAGTTCAAAGTTGCAGCTTGTAATCCTGCCTGAGAAATGGGGGGAAAGTAGGGGTTGGGGACTGGGGTTTGGAACTGTTCTTATCGTGAGAAGCCTGAAATGAACATTCACCAAGACTAAAATGTTCTTCATCCATACCCTAATCCATACCACAATCACAAAAAGCATTTACTGTCTTTTCTTACTTAAGGTCCACGTGGACCTAGCTGCTTTTAACAGCAACCATACCGTAAAGTCAAAAACCCAAGAGGACTGTGTTTTTGAATCCTGCTGTCTAAGAAAGGCAGTTTTTATCCAGAGGACCTAAGTCATGGGATCACTTGAGGCCAGGAAAATCAACAGAGTAAGACCCCTGTTTCAAATGTTAAAAATCAGTTATATGCCTGTGGGCCCCAGACATCATACAAAGTGCTGCAGACTTTCTCAAGATAGCACTTTTTATGATAACACCTGTGGATGCCAGCCACCACAGTCCCACAAGGAAAGTTATTTCCTAACCTGGGCATGGTAGTCCCACCCGGGAAGCTGAGTTAAGATGAGCATGAGTTTGAGGTTAGTCTGGGTAATATAAAGAGTTCAAAGACAGTATGAGCATACCATGATCCCATTTAAACAAAACAAAACGTCTATTGAGATGGCTCAGAGGGTAAAGGTACTTGCCAACAAGACTGAGAACCTGAGTTCCATCCCCTGGAGCCATATGGTGAAAGGAGAGACCTGACTCCCAACAGTTGTCTTCTGACCTCTGCACATACATGCACCATGGCATGTGCAGCCCAATTCACACATCTCCTCTCTCTCTTTCTGTGTGTGTGTGTGTGTGTGTAAGAAAGGAAAAGGGAAAGCAAGTTGAATGCCAATCATTAAATTAATTCACAATGTTTTTCCACCCAAACACTGTGGGATCTCTCTAAAGGTCAAATAATCACCCCAAATTTCTCTTAAATCCAGAACTAATTGAGAAATAGATGCAGAAGTCACAGACGTATCAGAATATTAAGAAGTATTCTGACAAGACCGATTTAGAGAATATGTTGGTGGCCTGCAGCCTGAATCGGCTTTCTAAGTTATTGATTCTAAGCCTAGACCATTATACCATTTGAGTCGATTGCTGGGTCTGTAGAAACTGTCACCCTGCCAGTCAGAAAGGATATTCATCCACCGTTAGGCAGAGAGGTGAACATGGCTGTGCTATAAGCTAAAGAGCACAACAGGAGCTGAGCCACGAGTGTTAGGTTACATTTTTGAATTTCATAAATCAAGTTGACATGAGAAGGCAGGAAGTGGAAGCCTATAGGACAAGGTTATACTAGAAACTCTCTTCCCAGTACTTCGGAAATCAGTCAATGTTTCTGTTTCATGAGCAGGTGAGATTACACACATACACACACACACACAATGATGTCACTCAACTGAAGCATGTTGTTAAGAAATGAGCTAAATGAATACAGATTAAGCACCTTACTCAGGATCCTCCTTCTTGCTTAGCTTCTTTACATATACAGATTTTAGTATGTATATAGTATATTATATCATTTAGAAAGGCAAACGAGATAGACATTGGAAGAAGGAGAAAACAGGGAACAGGACAGGAACCTAGCACAGAGGGCCTCTGAAAGACTACCCAGCAGTGTATCAAAGCAGATGCTGAGACTCATAGCCAAACTTTTGGGCAGAGTGCAGGGAAGCTTATAAAAGAAGGGGGAGATAGAAAGACATGAAGGGGACAGGAGCAACACATGGAGAGCAACAGAACCAAAAACTCTGGGCCCAGGGGTCTATTCTGAGACTGATACTCCAACCAAGGACCATGCATGAGATTACCTAGAACCCCTGCACAGATGTAGCCCATGGCAGCTCAGTCTCCAAATGGGCTCTCTATTATGGGGAACAGAGGCTGTCTCTGATATGAACTCAGTGGCTGGCTCTTTGATCACCTCCCCCTGAGTGGGGGCGGGGGGTAGCCTTGCCAGGCCACAGAGGAAGACAGTGCAGCCAGTCCTGATGAGACTTGATAGGCTAGAGTCAGATGGAAGGGGAGGAGGACCTCCCCTATCAGTGGACTGGGGGAGGGGCATGGGAGGGCAGGATTGGGAGGGGCTGAGGGAGGGGGCTACAGTTGGGATACAAAGTGAATAAATTGTAATAAACTAAAAAGGAAATGAGCTAAAGGGAGGATTCCCTCCTCAAGAGGCTAGGGTTCTCTCCAACTGATGGCCTAATGTTTTTATTGCTAGAACAAACCAGAACAAAGCACAGAGTAGAACTGGACAGTCCATTGCCCTGCAAAATCAGTGGACCATCATAAGAGTCCTACTTGATTACTCTGAACATTCACCTGAAAGGAAGAAAGCTGTGGAGCTAATTTAAGCCCAGTTACTATTTTTGTTTTTCTTGGCCCCAGATAGTAGAGGACAAAAGGATAAAAGAGATTTAAACAGATCTTGCATACTGGTATCCTGCTGAATCGATCCAATCTACAGATGTGTTTGAGTTGAAAAATATCTTTAAATTGTCAACAAATACAAATTGGTAGAATCCATATAAAAACACAGAATTTATAGTTTCTTTAGAAGAATTCAGGGATTCTGGCCATGTGAATGTGCCCTTCTGAGTGGCAGAATTAGCTGGATGCAGTAGACATTGCTTCCTTTAGGAAGGAGTATAGTCTCCTACTCAGTCTTTAATGTAAGCTGCTAGGCCCTGCCTCCATTTGCGTTTGTGGTCTCCGAATTTGACTAGTGCTAGAGAATATTTGTGATTTGAAAGAACTGCAAATCATACATTTATATGAGGGTTTAATCATGTCAAATCAAGTATTTGGCAATGTGGTGAGTTCCAAGGAGATATATGCCAGGAATCTGACCATTCATGAGGGAAAAGAAGGAGGAATAAGGGCCTACCCATCCGTATAACAAGGGTGAAGATATTGTTATGAAAAGCAAGAGAAAAGAGGCTCAAGTGTATACTGCAGCAAGGCCAACTAGGCTGAATCAGGTGACTACAGGAGTTAATTACAGCCAAGGATTGCTAGACTCCTGGTCTGGTTACACCAGGAACCCTTAATTGGACCATGATGCAGATTTTTTTCTGCTCTACCCATCCTTAACCACCATGAAACCATATTTGCCTTAAAACTTACACTTTCTCTCAACTCCCCTGCCCTTACCACACACACCTGTCCCTCTGCTCAAGGCCACTCAGACTTGGCATCCTGCCATGTGCTCTTAGCACCCAGGACAAGGTGGACACTCATGCTGCGCCAGAATATGGGGAAAACTATAACACTCAGGCCAGATGTGGAAACTGCCAATTCATACACAGACACAGCCTACTTCTAAACTATTGCTAGTAGGTAAGGAATTGCTGGGGACCCTGTGCATACAGAGATGGCTAATAGATTGCCCTGCTACCTCAGGATCCGTGGGCAAAGTTTTTAATATCCCATGGAATTCCTGCAACGAGAGGCTGGCTTGCAGACAGCCATACCATGCTCACGCAGTTTCAAACCCGGCCAGGACAGCCTTCCCACCAGCCAGCACCTGGTCTTGCTATGCTTTGCTATGGCCATGCACAGCACATGGCTAGTCGCCATGTGGATTTTTGGGATAAAGAGGGTGGAGCTATGCCTTCACTGCCATCTCCATTAAGGGCAAGCACATGGTTTCACCACCATCTTAACTTAGGGCAATCAAGGGCAGTCACATAATTGGCAGCCATCTTGGTTATAAAAAAATAAATAGAACAAAAGAAAAAACACTGTGGTTTCCCCCTCTGCCAGGTGCTTTTACTATTTTCCCACTGTTTTCAGAGCTGCAAAACTGCAGTCCCTTGTAGACCCTAAAAGGCCACTGCACCCCTTCCTACCTCCATTCTAAAGCTGCCTCTCTGCCCGTAGCCTTTCCCACAGATGAGATTCCCCCTACTAGACTCGGCATTACTGCTGATAAAGATGAGATTCCCCCTACGAGAACTCGACATTACTGCTGATAAAGAGGTTCTCCAGTTTAGTCCTTGACCTGCAGTGCTATCTGGTTGACGAACCACTAGCAGCATGGTACATTTCCATTTCCCCTTTCTCATTCACAAGAATGGCTTCCTCATATTCTCTCTTCTTGGGAAACCTCTGGCTTCTACACCTATATTTGCCCCACTCAAATGTCTAATATCCAGTAATATCCAGTAATACTAAAAGTGACCCATGAAGTAAAAACAATTCCCTATTTCTTTTTTCTCAAAGTCTTTTTCTGTTTCTCTCTGCCTGCTATCTCACTGGTTTCTTTTTATACTCTCAAAAAAATCTTAAAATTAAACTGTAAACCTTAAGGTGACCATGTGCTATGAACAATTTTAATCATAATTAGTTCTCTGTTAATTTTACCTCTTTTTACACTAGGACAGCAACAGGTCTCATTTTAAATTGTTATGGATTTTTATAAAAATTCAAAGTTACATTTTATAATATATATGATTCAACCCTGGTTCAAAATAACTTTTATATAATGCTAAAATTTCAAAGTTATAAGGGTCTATTCAAATTGAGCTAATTTGAAATGTACATCTAACTGCCTATGTCTTTATCAATTCCGATATTAATAAATGCTGTTTCTCCTGCCATGAGCTGCCTATTATCCAGATTCACCACTAGGCTTTCTGGCTCATACGTTTGCTATAATAAATTTATATGTAATTTAAAAATTGCTTTATATTGTTCTACCATATTGTTGGTTTTAAAACTCATAACTCAGGGATTACTACATGCAAGTTTTTACCAATACTGTAAATTAACATCTATTAATTTTAGAGGCATTTATTTATTTATGTTAAAACTTGGTCATTGTGCTATATCTTCACTATGAAAAGGTTAAATATGCTTGGTCTTGTTTTCTAAAAATGGTATTTTAAGGCTCCAACTTAACAGGGACAAAACCTAAAGTCCTAATATTTAATGGTTAACAAATGCAAGTTAATAGTCATCTCATAGATGATAAAGTCCTTTAACATGTTCAAAAATAAATTTATAGTCCTACACATGCAGACATGGTCTCACTGCTTACTTAATTAAACAGCTGAGGATGGTCCCTGAGTCACCATACAAAGAGTTGGTAAAAATAAGAGGAACCTTCCCAACAGGCTCATCTACAGCAAAAAGTATGCTCCAGACCTTGGCTGCTGCTCTGAGGCTGTCAGCATTCCTGCACAGAAAAAAAGAGGTCTGCAATGCCCCATCCTGCTGGGGTATTGCCAAAAGTTGATTCTGCCAGGTAACTGTTTCAAATGCAGAGAAGACACTGGTCCAACAGCTGCCTCAACAAGCCACACACTGCCTGCTGGCCGACTGGCTTCTGGAAGTCAAAATGCTCCCATGCAGGCTTGTCCTCCATGTCCAGCCATGGAGGAGCAACCAGCACAAGAACCACAGACACTTCCAGCCTTTAAGCTCCTTGGCCTGGCGGGGGATAAATGGCTCCTAGATTCCACGACCTCTATCAGCCCTGCCAAGCTCGGATAATGCTGCAGGTCTGTTTTAACCCCACACTTGGGTCCCATGGTCATATTGCCAACTTCTGTCTTGGGAGGCTTCAGATGCCTTCTCAGTCCTCTTCATATGCAGGAGACCAGGCCTTAAGCCTTCTAGAGCTGTTATTGTCAGGTCAAGACACAATATGCCTTGTTGCCAGACTCAAGAAACAGGTCTCAGATGTAACCTTTTACCATCCCTTTAGCTATAGGTTAATAATTGTTCATAGCAGTCTCACCTATGTCTCATGGTAAATAACTAGATAGAAAGGCTTAAGGAAATATTGTTTTGAGTGTCTAAGAAATTGTTTTAAGGTTGGTAAATACAAATAATAAATGTTGAGAGTCTAAGAAAATATCTTAAGATTGGTAAACACAAGTTATAAATGTTTGAGGGTCTAAGAAAATGTTTTAAGGTTGGTAAATGCAAGTTATAAAGGTTGCAAGGTCTAAGGTGATTTAAGGTATCCTAAACAGGTAAAAATGCTTAATATTTCTTCCTGTTGCTATGCTACTGTTATATTGATTGTCCAGAGCTTTGACCTTTATCAACAGAGCTCTGATTTATTAATCTAACTGTAATACAAAAACATTCCACTATACGACCCACTATCATGGTTCCAACCTCAAGATTTAAAATCTCCATACTGTGTAATCATACTAAAGGTTAAGATCAAGTGAGCTTTTGTCACTTCTACTTCACGAAAGGCTTCTGCCTTTTCAGAGCTCACCTTAAAGACTGCTTATGCTGTTAACACAAATGTGTATGTCTACTGACTTTTTCCCAATGTATATTTCAGTGCAGATTACAATTGTGATGCCAACATGTCTAAAGTTTTATCTCCTTTGTAAAATTTAAAAATAATTCTTGTAAGTTTCAGGAAATCCACCTCTCAGGTTAATTGGGCTCCAAATAAGTACTGCACCTATTACCTATCTCAGAGGATTGGATTCCTCCCCTTTCCCTAATTTTGGGACTTCCCTTTCCTGGCTACTTGATTGCTACATTCCTACACCCAAAACCAGCCGATTGGTGAATCTTCACTTCTGGTTGGAGCAAACGCTTTCAACTGCTTTTGCCAACCTACATCCAAATCCTTCATCTAGGACCTTCTTCTCCCTTGGGTAAGATTTTCTTTCCCTCTACCGGCATGGTTTCTCTCCCTCCCCCTCTCGCTTGTCTACAAAAATCCTAGCGCTAGGTAAATCCTGTCTGCTACGGGCAACTGTGCCCTTGGTCTCTGGCTAACACTGAGAAGCTGTTGGAACAGATTGTACCAATCTGAGTCAGACCTTGCTCTTGGGACACCTTGACAAGTCACTGACTCCTATCTGCCCAATGGGAATAGTCCATTCATCCATTCCTCCAGATTCTCCTCCGGGATATCTTCTGGAGAATTTCAGGTTTCTACACCTAATGCCCTCTTTAAGGGCTTCTAAGCTTACATACCTCTGTAACCAAACATGGCCTCAATTTCCTTAGATGGCAGATCCAAAGCAAAGTCTTTTTAATTACTGCCAGTGATTGGGTAAATGGAGGTGACCTCAGGTAAATGGAGGTTACCATGTTCAAGTCTCTTTGATCCAAACCTTCCACTTCTGTTCGCTCTCCCAAAAGTTTTAAATGTAAACCTAAAGAATTTTCTCTATAACCTACTTAACTTTGTCTTCTCCATATATATGTGTGTGTATGTTTCAATATCCTGCCAGACCAGGTGTTTCCTACATCCACGACAGTGCATAAACACCTACCAGGTGTTCCAGTCTGACCTCGGCAGACTTCCATCAAGCTGGACCTACACTTTCCCTCCCAGCCACTGATGTTCTCACAGACCCTGGACAGCATTAAAACAGCCTGTTCTTCCTGGACTTGGCCAGCATTTCAGTCTTTTGACCTCCCTATGGGGTCCCCAGTGTCAGCAGGAAGTAGCCAGAAAAGAATCTATGCCCATTATTCAATTATTAACAAAAGGCTGGAGTGGTGTGCTTCAGGCCTAGGACAAGTACCTCCAGGTTCTCCCAGCATTTCTCAGTCCCCACCTGCTGCAATGCATGGCTGGAAACTCTCTACTGGCAACCCTCTACCCTGAACTTTCCAGGTCAGGGACTTCCCCTCCTCCTGTTGACTGTGTAATCTGGATATTTTGTTGCTATTACTTTCTCTCACACGCTCCCTCCTGCTCTCTCACTCTAGCTAGCCCTTACCCCTTTGTTTGGCAACCAAGAGCTGCTTCCAATAAACCCACGTTTCTACACTTTAACTTACCTTACAAGAGAAGCAGCCTAAGCTCCTGATTTTTTCATTATTGAAAAAGGGAGGAATGTTAGTATTTCTGCAGCCTGCTTCTGGGTTGCCTAGCAACCTATGATGTCATCATGTGTCACCCACCAGATAGCCACACCTGGCAGGTGTGGCAACCTGCTACTTTGTTGCTCTCTTGACCTCTTGACCTCTTGCTCTCCTACTCTCTCCCCTTTCTCCCTCAGGATGCCCCTCTCCCTTCCCCCTATCATGTCTCTCTCGCTCCTTCTCTCTCTTCATATCCAGTCAATAAACCTCTTTCAGATAAAATCTGTTGTGTGCATCACCATTTCATTGGTCCTTTTATTTTTATTTTTTTTCATTAAAAATTTTTTATTAATTACACTTTATTCACTTTGTGTCCCCTGTGTAGTTCCCTCCCTTTTCTCTGTGTAGCTCTGGCTGTCCTGGAACTCAATCTGTAGACCAGCCTTGCATAGAACTCAAAGATCTGCCTGCCTTTGCTTCCTGACTGCTGGAATTAAAGCTTGTGCCACCAGTCTTCTACTTAGAACTTTTATCATGAAGGCATATTGGATTTTGTCAAAGGCCTTTTTTGCATTTATTGAGATGATTGCAAGATTTTTGTCTTTAAGTCAACTTATATGATTTATAACATTTATTGACTCACACATATTTAACCATCCCTGCATCTCCAGTATAAATCCAACTTATTGTGTTGGTCAGTCTTTTGATATATGCGTGTGTTAGGTCTGCAGGTATTTTTTATAGTCTCCCCCCACCCCATGCTAATCAAGGATATTGGCCAGCAATATTGCTTTCTTTTTTTTTTTTTTTTTTTTGGTCTTTGTGTTTTGAGACAGGGTTTCTCTGTGTAACCCTGGCTGTCTTGGAACTCTCTAGACCAGGCTGGCCTTGAACTCAAAGAGCTCCACCTGCCTCTGCCTCCTGAGTGCTAGCATTAAAGGCATGCACCAAAACCAACTGGCTTAGATTTTCTGATTTAATGGACTATAGGTATTTAAAGTGATCCTTTAGAATAATATTCTGAATTTATTTGCTGTTTGTTGTAATGTTGCCCTTTTTATTTCCGATTATGTTAATTTGGGTCATCTCTTTCTTTTGGTTAGTTAGGCCAAGGTTTGGCAAATATCATTTATCTTCTCAGAGAAACACCTCTTAGATTTGTTGATTCTTTGTATCATTTTCTTTTTTGTTTGTTAGTTTTTGTTTGTTTTTTCAAGATAAGGTTTCTTTGTGTGGCCTTGGCTGTCCTTGACTTGATCTGTAGATCAGGCTGGCCTTGAACTCACAGAGATTTGCCTGCCTCTGCTTCCCTAAATACCAAATTAAAGTTCTAAACTATCACTGTGCTGGACAGTTTTATGTCAACATGCCACAAGCTAAGAAGGGAACCTCAATTAAGAACTCTGTGCCAATGATGAACAATGACAAGCACTACTTTGAATGCAAAGGCTACCATATCTTCATTGGTGATAAGCTGAAGTCCTTTCTAATTGGGCAGATGGAGGTAGATGGCTCAAGCCCTTCAGGCCCATTTCAGGCTTCAAAACCCAATATTCTGTATCACCAATGATTATATGTTTTAAGTACTACATGATTAATATCACCCTTGACATTGTGGTCTCCAATAAGAAGATTTCAGACTGCTCCCACCCCAGACAAGGAGCTGGTCCATGGTGACAGGTATCTATTGAGAACTAGGAAGCTAACCAAGAACTCAGAAGTTGCAAGACAAGCTGTTTGGGTCTAAATGGATGGTAGCTGCTCGAGAAACTTAAGGAGATTCAGCTTTATAATCTGAAAAGGATCATACTGTAAAGGAAAGACCCTTGGACCACTTCTTGGACACTGATAGAAGACTTTGGAATTTCTTTTTTCCCTGTATGGACTATCTTTTCCTGGATTCTGTAAATAAATAAAGGTACTTTTATGGAAGGTGAAATATTATAGATAAATATTCAATATTATGACATTCACTAGGTCATTAATAATTTACTATGTTATTTTTTATAACTATGTCTATTACATGTAATATATAGATAAATGTTAAGAAAATATAAGATTAAAACATTAATAATTGTCATGTCTGGGTGTTTAGAGTATAGTTTTTAATGTTTTTGTTATGCTTTCATATTTTGGTAGGACTTCTACAATAAGAAAAATCAAAACATATATGTGGGGGGATGGTACTGGTTGAAATTAATACTGGAGGAATGGAATCAGCAAAAGAATGAGCAACTGCTGCAGACTTAAATGTAAACTAAGGCTGTGGGACAGATGAGATTTTAGAATTAGAGGTGTGGAATTAGATTTCAGGGGTTAAGAAATTAACAATAGAAGCTAGGTGCAGCAGCATGGGCATTTAATCCAAGCACTCAGGAGGCAGAGGCAGGTGGATCTCTGTGAGTTCAAAGCCAGCCTGGTCTACAGAGTGAGCCTAGTACAGCCAAGGCTACAGAGAGAAACCATGTCTCTCTCTCTAACAAAAATAAATAAATAAATAAATAAGGAAAGAAAGAAAGAAAGAGGAGTTACAATTAAGAATGGATATAGAAATAAAGCAGATGTTGTAAGAGACCAGAACCTATGATGAAGGGGCTTATTAAATGGATGGGGTGAAGTATTCTAAATAAACTGGAATTTTCATACATTTCAGGTGAGACTGCATTGAAACTTTTTTGGAGAGCTACTCTCTTTCTACAAACCCCACCATTAGAAAGTTCCAACCAATAGTTCTTTCTTTTCTGTATTTTTTACAAAGGGGAGGAGAAGGACAGTCTTTGGCAGTGGCTTTCCTCAACACAACAATGATTTTACTCAGCATCTCTTCCTTTTGGAATAGATTTGTGTCCCCACCATTTTCTTGATGAATTTATGGTCTCCTTTGTTCTTGGAGATATCAAGTAGGTCCATTGTGTGCTGCTTTATTAGGTCACCTCTCTGTCAGTTACTGTTCAAAGTTGATATGCTTGTCTTCGTTATCTTGTAGCCCTTTTTGAAGCCAAGGTGATGGATAGATGGATGGCACAGAACCATGGCTGCTTCTTTCCAATGTCTGCTATGATAGAAGCCATGTCTGCTTTTTTAAAACTAACAAATAGGACCTAAACATAGGGTATTAGTTAAAAAAATAATTAGCTTTATTAGTTAAAAAAATAGTCACTCACTAAATACATAATTTTTAAGAATATACAATGAGACCACCTCAAAAGGTCTTCTGTGCATCTTCTTAGGTTGTACAGAAAACTGTACCACATGGAAGGAGGGAGTAGTTCCATTCAGCAGATTTCCAATTCAAGGCATGAACCACTGTTCTGTAATGTTGGAATTAGTGTCTCAAGGGTTCTTTCACTAGTGCCTTTTCATTTTTGCTTTAAAAATCAAACTAATACATTTGTATTAATTCAAACCTTATTGAAGCACCCAGAGTTGCAAATCAATACCCCCCACCCCCAATCCTTTTACTCTCCAATTTCATTCTATATCCCAGACAAATAGCTATTAACAGGGTCATCTCCCAACAGGTCATTTTTATTTGTATATATTTACAAATGTAAATCCTCTACAGATTCCTCCAATCACAGTGCCACCTCACCTAATACAAAGAAGAAATGGTTGAGTGGGAGTACTATGAGCCTAAAGTGTTTTGCAGATTTGCACTGCGGTTCTCATTCCTTTTCCTGGCCCTCCACAATGGGTCCTATCTTGTCCTCTTATCCCTCACTCCCAATTCCTTAATTTTTAAAATGTATACCATTTCATTCTAGAGGAAGCAAATCCCAGTTCCTTAGTGATCCTACTATCCTCTATGGTTGCCTTCATTGGGCCGTTAATAGTAGCTCCCGCAAGGTCTCTGGTAGGTGACTAGAATACACTACCAGGGGAGCAAGAGCGCCCCCTCAAGGGACAGAGGCGGGGCTAATCGCGTGGTAGGAGGAGCCTTAAAATCAGTGTGAACAAGCCGCAGGGGGTGGGGGGGTGGATTTATAAACCGAGGTCGAGGGAGGGGGTTGGGGTGGGTGGGGGGGAACAGGATTGCTACTGGCATCAGACCCTGCACGCTGTTGTTGCAGGCCTCGCTGAGCCCCTGCTGCTGAGGTGAGCGTCATACCCTCCTTCCTGCTTCCTGGGCTTGAGGAAAGGGCTGACTTAGACTCCCCGAGGTAGGGGGCAGTTCCCACGGGAACCAGCTCCGAGGCTCCAAGGTGGCGGCCTTAGAGAGCCTTAGGGAAAGGTTGCTGAAGGGGCCAGGCGGCAGCTGCAATCTTCCTCGAACCCCTCCTCTTCTCCCCTCCCCCAGACCTCAGCGGCCTCCAACAGAAAGCTAGCTGCATCTTTGGGGACTGCAGGGCAGCTGGGGAAGCAGCGAACAGCGCGCAAGACAGTGGCCAACAGTGGGGATGCGAGGTACCGGCAATTAGCCCTGGCCAAGTAGCCCTAGAGAGGGAGTAAAGGCGGTGCCTTCGGTTTTCCTCTTAAGGGTTGCAGAAAGGCAGCCTCAAGAGGAAAAGGAAGGTGATGGGCGAGCAGGCAGGCTTCATGGTTACTATTAGGCGCACACACGCGCGTGCGCGCACACGCGCGCATGCTCATAATATGTGTGTGTGTGTGTGTGTGTGTGTGTGTGTTCCGATATATATATATGGACTGGACACACATTTTGTCTTATTGCTTTAATTTTTTAAAAACAGTATGTCTTATAGATCTTAGTGTCAGGGAATCCGACTTTGTTCTATTTTTATATCTCTGCATTGTATGCCTGGACTACAGTTTACTTAACCGTTTCTTGACTGTTGTACACTAGCTTGTTTTCTTTGGGGGTGGGGCGTTATTGCAAGTAGTGCAGTAATGAATGGGTTTGTGTATGTTTCATGCACATGCATGAGGGTATTCCTGTAGGAGAAATTCTTCGAGAAGTAATTGCTGAATCAAAAAGTGTATGCATTTAGAATTTTAATAGATTTGTCTAAATTCCCTTCCCCAAAGGCCATAATAATTTACAATCTCCAGTGTAGTACAAGATAACTTATTTTTCCATAGCAGTGCCTACATGAATTGTTACTGTTTATATTTTTATAGTTATAGAGTAAAAATCACATGTCATTGCTTTCATTTGCATTTTGCTGCTTATTACTATATATTTGATCATATTTTTATTTTTCTAATTACAAAAGTGAATAGTGAGATATGGACAATCTTTCTCTATATAAGCAATGGACATTTTGAAAATACTAAAATGCCCTACTGTAAATACCAAGAAAAATAAAAATATCTGGTAGTAAACTATAAAACTTTGAGGAGCATTTGCATAAATGGAGAAGGAATATCATGACTCTGAATAGGAAGGATCAATTTTATAGTGATGTTCATTTTTCTATATTGATTTATATAGTTGATGCAATTCCAATAAATATACTAAGTTTTTGGAACTTGATTCTAAAGTTTATGATGGGGGATGGCTAAGAATAGCTGAGAAAATGTTTTTAAAGATAACTAAAGATGGGGGATACTGTACTCTGAAGGAAGCATGTTTAAATTAGAATAGGCAGAACAATGCATTAGAATGGATAAAGCCCACAAACGGGCCAGGCTGTATCCCAGGATATATTGAAGAAACATTGTTGGTTAGACATGGAAAAACTGCCACATTAAAATATTAAAGCACCTACCTCTCCACCGCGAGCTTGAATTTGCTTTTGAGGGCAGACTCCTTTGTTTGGAGAAAACCACTTTATTGGGTGTTTTTGGTAATGCAAAGGTACAGCTTCGGTAATTAAAACTGGTGACTTCGGAGGTAGAACTAAAGATGTGAGCCTTTAGTTAGATTAAGATGGATTCAGGTTAGCCTGCAGTGCGGCGGAGGAATAAGTATGGATGTTAGAGGTCTTTACATTTTTTTCCCAATGATGAGCAAAAACTGTTGTGTCATTGTTTTCATTTGCATTTATGTGTTTATTGTGATACTGAACATCTTTTTATGTGTTAGTTAAGGATAGCATGTTGTCCTTAACAATGGAGACTCATTTCTTCGCTTCCAGAATGGAGTTTGGCTAATTGGTACAGCCTGATGGAAGCGTGAGAATAAACAGGTTGACTTTTTAAATTTTGCTCAAGCACTAGACAGGCTGTAGACACCTAACTCGGGGGCGGAGGTAGTTTTCAAGACATGGCCGAGATTTGGCGCTGAGCTGTGTCATCGCGATGTTTGGTACCAAGCTCCGCAGTGGGTCGAAAAACCTCGTGGTAAGCGAGATCACTAAAGGACGAGAGCTTCCTCCCTTTCCCCGAAAAACTCCCAGTCATTTTCACGAAGCCCCGCCTTTCTCCTTTTTAGGAGCGTGCACCCGGTCTCGCGAGATCTCCTGTTTCCTAAAGGCGAGGCGCGGGCGGCATTCTGCAGTGAATTACGAACGTCTCGCCGAGGCTGAACGTAATATCGCGATAGTTCTCACAGCGCATGCGGGAGCCGGCGGCGGCATATTAGCTCCGCCCCTTAGTGCTCCGTGAGGTTGTGCGTCATTTGCTTTTCGCTTCGCGTGGGGTAAGAGTGGAGCTGTAGCGATTTCAGATCTGGTGGAAGGAGAGGTCTGGGACGGGCTGGGGTTCAGTTTTTCCCGGTCCGGTGGAGGTTCTTCTGGGATCACGCGAAGGCAGCCAAGATTGGCTACTGAGTGCAGGAGCTGCGGAGGCAAAAGCAGCGTCTTCTAGTGGTGCTGTTCTTAGCCGGTGAGTTCTCGCGGGAGCAGGGTTACGTCCTCGTGGGATTCGCCAGCGGTGGCGGAGATAACTTGGAAGTGGGGGGGCCAGTTACTAGGGTCGGCTTGCCTGTTAAGATGGCGGCGGAGGCTGATGTCTTTCTTGCTAGTACATGGTACCAAGGGGTTAGCTATCCGCGTTTGTGACGCTTCTACTAGACGTTAAGGAGATGACGCATGGTGGAACGTCGTGGTGCCGGTAAATCCTTCCTGAGATGAAGACCGTACTGTTTCTTACCGGCTAAGGACACAATTTCCTCGGCCTTAGCCGCGTGTGGGCCTGCTTTTGCCCCACCAACCGCTCCACGCCTCCGTTTTTGTCGGCGCAGTGGGCGGGTTAGGAAGTGTGGGAGGGAGTCGATAGTTCATTGGGTAGTGGGTTGGGGATTAGGTTAAAAGGTGGAAGAGGGGACGCGCTGAAGACTGGTCTCATCGTTTTTGTGCGCTTGCTGCTCAGCCTTTGCGACGACCCATGTGAAACCAGTAGTTTTTCTTGAGTCGAGGTGGGCTCTGCTTCCCCAGCTCCCGTGGGTTTTGAGCTAAGGTTTGAAGGGTTAATTTGTAGTCACTAGAGTACTCACTCCTTCCGCTCCCCAAATTCTATCTCCCTGTCAAATCTCTCAGCTATGTGGATATTGGGATACATTATTTGGGGAGGGGGTAGAAAAATTCCCTATTTTCCCTAGTCCGAATTTGGAGCCTAGCCTGAATCATCTAGCTTGTCCCATCTCCTTCCATGCTTTTGGCGCAGATGTTAATAGAGCCTATCTTGTTTCCATCTTTGTGGATGGAGCCACAGAAACCTTCCATTTTCTTAGGTCTTTATTCCTAACGCGGGGTAAGGATACTGATTTCTTCAACTTTGAAAGCTTTGATACCATTCTTGGGCAGAAGAATAAATGGGTCAGTCGTTGGATAATTGCAGTCTTAGTGATCTTGTTTGCTCCCACCATCAAACTTTGTCTTTCCAGCCCCTTCCACTCTACAAACCCTGGGACCCGCCCCCTTTTTGTACTCTATTGGTCTGTGGATATCTTTTTCTTGTTTTGTTACTACTAGCTACATTTAAGTACTTGTCACTTCTTTCTCCTTATACTTTAAACCGCCCTTCCTCCCATTCTCAAGAACTGAATTCGCTAGTGAGGTGTCAGATCTCCAGTACATTTTTCTTCCACCACGTGTGTTTTACCCCTTAAACAGTTACACTTTTCAAATTTGCTTCCTTTCTCCTCACATCACCTGTTAGAGACAATTCTCTATAGTGTGTTTCTTTTGTAGATAACGTGATTTGAATTACTTCTTCTAGCACCAGTGTTGTATAGATTGAGGAGATGCCAACATTCCCTATTCATGGGAAGCAGCTGGGTGTAGAAAATATTGTTTGCTTCCAGTTCACATTGAACTCATGACCTTGGGCAAATTACTTTTCAGATTCGGTTCATCCATATAACGAGGATAGCAATGCTTACCTTAAAGGTTTCTTTCTAGAGTTAGTGAGAAATTTTGTAAAATGACTGCCTCATAGAAACACAATAAATTTGGGTACCTTTTAAATGTGAGAATATATTGGTAGTTTTTTTTTTTGTCATGCTACCTTTATAGCTTGGGAAAAGTTAGTTTTTTTATTGTTAACTTAAGCTGTAAATATTTTTGTTTAGGAATAATACCTATCCACTCCTATCTGCTTTGTATTTTTTCCTTATGAACCACTTTGTATGGTCAGTAGCTTATGATATTTGAATGTGTTCCCACTCTTTGAAGCTTCTATTAGAGTAAGACTGAGTGAAAAATTCTCTTGGAATGACCACCAGCTGTGTTTCTGTCATGAACCACACCCAGGTGTTCTACCTTTTAGAAGTGAGTGCATCATCTCTTGCCTACTCATTTCTCCAACCCATTCAAAGACAATCTGTCCTGTCCTTCGCCCCACAAAAGTAATGAAACTTCATGCCATATTATTTTGTAGTGTTAAAGAGAACTTCTGTTAGTTAGGTTTCAGGTGTTTTTATTTGTTTGTTTTATCTCATTTAGTCTATCTGGTCAGTATGGAGGCTTGTTTGGCATCATTTTATTTGAGCAGGATAATACCTATAGGCAAGGCATTAGGAAGGTTGATTTCCCAGCATTTTCCTTCAAAGGCAACCACAGCTGGCTCTTTGATAAACTACCTCCTGTTGTGCTTTTGCCATTTTATATTTTGTAACATATTTGATTTGGGAGTAGTTTTCCTTACTGTTAATATTTTTATTAGACCAATAGTGATAGTGCTTTTCCCCCCTAAGTATGTTGGTTGGATGACAAGGTTGAAATAGGAATATATTGGCAAAAGAAGTACATTGTCACTGAAATTTTACGCTGGCTAACCATCTGAAAATTAACTATATGTAGATTTCAGTTTTGAGCTTCAGGGTTTGAGTTGGAAGTGCTGTAGGTAAATGAATTTCCTCTTTTATTGGAAGATAGGTTACTTTGCTTTGTGATTCTTGTCTTGGTGACTTTTACAATGGGTAAGTAATAATCAACCAATTAACTTTTGTCCTTCAGCATTATAGGAAATCAGGGACTGATGATCTGGGCATGACCCAAAAGGTTTAATTTATTCTTGGCAGATTTCTGAGAAGAGAGGAAGGAGTGATAGTACCAAATAAAAACTTTGTCTAAGATTCAGTGACAAAGTTCAACCTGAATTTCCAGGATGTTTATCGTTTGTCTCCCTGTAAAGCCAAAAATCACCTACGAAAGTGAATTTTAATGTATACAGTTTGCTTTTTTTTTTTAAGAAAAATAGCCTTTTCCTTAGTATCAATTTGTTAAACATTCTATCTTTTTGTTTGAAACAGTTTTCAGGGGTATTGTCTAAGTGTCATTAGAAACATTATACAACTCTTGGTTTCTGGGTTCTTTAGTTACTGCTCAAAGCAGGTCCCAAAAATGCATATATCATTCAGGAGCTATTGCTTCAAAAATAACTGATTGTGTTTATTGATACAATGGTTAACTACCCAATTCTAATAAATACATACTTCTTTCTCTCCTCACCCCTTTTATTTTATAGGTCCTCCAGGAGCCTGACCTGAGTGGCTTTATTAGTGCTTCAGTGGAATAAACCAGCAGAACAGAACTTGGTCAGGAAGTTTTAGGAAGCTCTTGCAGCAGATTTCCCTCCAGGATGACTATGATTGGTTGTGATTTTAGGTTAGTTTTCTTTAGCTCTTTGTGGGTGGTATTTGTTTTTTACGACGATGGGCTGGAATTTTAATTTTGTGCTTGTGCTACTTTGGTTCCATTGTGTGTATGGTGTTTTGTTGTTTGTTTGTTTTTTTTTTTTTACATTTTAGTGGATGGAGCTCATTACTGAAAGGGAAAGGGAAGGAACTGTTTAAATGCATACTGTCAGTACATGATTTTTAAGTTAAGTTACAAATTTTTGAACATACTAAATTGAGTAGTATGATGTCCCCTCACTCAGGTACTTTTAACATTTATTAACTTTAGCCTTTCTAGTTCTACCCTTTGGCATTTTCTTTCCCATAGAATTACTTTGAAATAAACCTCTCCTGTCATGTTATTTTTATCTATACAAATATTTTATAGATACCTTGAAAGAACTTGACAGTATAACTCTAATTTTCACAATTGAAATTTTAAAAGTAGAAAATACACTAGTTTTAAATTTTCCTTTATACTTTGTTTGAACCAGGGTACAGAGAAAAGTCCATTTACCAAATAGTTTATGTAAACTTTAAATCTATTTTAAATATGTCTCGTTTTTTTCCAATTTGTTTTTTAAGCTGTCTTGCATTTTCCTCATATTTGAAAATTACAACCCATAGTGACGTCTGACTCATTCTTGTTAAAGACCCTAGAGAACCTATTATGATGGGACAATGGGAGTAATCTCTTACATTCCAGATGGAGTTGATACTGCTGGCCTAGTTCGTATATTAAAATAGCTAGTCATGGGTTCCTTTTTCAGTGGCATTTTGATTTGATACTTGATTTTAGTTCTATGTCCTGGTCCCACTGTGTTCCACTGAAATACAGGCCTTCTGGAAGAAAAAGCTAATGTTTTCTAGATAATGACCTGTTGTCTTAGAGTTTTTTTTTTTCAACCTGTATTTCCAATATTCTTAGGTAGTTTTGTTGTTTTTATGCTCTGTTAACAATGTTCTTTTATTTTGGTGTTATCCTAGCTTTTCTGATCCTGAACCTCACTATTAAGAATTATACCAGCCACTGCACAGTTCTTGAAATCCCAATAATAAAAGTTTTTGAGAGCTTCATTACTTTCAGCTTTTACACTCAATTGTAGAATTGATTGTCCTAGGATTGTTTCATCCTCCTGTCCCCTTTCTTTGTTTAATTATTATGCTTATACAGTGTTAACCATTCTGGGTCTGTACTATGTTTTTTCTGTGGTCAAAATCAGAAACACATAGCCTCCAACCAGCCTCATATACACATGTGGACAAATTAAGTGTTCTTGTACCTATCTTTAAAATAGTAAGAATTGCAAGTAAAAAGGGCAGAAAGTGGAAAAGTCACAAATGAAAAATTTTGATTTATATAAATACGATTATGGACTTGCCCGTCAGGAGTTCAGGTGTTTCAGCTCTCTGTTCATTATTGGAGGAATAAGCTCTTTGGAAATTGATTAAATATTAAATGAAGGATTTCTTGGGGATTCCAGCAATTTCATGCTTTCAATAGAAAAAAAATTGACCATGTTGGATATAGTGATTAAATATTTACACTTCAATTCTGTAGTTTAAACAAAATCATTTAGACTTAAACTGGTACAGAGTTGTACACAGTGGGCCTTCCAATATTTGAATCACCCTCTTTTTAACACTGAAAGTTCACAATGGAAACAGTGTTGGCTTTTTAGTTCTCCTTTTGTTGTTTGCTTTTAACCACCAGTTCAAAGTATCATTGAAATGCCAAACCTGGTTAATTTAAAAATATTTGCCCTTTACACTCCACATTGCCTCTTATGGACTATCTTAATTAAGTTGTTAAGTCTGTTGTGTACTTGTGACCATGTGGGGCTGCTTTGCAGTGATCTCACAGGTAGACCCAAAGGCAGACAGTTCACAAGTGCTTGTGCTCTTACGGTTTTCTTGTATTGTTTTTTTGACCCCTTTCTTCAATGACTGGTTACCAAATGTTTATATATGTTAATGGCAGGGATAACTCAGCTCTTAAGATTCTCTGGAAGCTTTTTACGTGATGTGTCATAGAGGTTGAGTTGGTAAAACTTGATGTACTTGTTGACCATCTTAGTTTTCGGGTTATAAAAATGCTTTCAAAGGAGTGGCTGCATAAAACAAGTTTGAGGTGCTAACTTGATAATTTTCAACTTTGCGTTTCCCTAAAAAGGTTTTTCATTACTTGTCTTTTAGAATCATAATGGTGACAAAGTGCTTTCACAGAATGTTTGAATTTGTTTCACTTTCATGAAGTACTATCAAATGGAAGTTGTAGATCTGATTCAGCTGATTGAACTAGATAATATGAAAAAATTTTCAACTTAAGAGATTGTTCATGTAATTTTAAATGTTGAAAGCAGTTTTACTTTTTCAATACTGGTAAATGAAAGGTACTAAAAGTAAAAAGTGGAGGGAGGACTTAAATTCTTTTTGTGATTTAAAATTAGAGTACTTGCTGCTCTTTCAGAGGACCCAGGTTTGGTTCCTAACTCCCACATGGTGGCACAATAATATATAAAATTCCATTTCCAAGGGATCTAATACCCTTCTGACCTTAGTGCACCAGGCACACACATAGTGCACAGATGTGCAAAATACTCATACACTAAAAAGAAATAATTAAAAAAAAACCCTGAAAGTTTTCTAAATGTAGACAGACTGCTATGAGTTAGCACAACTCAGGTTTTACGTTCTTAAAATTAGATATATTTTATTTGGTGGGTGCTTATGTTTTGGAACAATTTTTAAAGATCATTTTCATGGTGGTTATTTGCTAAATTTATTTGCCTATTTTTTTGAGGCATATTTTATTTTTTACTGTTATTTTCCCATATATTTCCCTTCCCCACATCCCAAGCTGGCTTTGGATCTTTATGCATAGGTATTTCTCTTGTTTTAGCCCAGAGTAACTGAAACTAAAGATATGTGCTACCGGTGGAGGTTTTCCTCTCACAGTTTGTTGTAATAGCATTCTGCAAATCTTTCCTTTTGAAAGATTTATATACAATGTTTAAGAGTATTCCCTCAGTTCAAGTTCTGACACTTTTTTACCTGCTGTATCTTTTTCTTACCTGCTGTATCTTATACAAAGTAACCTTTTTATGCTATACTGTAATTGTTCCTCTGTAAAGAACTGATTATTACCACATGGGATTTTGGATAAATTGAACTGAGTTAATGCATGAATCATACTTAAAACAGTGGCTCTGAAACTTTAGGGAACATCAGAATCATCTAAAAGATTTATTAAAACATTGCTGCACCCCAATTTCTGATTCCATAATTTGAGGGGGAATAGATTTTGCATTTGTGGGTTTTCAGATGAAAGTGGTGCTAATGGTTAGAAACACTATTCGCAGTGTTTGTGGTATTTGAAGTTGGTGCAGAATGTTCGCTATAACTGTCTGTAGATACAGAATGAAATGCTTCACTCTTAGTCGTATTTAGTATCACCTTCAACTCAAATAATTCATGTGTATACAGTGCATTTTTGTCCCAAATTCATGTTTCCACATTATTCCTCATATATCCCACATCATGTTTTAAATTCATTAAAAAATGAATTTGAGAAAAAATGAGCTTGATTAATGTTGTTCATATGTGTACAAGTGTGGAATCATTTACTGGAGTATGTGCAACTTATCAATGGCTACTTTCCCAAAGAAAAATGACTCTCCCTCTCCCAATAGCCATCAGCTACCAGTAGCTCCTCAGCTAGGGGTAGGCCTTGATATCTCTCCCCTATCCATGCAGGAATTTTGATTGGCTTGATCCTGTAAAACAGGTAATGACAGCTGCTGTGAGTTTATGCATACAATGGTCATGCCATATCCAGAAGACATTATTTTATAGCATTTCCTCCCTGTCCTGTGGCTTTAACATCTTTGTGCCTCCTCTTCCTAAATCTTTCCTGAACATTGGGGACAGGGTTGATGTAGATTTCTCATTTAGGGCTGAACACTCAGGCACTTATTTTTAGTCTGTATTAACTATTGGTCACTGTAAAAAGAAGCTTCTATGACTAAGATTTAGAACATTTTTTTTAGTATTGTCTTAAGCTAAAAGCAGTTTTGAAAGCCTCTGTTGCAAGGATTCTCAAAATACAGGCCCAGATCAGTGTTCTATTTCTTGCATATTGGCAGCTGGGTCCAGTGGTGTGACAAAATTCAAGTTCATTACCTTTGGCAAACATTGAAGGTTGTGTTCATTACGACATTGTTTTGATGATGTGGATTTTTTAAATTCATTTAATCTTTGAGGACAGTGAAGTCGTGATGTTTCAATGCTGATATTTTGTTTTCTCCTAATAGCTGTTGTGTTCCCCTTATTTTTTATTTGTTTGCTCAGAGACATAGTTGATGTAGAAAGGGCAGGATGAGCAAACACTTAGTTTTTATATCTTAAAAAAATGGTGTATGTAAGCCATAGATTAGCTTCAAGTGTCATTCTTCTGCTGTTCAGTCACATTTCTTATTGTTGGTTTTGAGATAGAATATTCTCTGCCTTCCCAATGCTATGATTATGCTTATAAATACCCAGTTTTTTTTTAATTGGGTTCTGGAACTCAGATCATCATGCTTGCAAGTAAGCATATTACTTATTGAGCTGTCTTTTCAGTTCCTTTTCTTTTTAGGTCCGGCCTGCATCTCACTATGTAGTCCAGGCTGGCTTTAAGCTCATAGCTGTCCTCCTGCTTTTGGCTCCTGAGTGCTAGGATTACAGATATGATCCACACTGAGCTTTTCTCTTGTCTACATTTTTAAACAAAGCTTTATTAAAAAAATGTGTTTCGTGTATGCTGTATACAGGTATCCATTGAGGCCACAAAATGGTATCAGATCCTTTGGAGCTGTAACTACAAGCCATTTTGGTTCTTGTAACAAAATTCCAGTTCTCTTGAAAAGCAGGATGCTCTCTTAATCATTGAGCCATTTCTCTAGCCCCTAAAACACAACCTTTGATATAATGATTTCCTTCCCTGGTAGCTTCAGAAGGTTATGTAAATCTGTATAATGTGATGCTCATGGATATAAATATTTTTGACGCTAATGTTTTTGTTTTTTTGGAGATAGAATTTCTCTGTAGATGGCTGTCCTAGAGCCCACTCTGTAGACCAGGCTAGCCTTGAAGTCAAAGAGATCTGCCTGCTTCTGCTGCCCGAGTGCTGGGATTAAGGGTGTGTGTTACCACCTTTAGGCTTAAGCTAGTGTTTTGAAGTTCAAATTGTTCATCTTTTAGCTAGGAGGATTCTATAATATTATAAACCATAATATAATAGTCTTTGGTAGTTTCTTTGTTATTGGTATGTCATGATGTTCCAGGTTTCTTGTTGTGCATTTTTGCCCCAAAGCTGGAATCAGATAATGTGATAAGATCAAAGGTAAGGTTGAAGGAAATTTTCTCTTTGCCGTGCTGAGCTTTGTATCCAGTCTCCATTTTTTCTTTTCACTTTATTTTCCAAGGTTGCTTCTTTATTGTCCCTACTCCCCTCCCCTTTGTTAATAGGAAGCTTTTACTAGAATTTAAGTGGAAAGGTTTGAAAAATATTGGTAAATGGAGAAGGCAAGGAGTTCAGGCAGTTCTAGATTTGGGGGTTTCCATTTTATACTTTGGGTAAGTAAACCTTTTGTTTCAGTTATGGAAATACTTTCTTTATGTGGTTTTTGGAATATAATAGTGGTATATACTGCATTGGTTGCCATGATCTCCCCCTTTCCATAGCTCTTTACTGTTCACTGTCTTTGTATTCAAGGTTCTGCTAAAACCTTATTAGTCTGTTAATGAGTCATTGCAACAGTAATCATTTTCACCAGAATCAGTAAAGTTAGAAGAGTTATTGAACATTAACTCATTTAAAACCATTTATTTTATATAGTATCTAAAATGCCATGTATGATTCAGTAAGTGGCAATTGTTCTTGATTTTTTTTTTTTAGCTATTTGGTGCAGGCTGACCTTAAATGTGTGATTCTCCTGCCTCAGCCTTCTGAATGTTAGAATTCCAGATGTGCATTAGCACACCCAGCTCTGTTCATTTTTAAAGTAATGTAAGGTTTTCAGTTTCATTCTTAAATCTTGCCTCTCTTCATTTAGTTGAACAAGCATAGATGTCCTAACTCTTGCGTGCTTCCCCAGCCTTTAAGACTGCTGATAGGTTATGAAATCCTGCAATTGTCTTCTATGAGTACCAGGTAATAATAACAAGATTTGGGTCAAGGTTCAAGTGTTACAGTGGCATATGCAATTGTTATTACAGTACTAGTTTATAGTCTTTGGGTAGACCTGTATCTTGTCTGAGGTCTTTGTTCAATTTTGAACTGCCTTCCCACTTTTTCCCTCCCCTGTTATTTCTATCTGTTCTCCTTAAAATACATATATATATATATAGAGAGAGAAGACTCATCCAGTTGTTGGTAATCAAGTATATAAAGAAACAGCATACAAATTAACATTTAAATGGGCCTAGAATATTTTACTAAATTTATATTACCTATAAAAAGCATATCAAAAAGCCTACACGTTTGTGTACATATTGTGCATATGTGTTTGTGTCTATACCCATACATAAAATAATTTTAAATGTGTTCTATAGGTTGAGGCTTTAAATAATATAATACTACAGTTGTAGAGTACTGTATAAAGATAAGGCCATTATAATTTGTGTAAAATAAATAGGTAATGGCTTTGTCACTTAGGGCAAATTGAGTCAGTTTCTTTACCCTTTAAATGAGGGCGATATCTATGCAGCAGATTTTTTTGAGGACATACTCATTGCTGCCACATAGTGGGGATACAAAGATAAGCAACGGAGTGTTGTCAAGATGGTTCAACAGTTTAAAGCCAACTGCCATCAAGTCTGAGTTTTATTCTAGGTACCCACATGATGGAAGAAAAGAACGAAGTCTTACAATTTGTCTTCTGACTTTCACATGTGCACCATGGCATACTCAAACTCACACACCTATATAGAGCACACAAAATAAATAAAAATTTGGTTTACAGAGATAAGTAATAGGAATCAAGAGCTTGGAGAGAGATTTGTAAAACACCTTGAAAAGCTTGTATTAACAGTGGAAGGAGCAGAATGTTATAGCAATTTATAGGGGTGCATTGGAGAATACAACATGGAATATTGGTTAGGATTAAACAAGTATCTTAGTTATTTTTTCTATTACTGTGAAGAGATAACATGGCCAAGGCAACTTACAGAAGACTGTTGAGGCTTAAGCAGTTTCCATGACTACCACAGTGGGGAGCATGGCAGCAGGCAGGCAGGTATGCACGGTTAAAGAACATTAGCTGAGAGCTTACATCTCTTTTTCTGGGCTTTTGAAACCTCAAAGCCTGTCCTCAGTGACACACTTCCTTTAACAAGGCTACACCTCCTAATTCTTTCCCAAATAGTTTAACCAACTAAGGACCATACATTCAAATATATGAACCTATGGCAGCCATACTCATTGAAACCACCACAGCAAAGTATATGTAAATATTTAAGATGCAGTTCTGTGAGCTGGATTTTATGGCCTCCTTAAAGGGTAGTAATATTTACCTGAAATAAACTGCCCTGAACATAATGCTTTTGATCTCCTTTTAGTCCTTTCCTTGTATCTGAGTCAATTTTAGGAAAATCAAGAAAAATGTACAGTCTCTCCACAAAACTCAATCACCATGCTTTTCAATGTGTTAACATCATGATTATAAGGTTAATAAAGGATAAGAAAACAGTTTATTAGAAAATATAAAGACAGGCTTTTCTTAGAATAGAAAACTAAGAATGTTAATAACAAGAAGATACTCAAATTAAGAATACAAACTAAAATGATATTTTTTAATCCTTAGATTCTCAAAAACAATTTGATAACTGTGAAGTCATAGCAAGAAGTAAAAGGGAGAGCCTGGTCTTAAAACAGTGTTCATAGGCGGTATTGTACAAAATCTACTATTAAGTAATGTTAAGTTTATACAGCATTTAAAGTTTTATGAAATCAGTAAGAATGCATTGAGAATGGGCCTTTGTATTTGTGCTTTTTTTTTAAATGGTAACTCTTGTTTGAAAACACTACTGTTTTTTGTTTGTTTATTTTTGTTTCTTTGCTTTTTGAGATAGTCTCTACATAGCCCTGGCTATCCTAGTGTAGACCAGGCTGTCCTTGAACTCACATAGATCCACCTGTCTCTGGGATCAAAGGTGCATACCACCACACCCATATCTGTTAGTGATTGAACAACACTGATAAGAAAAGAGATAAGTTCTCATAGCTTTTGAAAGGCTATCACTCAGATTAATTTGGCTTGCGGTGTATTCTTTTAAAACTTTTCTTTAAGCCAGTGCAGTCTAAATGTGTGTGTGTGTCTGAGTATGATTTAGAAATATTTAGAAACATTTATTAGTGGATATATGTGATTTCAGGGGGAAAACACATGTTTTGTGGTCAGAGGACGACTTGAAACATTCTCTGTCCATTTATACATGCGTTTTGGGAAATCTTAACTCAGGTTGCTGGACTAGTGTTGCAAGTGAGTTTACCTACTAAGCCACCTCAACCTCCAAAAATGTTCCATTTAGGTTGGACAAAAGATGTGTTAACCTGGGTTTGTTCCCCAGTACTGTACATGTTTCTGGGTCATATGAAGTAAGGATGAATTCTCATTAAAATATTTCATTTAAAAACCACAGTATTTAAATATTATAAACATCCAATGCACATTTGTATTTGCTCACGGATCCTGAAACACTATTCAGCCATTTCCTCCAAGTCAGTGTACAAATGGTTATTTATTTTGTAATATGCTGGAGATGGAGCCCAGGGCCACGTACATACAAGGTCTGTGCTCTACCACTTTCATCTCAAATGTTACCTTTTTCTTCACTGATCTTGAACTTTATTTTATTATATGTATGCGTAGGTACTTGCTTATGTTCAGGGAGGGAGCAGGACAGTATTTTCCCATGAACCATCTTAGCACAGAAACGATATTTCAAATGTTGCTGTTCGATTGATCTCTGGGGTCTGTGATACTGTGCATCTTTCTATAGCATTTTAATGGATGCATTATATTCTGATGAGTGTATGAACCTGTTTTCTTGTATTCATACCTTTGTTACCATTTTCATTCTATTAGTACACAGACATTTGCTAAATAGTGTTGAATAAACTAAAAAAGGATAGAAATATCCTAATAAATCTTCATGGACTTAATTTATTCCTTTAAGAAATTTCCAAAACCAGAATGTAAAAATTTAAACCGGGTGGTGGTAATAGATGTCTTTAATACCAGCACTCAGGAGGCAGAGTCAGGTGGATTTCTGAGTTCGAGGCCAGTGTGGTCTACAGAGTAAGTTCCAGGAAAGCCAGGGGCTACACAGAGAAACCATCTTGAAAAATCAAAAAAGAAAAAAATTAAGTTTTTTTTTTATATTTATAGCCAGAATGCTGTTTAGAAAGACTATCTTTTTTAGTATACTATGTTTAGCATATGATCTATGATGATTTAGATTAGTGTACCACCTTGTGGTGAGCCTTGATAAACTTGTAAGAGAGCATAAACCTGGCTATAGCTAGTATTGGTGCTATGTAAATTGTTTTCTCCATACCTCTATCAGTTGGTAGTTTTTACAGGGGCAAGATTGTGGAGTTCCTTAAGACTTTTGCCTGTTCTAGATTCCAGGTCTCTGCTCCTCCCTTGTATATTTTGAAACCAGCCTTTAAAACAATTCAAGCTGAGGGTTAGCTCAATGCCATTGTCATGTGAAGCCATGGATTCAGTCCCCAGCCTTGTGTTTTAAGAAATGGTAGTGGAGATTTCACTTGACAAGAATCTTTTATGGCAAACATTTTAGATATTTTGAAGGGTAAGAGAGGAGTGGATTGGATCCTGAAGGAAAAGGAAAGTGTAGGGAGGGACTAAGAGGGAGGGGCAACTGTAGTTGAGGTATAATAGATGACAGAAAAATAAAATAAATTTTAAAAATTAATATCACTATGAAAAAAGCAGTTTTTTCATAGTTTCAATCTACCTCTAGAAGATCTACCTCTAGAAGACAGTATAGTTTCTGTTTGTGCTTTATTTTGAGAAACCCAGAAACTCACTGTATAGTTAAGAATGCATTGTGTAGTGGAAGATGATATTAACTTTCTGAAATTTCAGGTATATGCTACCAGATCTGGCTTTGATACATGATGCAAGACTAATTTGTTTTTGAGTTTAGCAATGAATTATAGATACAGAAATTTATATTGCCTACTGATAGTGAAAGATTGTATTAGTGAGTAGTAATCTTTGCAGACATCTACTTTAGGATGCCTGCATAACAGTGAAATTCCCCTAATAGTGCATATTTTACATTTCTGTTAAGTGATTCATGACTGCACCAGGAGCTTTTAAATAGTAAAATCTTTCCATATCCCAACAGAAAAGTTGGAAGAGAGAACTCTTACTATCCATATCAAGGCTTTTTTTATGGACCCCCCCCCACTTAGGGGTAATAACTTGGTCATATTTATATAGTGGTGTAGTTGGACACCAAGCACAAGTTAAACAGTCCTGTATTCTGCCTGGTTTCCTATGTTGTGCTGTAGGTTTCCTTTAAGCAATTTGCTTCTATTTCTATATGTGCCACCAGGTGTCATCCGTGAAAGTGCAGAATGAATGGCCTCATTGGGGAAAATTTTAACAAAAGAAACTGAAGAAAAAGGCAGGATTCCAAAGAAAGCCCCCCCCTTCTGACTTTAATTCCAGTGCGTGTTTAATTTGGAGCCTTTAAAAAACATTTTTATTAGTTCTTTGAGACTTTCATACAATGTAATTTGAATAACTTCATTATCCTCCTTTTCAGGGATAGCCTAATTTGCCTATTTTTAGGAGTGTTTTTGTTGGTTTGGTCTTAGGAAGAGTTTTTGTTTTGACAGTCTCACTGTAGCCAGGCTGACTTGGAACTATGTAACCCAGGCTAGCCTCAGACTTGTGCCAGTCATACTGCTTTGATGTCCCTAATGTTTGGATTTCAGATATAAGCTACCACAGCAAACTCGTGTCTATGTTTTCACACATATATGTGGACACTATATGCCAATAAATGTGAATGAATCCTCTTCATAAAACTTTTTAATTAATGTTTTCTGAACTGGGAATGTAGCTCATTAGTGTAGCACTTCTTTTCCCCTAAGCACTGAAAAAGAAAATGTTTCTAAACCTTCAACTGTTTTAAATTGTGAAGTGATATTTTGATACTTAGTTTTTGACCATTTTTATTTTTTGAGAAATTTATGTTCATTTGATCATTGTTGATCATTTGTTGTTGTTATTCCTAGATTTGGTAGTATTAATCACTGTCAGATGAATAGTAGGTAGTTTCTCCCATTCTGTAAGGTATTTACACTAATAGTTCCTTTGCTGTGTAGAAACTTTAATTTCATGTATTCTCATTTGTCACTTCTTATTATATCTAAAGTATTGGTTGACTCCATTTTTTTATTGACCACATCGCACTTAAACTATTAATGTATTATAATTATTCTCGGCCCTGAATCAGGTACTACCAGTTGAGGTTTTTGGTTTGGCATTTATGTATGTGTAAGTAAATATGTTCTATGTTTAAGTGTACGTGTGTTTTGCTTGCAAATATGTTTGTGCCTGGGCCTGTGGAGATCAGAAAAGATGTTAGATTCTCTGGTAATGAGCCACCATGTGGATGCTGAGACTTGAACTTGGATCTGGAGAAGGCAGTGCTCTTAACCAATGAGCCATCTTTCTGAGCGCAGTGTATTTCTTTTTTTTTAAGTTTTATTTTGGTGATGGAATATCCTTTAAAGTACAGTACTTGCCTAGCAAGTATGAGGTCTTGAATTCAACCCATATGCCTTCCCGGAAAGGACTTGGTACAGCTTCAGTGAACTAATTTGATCCACAGTAAAATCTTGTAAAGTTGAGGTTCTTCTCAGTAAAAGAGTTTGTAGTCATACTGATAACTAATATACATAATTTCTCTGAAACTGTACAGTAGAATCTTTGTTTCAGCATGTTCTAAGTTTGTTTGAACCCACTGATAATAATAGAGATCCAGGCAAAATCTTTGATTCAGTCATACAACCTACTTATTATTTAATAGGCTACTTAACTTTTGGAGGAATAATGGAGATTTAATTTGATAATAAGACTAGAGTCTCTTCAATTTGATTATTATAAAAGTAGATTTTAAGTTAGTTAATACCAGCACTTAAGTCTACCAGTTTGGACGTTAAAGTTAATGTTAACTCAAGTTAATGTTATCCTTCATATGTAATTTATAGAAGGGTTGAAAAGAACTAGATTCTTTTCTCTTTTCTTTTGATGATGTCTGCATACTAATTTTCATTTATAGAATATCTGGCATAAAGATTGTTGCTCCTGAATTGATCTCGCGCAGAAAGAAATAGAACAGATAAGTGTTTATCTTATTCTTTGCCATGCCGTTTTATAAAGTTGGCTTATACTTATCTTACAGAGGTTACTGTGGCTCAGGTGTTTTAAGACCTCCCAAGAAAGGACTTGGCAAAGCTTTAAAAATGGTATTTTACAGACAAGCCTTCCTAGTATGGTGTTGTGCTTTTTGTTTTTTATTTCTTCTACTTTTTCCCCTCTCCACCCCCCCATTTATGTAATTATAGCCTGATCCTAGCCTCCTTGCTCCTCTCTTCCCAGTCTCATCCTCACTCCCATTCCCCTCTTTACTTCTCAGAGAAAGGGAGGACTCCAAGGGGGTACCAACCCACCCTGGCACCTCAAGTCTTAGCAGGACAAAACTTAGTCTCGCCCATTGAGGCCTGATAAGGGAGCCCAGCTAGGGGAAAGGGATCCTAAGGCAGGCAACAGATTACTGCTGCAATTGCTAGGGGACCCACATGATGACCAAGCTATATATATGCTACATATGTGTAGGGGCCTAAGTCTATCCCATGCAAGCTCTTTGTTTGGTGGTTCAGTCTCTGTGAGTCCCCATGGACCCAGGTTAGTTGACTCTGTAGGTCGTCTTGTGTACTTGACCCCTCTGGCTCCCTCTATCCTTCCTCCCACTCTTCCACAAGACTCCTGAGCTTGGCCTATTGCTTGCCTGTGGGTCTCTGCATCTGTTTCCATCAGCTGCTGGATGAAGCCTCTCAGAAGACAGTTATGCTAGGGTCCTGTCTGCAAGCATAGCAGAGTATCATAGTATCAGTAATAGTGTCAGGGGTTCTGCTCTCCCATAGGTGGGTCTCAAGTTTGGCTAGTCATTGGTTTTCCATTCCCTTAGTCTCTGTTCCATCTTTATCCCTACACTTCTTGAAGGCAAGACATTTTTCTTTTGCTTCTCATCTAGGAGTGTTCCTCCACTTCAAAAAGAAAACTCAGAGACTTATGTAGAAGCAGATAATCACACACTTCTCTTCTTCCCATTTTTTAAAGAATATATTAAGATAAGTAAAACTTAGCTTTTAAGAAATATGTGAAACACTACCATTTTAGACTATACTTGTGCTTTTTTATATTTTTTTTCTTGAGAATAAAGGATCTAGAAGGTTTTTTCCAGGTATACCTAATTCCCCATATATACAGGTGTTCATCTTTAGAGATGTTACCTGTTTTCCTTTAAACCCATGGAAAAGGAGCTTAAGTAATACAAAAGGAATAGAATTCTGTTTCTTTCCTATATTGTTTTTATTATATATGACAGCAACCTATGATATGTCTGTGATTCATAAATAAAAGGGTTATACAAGTAAAAACATTCTGAATGATTAAAGAAGTGTCTTAGCTTTCTTTAGGATTGTTCAAGCCTTTTTAAAGAAGCAAATGAGGGAATGGGAGATGCCCAAGTGCTTTCTGTGGTGTGTCTGTGTATGTGCATACCGCTTTGCAAATGTAATCTGAAAAATCCAGTGTAGGTGGCTCAGTGAGTTGTATGTGTATACACTGTTTTGTGTAAATTTAATCTCCGAAAAATCCAGTCCTTTTCCCCTTTTGTTTGCAGTGCTAGGGGTCAAGGCCTTTGTGCATGCTCAGTAAAAGCTCTCACTGGCTACATACATTATATTCTTTCATTTTTTTGAAGGTCATGATTGATTATACAGACTGAGCAGGGTATACTTAATGTATTTAGGTGTATGTATATGTGTGTAAGTGTATATACGTGTTGTGTGTATATATAAATTAATGAAGAAGACCATGAATTTGAAAGAAGTATGAAATGAAAGGGTGTATGGGAAGGTTTGGAGTGAGATAAGGGAAGAGGAGATTCGTGATTAAACTATAATCCCCCAAAATGTAGTGAATAAATATAATGAAGCTTTCAAAGGTAACAGTATCTATGATTGACCTTAAAAACATTATCTTGGTTTGTAATTTTGCTTTTGTGTACTAACATAATTGCCTTTATGTTATTATTGCCTCTAATCTTTTTTTGTTTGCATTCCTATAATCTGGTGATCTAAAAGTACCCATGTCAGTGTCTACATAGTATTTTCATAACCATGTCGAATGGAGAAATGAAGCTTAAAGCATCTTTTAATCCTGTGATAGTTTCTGTGCAGGTGACAGTGATGCAAAGACAGATTTGGTACAGACTCAGTCACACACAACTTCTGAGGAAAGTGTCAGGTAAAATTGTATGTGGGTTGAGGGTATAAGTGGAAAGAATTAAAGACTTCACTTTTCCCCTGGTAGAGGTGTCTCAGCCTCAGAGAGGAGGTAACATTTAAGCTGAACTCTGAGGGATAAATAGGACTCAACTTTCTAAAAGTTTTTAGTGCTAGGGAAGCTTAACAAGGCCAAAGCATGAGAGAAATATTATGTAACAATATGTTGCCAGTAAGAGAGATAGGAAGGTCTAGGATGCCGTTTTAGTACCTTTTTATACTTAAATTTAGAATTTTAGGAAGTTTGCTCTGGTAATAATGCAAGGATGGAATTAGAGATCAGGCAGGATAGAGCCTTAATTTAGCATCCCCCCCCTCTTTTTTTTAATTTAGCGTACTTTTAATGTGTGGAGATAGTACAATGAATACCCGTGTGCCTGTTACCTAGCTACTAAGTTACCAGTATGTAGCTGCTATGTTATTTATATCCTACTCCCTCCTTTGATCATTTTGAAGCAGGTTCCTAAGTCATGCATCCACTAGCAAAGCAAATACAGCAGCTTTCAGAATTGGCCTGTGCAGACAAATCAAAATTCAAAAGGAAAAAAAAAGAAAAAAAGAAAAAGCACTCTCTATGCATTCGAAGAGTGCTTGGGAAAAATCCTACTCTACATTCTTTATGAGTTATCTTCTCTGTGGCCAGAGTTGGTGGTAAAGATCTATATAATGTTAAGTCTCAAAAATCTTACCATTACATCCAGTTTTTAAGATCAGTCCTTTCTTCACCCTTGCCCATTTCTAAAGGAAAATATTAAGATATCACCCTTTAAACTACTATTTCTTATTCAAATTTCAGAAAACTTGTCTTCAAAAAACAAACAAACAAAACAGCCCATATATAATTGAATTTCACCACAGACAAGTCATGGAGTTCAGGAAAATATTTTAATCTGTTAGAAATCAACTCAAAAAATAAGTCACTTCCATTGAAACTCCTTTTAGAAAGTAAAAATACTTGGTCATACACGTATCTGACTTAGTTCTGAGATGGACTATCATACATTTTTTAAAGCTGTATTTCATCTTACTGCCGGTTTGTGGTAAGATTTAGCCGAGCAATCTTCCCAGTACAGGGCAGTCATTTTATGGAGTTTAGGGTAGGGATACTGGTGCCTGTAATGGGGGCCCCGGGTGATGTTGGTAGTTTGAACTATGTCTGATGAAAATTGGTAACTGAGATGGCATCTCTAGCACATCTTCTGTTTAGTTGCTTTGCCCAGCAACAAACACATCTAAACAGAAACTGAGACTCAAGCCAAGCAATGGGTGGAACTTATGAGCCTTTTAGAAGAGTGGGGGAAGGATAAAATGACACGGAAGGGACAGAAGCTCTACAAGAAGACCAACAGTCCCAACTAACCTGGGCCCAGAGGGACTTCAGGAGACTGAAGCACCAACCAAGGACCATACATGAATGGACCTAGACCCTCTATGCATATATACCCAATGGGCAGCCTAGCCTCCATGTGGATCCTCCAGAAAGGGGATGGGGTCTGTCTCCGATGTGGTCTCTGTTGCATGCTTTTCCATCACTTCATCCTGGCGTGGCTGCCTTACCAGGATAGTGTGAAAAGGGAAGTACACAGTCCTAATGAAACTGGATGGCTGTGATGGGTGTGGGAGCAGTGTTCTCCCTGAGAACACTGAGGGGCAGGGGATGGGGAAGGGCTACAATTGAGAAGTAAAGTGAATAACTAAATTTTTAAAAATGAAAAAAAAAAAACGTTCTCTGTGTGTGTTTGGAATCATTAAGTATGTCTGTCAGCTTGGCAGGGTAATTCTGCTCATAGCATTTCTTAAATAAAGGTTATTGTTTGGCTTATGATGAGCACCAAGTAAGTATTCTCCCCTCTGTTGGGATTGATGTTGCAAGGACACCACTGTCTTTGATTACTTCTTTTAGCTATTAATATTTCTTGCAGTTGAATGATAGAAACCAGACTATCAGTTCATTGGCTATAAGGAACATCATTCTGCTTGTTCATTTATGCTTTGGTTCCTAGTGCATGGGAGTGTGGGGGTGGGGGTGTGTGGCACGCACCAGGTGCTCACACATGGGACTTGGGACCTGAGATTTACAGGTCTTTGTGCTACTACCAATACCTTCTAGACATCTAAAATCTGGTATTGGCAGCAGAAGCACCCCAACTAAACTGCTTTCGTAACCCACCCTTGGATAGGATTACCTAACTTCCTTAAATTCTACCATTTTCTGAATTTGGATCTAGGTTCCTGTCAGTTCTGTGAGCTACTAGCAATTTATTGGAAGAGTAGTAACTCTTCTAAATTAGCTGGCTTTTATGTTGTTCCAGACGCTTGACTAATGTGTCTATAGTCAAAACAGTTTTAATTAGACCCAGATGCTTATTTCTGAGACGATTTACCAGTGACCTCATCTACATTTCTTGGCAAACAACAGTAAAGTGGTCATTATATGTTTATTTTAGTGTGTAAGGTTTTGTGCTTTGGGAAACTTTTTTTTTAAGACTTTACTTTTTAAAGTAGTTAATTCACATAACAATTGAACAGAATTGGCATGTATTTTTAATTCCAGCACTTCGGAGGCATGTGGGTCTCTCTCTCTCTCTCTCTCTTTTTTTTTTTTTCATGTGGGTCTCTTGAGTTCCAGGCTAGGCAAGGCTACATAGAGAAACCCTATCTCAAAAAAATTTTTTTTGAGCAGAAGGCATGGAAATTTGTAACACCTTGTTTCCATCTATGTAAATGATTTTACATTATCAGCATTCCTTCACCAGAATGGCATATTTGTTACAGTTAATGAATATACATTGACAAGTTACCATGCAAAGATTATACTTTACATTTGATTTCATCCTTGACATTAGAAACTTTGGGAACTTGAAATGCATTTATAATACCATGTGTTGAACATATTATATAGAATAATTTCATTGCCTTATAAATCGTTTGTACTCTGTTCACTAACTCCTGGCAATCACTAGCAATCACTAGTCTTTTTTTTTTTTTTTTACATCTCTATAGTATATTTTCTAGAATACCATATAGTTAGATTAGTATGGTATGTTTATAGCCTGTTTTTCAGATTGACTTTTTCTTTTGTTTGTTTTTGAGACGGTCTTACTATGTAGCTCTTGCTGTCTTGGAACTCACTGTGTAGACCATGCTGGCCCCATAGAGATCTATCTGCTTCTTTCTCCTAAATGCTGAGATTAAAGGTGTGTGCCTCTATGCCTGACCTTTTAGACTGAATAAGAATTTTCTATGTCTATTTCTAAATAGCTCATTTAGTACTAAGTACTCCATTGTCTCATTTACCATAGTTTCTTTACCAAAGAAGAGTTGCTTCCAAGTTTTGACACTTACAAATAAAACTGTAGAGTTGAATGCCAGTATTTATGTTAAAGTAAATTTTCAACAACTTTGGGGAAAATACCAAGGAATACAAATATGATGTGTCATATCTTATGAGTATGTTTAGTTATGTAATCCAATTTAGCCCTCATCCAGGCAGTCTATGGGAGTTCTTTTTCTGCATCCTTGCTAACACTCCATGTCAGTGTTCTGGGTTTGGTTATTGTAACAGAGGCATAGTGAAATCTCATTGCTGATTATCAGTCTCTTGCAGTGTAGCATCTTTTCGTTAGTTAATTTTCTGTCTGTAAATCCTGTCTGGTGAGGTATCTGTTAAAAGTTTCATTGGTTTATTGACTTTCTGGATAATTGTCTCTATATGTCTTTTCTCTGTCTTCTGGTACTTTGGGTTGAACCAAGCAAGCATGTTACCTGTGAGCTATGCCCCAGCTACCTTGATGCCTTTAGCAACTAGTTTCTCTAGCCTAGTTGTTTTTTTTTTTTTGCTTTTTTTTTTCTATTTAAAAGAAAGTACAGTTTAAATTTTTTGCTTTCTTATTTGGAACCCTTGGTTATAATCATCACCAAAACCTGCATTATCTAACTTTTTTAGTTTATATTTTACAGATACATCTGTGATCTATTTTGAATTGACTTTTCTGAAGAATATATTGTTGATCAAGAGTTTATGATGCAGGGCCCTTGCCTTACTCTTTTGAGACAGGGTTTCTCTGTGTAGCCTTGGCGGTCCTGGATTCTCCTTTTAGACAGAGCTGGCCTTGAACACACAGCGATCTACCTGTCTCTGCCTCCCTGAGTGCTGGCACTACAGGCTTGTTCCATCTTTCCTGGCTCACTCTCCAAAGTACTATGATTATAGTATGTACCACCATACCTAACCTGATCTGGATTTTTTCTTTTTCATGTTTATACAGCTATTCCAGCACCTTTTTTTTGGAAAACACTCGCATGCATGTAGTGCCTTTGCTTCTTTGTCAAAGATAAGTTGACCGAACTTATGGGACCATTTTGGGGTTTTCATTTTCTGTTCCATTGATTTGTTTGTTCATTTGACTAGTACAAAACTTTATGATTGTGGTTATGTTTTGAGTCTTGAAATAGTGTTGTGCTGGGTTCTAGTTTTTGGCCTCTCCACGTAAACTTGAAAATCGGTTTGTCAATATTCACAGTGTAATTTGATGAGCTTTGAGTTGGGGTTGCCTTGAATATGTAGACCCAGTTAGGAAAAACTAACACCTCTTCTTTGAGACAGAGTTTCTCTGTGTAGTCCTGGCTATCCTAGAACTCACTTTGTAGATCAGTCTGGCCTTCCACCTAACCTAACTGTCTGCCTCTGCCTCCTGATTGCTGAGATCAAAGGTGTGTGCACCACTGCCCGGGCAATAATTCTGAGACAGGGTTTTTCTGTGTAGTCCTGGCCATAGTGGAACTCACTCTGGCCTTGAATTCAGAGATTCTGCCTGCCTCTGCCCATCAAGTTCTGAATTAAAGGTATGTGTCAGCTAAGAACTGACTTGATAGTATTGATTTATTTAGCTTTGGTTTTGGTTTCTTTCATCAGTGATCTGAAGTTTCCCTTACAGAGCTTGAACATATATCGATACACTGATCGTTAAATATTTTTAGATGGTAATATAAATGGTATTCATTTCAAATCCAGTTGTTCATGGTGGCATATGTAAAAGTAGCTCAGGTATATCAACCTTGTATTCTGGAGGTTTCAGGAGGGAGTCTATATTTGTGGCCATTGAGTGTATCTCTTGGATTTTCTACAGAGATGAAATGATAGGACGCATTTTCCTTCCAAATCTGAGTATCTTTTACTTTTATTTTGGATCTCCCTTAATATTATATATCCATCCATTTACAAATTTTATGGTTTTATTTTTCTTTAGCACTGAATAGTCCATTTTATATATATACCAGATTTTCATTATCCATTCATCTGTTGATGGACATCTAAGGTAGTTCCATTTCCTTGCTATAGTAAATAGAGCAGCAGTAAATGTGAATGTGCAAATATTGCTATGGTAGGATAATGGAGTTCTGGTTATGTGTCTAAGAGTAGAGTAGCTGGGTCATTTGGTAGTTTTTAATTTTTTGAAGCAGCCTAAAGTTGGTTTTCACACTCTGACCAGCACTGGATAATTTTTGTCTTCTTTTCCTCTGTCTTCTGGTACTTGAGAATTAATAAGGATCCCTCTTTCATGGATTTCTTTCCTTTAAACAGTTAGATAGCTATTCTCATTGAGTGAGGTGGTATGACAAAGTAGTTTTTATTTTCATTTCCTTATTTAAAATTGTGTTTCTTATGTAAACTGTCTACTCAGTTCATTACTCCTATTGATTGAAAGTTGTATTTGCTTAGTATTTAATTTATGCAGTTCTCTATAAGTCTGGATATAAACCTATTGTCAAGTATAATTTTTAAAAAAGATTTATTTATTATTTATACAGCATTCTGCCTGCATACCAGAGAGGGTACCAGATCTCATTATAGATGGTCATGAGCCACGATATGGTTGCTGGGAATTGAACTCAGGACCCTTGGAAGAATAGCCAGTGTTCTTAACCTCTGAGCCATCTCTCCAGCCTGAAGTATAATTTGTAATGATTTTCTCCCACTTTGTGGGCTGTTGGTGTGATTTCTTGATAGTTTTGTTTGCTGTGTAGAAACTTTGTAATTATAAGTTTTCCCTTATTCTGCTCTTGAAATACTGCTCAGAAATTTACCTACCCCCAGTGCTCAAAGGGTATTTCCTATGTTTCTGTCTGACTGTGAGAGTTTGAGGGGTTAAGGTCTTTAGTTAATTTCTAGTTGATTAATGCACAAGGTGAAAGATAGGAATACAGTTTTATCTGGTTGATTTTGTGTATCACTCCAGTCTACTTACTAATCTGTTCTCTAATCATCATTTCTTGCCATTTACTATCTTTGGGATTGGCAGTCTTGAGAGCCTTGATGTGCTTCTTAGATTATTTATTTGACATCTCTCACTTTTTAATGTGAGTGTTATAAGTTTTCCTCTTAGGACTGCCTTGGCTGTGTCCTGGAGGAATCTAACCTAGTAGGTTGTTCTCATTTTCATTTGTCTCTAGGAATTTTTAAATTTTTTCTCATGATTCTCGGATGACTCACTGTTACTCAGAAAATGTATTATTTAGTCCCCAAATATTTTTGTGATTTCTCTTGTTGAATTCTTTTATTTCATTATGATCTAATGAGATACAAGGAATTACCTAGGCTTTTTTTAAATTTTATATTTGTTGGGACTTTTTCTTCTATGATAGGATCAGTTTTGGAGGTTCACATGTACTGCTGAGAAAATATTCTACCTGTTAGGTGGAATATTCTACATGTATATGTTAAGTTGATACCTCTGAAATTTCTTTGCGTATTTTCATTTACATTTTCTATTTTCATTTCATTTTCTATTTACATAGACCTATGTAAATGAGTGGTGTGGTTATTGAAATTCCTCACTATTACTGTGCTTGGACCTATGTGGGTTTTTTAAATGCCTTTGATGTTTATGAAATTAGTGGCTCCCATTATGCCACATAAAATTATCTTCTTGATAAATTGTTCCCTTTATACATAGTCTCCCTTTTTGTCTCTAATTTTGAATTGAAGTCCACTTTATCTGATACAATTGTAACTACATCTGGTTTATGGTTTCCATTTGCTTGTTGGTTTGTGTTTGTCCTTTGATAGGAGTTTGGGGTTATCCTTGCTAGTTAAGTGTTTTATAGAGACAATATAATGCTGCTTGTGTTTTAATTTAGTACATTAGTCTATTTCTTTTTAATGAGACAAGGTTATTATAGGGAGGAATTTGCTAATTCTTACAGATGTGTTAGGGGATCTGTTTTACTGGATTATTGGTAGTTTTCTTTCATAGTAGTTTTGGGAATTAGCTGGTCATGGTTGTTTATTTCCTAAGATTAACTTAGTTCGTTGGTTTCTTTCATAGATTTCTATACTTTCATGTGTTCTTATAAAGGGGAGGCTATTGTTTTGTTCCTCTTCCCTGTATAATTTTCCATTAAGAATTTCTGAAGTGTGAGCTAGGTTGTTGATTGCCATAGTTTGTGTTTATCTTGAACTATCTTTATCATTTTCATGAAGATACAACATTCTTGGTTCACAACTATTTACCCTCAGAGTTTGAAATAATTTGATTTCGTGGGGTGTTGTTTTTGTTTGTTTGTTTTTTGTTGTTGTGTGTGTGTGTTTTTTATTTTATTTATTTATTTATTTTTAATTAATTAATTTATTTTTATATCAATCACAGGTTAGTTACTTTGCATCCCAGGCGTAGCCTCCTCCCTCATACCCTCCCACCCTCCCACTCCCTCCCTCATCTCCCTCCTCCCCGCCCCCACCAAGTCCA
>CM053742.1:109708973-109798820 GCA_028658305.1 Pachyuromys duprasi | reverse complement strand
AGGTCCCACTTATTGATTGTTGATCTTAGAGCCTGTGCTGTTGGTGTTCTATTCAGGAAGTAATCTCCTGTGCCAATGAGTTCTAGGGTGTTTCCCACTTTTTCTTCTAAACGGTTTAGTGTGTCTGGTTTTATGTTGAGGTCTTTTTTTTTTTTTTTTGCTTTTATGGTTGCTAAGGAAAAGTCTGGGATATTTCTGATGTTTCTGCCTTTGTTGATGTTTTTCCTCATGTTACTTCTAGTATTGCTTATTTGGTATTTTTGACATCCTTATAATGATGTGTCACAGTTTCTTCTCTGGTCATGCCTATGTGGAGTTTTATGTCTTATGTGTATAGACTACTTCTATAATGCCAATATGTTGTCTCTGTTCCATTTGATTTTATGTATTCCTTCCTTCTATACCATGATTCTCATATTTGACCTTGAATGAATCCTGGACATTTTTGGAAATATCATTCATGATCCTTAATTTATTGTTATTATTTCCCCTGAAATTTATTCTTCTGTGTGGTTGTACTTGTTAATGAAGGTATCTATTGTGACCATCTCATTCATTTTAAATATTTTTGTTTTGTTACTTTTCAGTGATTCAATCTCCTTGCTGAATTTTTTATATATAAAATATATATAATACAGTAATATATACAATATAGTAATATATAATTTCCTCCAATTTCCAAACTGTTTTAACTCACTTTGTAGACTATCTTGTTAATGTCTTAGGAAATTTTCCTTAATTTATCTATCAGTTTAAAACTTCTATATGATCACTGATTTTTTTTTAAAGACTGAAGTCTTTCTCAGACATCTCAGCTATTTCTACAATTTTGGATTCCATTATAGGGGAGTTGGTTGGTTGTATCATTTATTTTTCACATCTGTCTGAGTTGAATGGTCTTTCAACTTTGATTGTCCCTTCTGAGTATCTCTGGATATTTTGCTTTCTATAATTTGTCATGCATAAAGTTCAGCTATGGAGACTTGTGAACTTGAGTGTTCATTTGTCAAATGGAGTCACTGAGGCTATCCTGTCTTGCCTATGTGTCTACATGGAGTTGCAGCCAGAGCATTAAGGTGGCTAGATGGAATAAGGTGACTCTTTGGATTTTATGAACTTGTTGGGAACATACCAAATATTAGACCCACTGAAGTCTGTGTACTGTATTGAGGCTGTGGTTAGAACTACAGGACCTCTGGACCGCAGGAGTATAGATGTCCCAGTCATTCAGTTAAGTGACTGATGGAACCTCAGAAGTCAAAATCCAAGATCCATACTGCCTTTGAGACTACTGGAGTCAAAACTTTAGTCTTTCAGGGATCCTTGGGGCCACCGGGGCTGGAGACCTAGTCATACAGTCTTCACTGGTCCCATTGGAGTCAGAGGACTGACTCTTTGTGGTTCTTCCTAAGCCTGGCTCCGTCCTGCGCTCCTTAGGGTTCCCAGTCATAGCTACCAAGTTGGAGAGAATAGATTCCTGGGGTACCAAGTTTCAGGTTTAGCCCAGGATGCCAGACAAGCACTCCACCGACAGGAAGCCACTTTGTGGAGCTTCCAAAGCAGTCTGCTTATAAGAGCATGGAGTAAAGTTTTGGATCAGAGTCTGACAGGCCACCAAGGTGGGCAGCTAGGAAGAACCAGCCTCAAGGTGACTGGAGAGGCAAACAACATTGAGAATTCTTTATATAGTGTAAGCAATGAGCATAGTTTGCAATTATTTTCTCCCAATAGGCTTTTATATACATTTTATGTTTAAGTTTGGAATATTTTCAGTTAATTTTTAAAAAAATTAGTTAAATGGGTGTGTGGCCATGTGCATTTGAGTGCAGGTTCCTGTGGTGTTCAGAAGAGGGCTTGAATCCCTTTGAGTTGGAGTTACATGTAGTTGTGAAACATCTGAAGTGGGTGCTAGGAATTGAACTTGGGTCTTCTGCAAGAGCAATACAACTTGCCAAGACATTTTTTCTAGCCCCTTGAATTAATTTATATAAGCTATGACACTCAGGTCATAGATCATCACCTGTATTATGAATGTCTTTTTGTTCTGTTGTGTTATTTTTGAGAAAAGGTTTCTCTGTAGCTTTGGCTATCCTGGACTGGCTTTGTAGACCAGGCTGGTCTTGAACTTATACACATGCACTGTGACCAACTTGTTCTGACAACTTTTATTGACATGTTTCCTTGAGATTACTTGGGTGTATTTGAATTGGTATATCTGGTTTTAAAAATCTTATTTCATTGATACACTTGTCTGTTCCTCCTCAGTCTATACTATTGTTTGTGTGTGTCTGTGTTGTGTGCACACTCATATGTGCCCTTGTATCTTAATATTGTGCAGGATGATGTAAATAGTTTAGAATGGCAGAAATATTTGCTAAGGGTTTGGGAAATGATGGCCAAAGAATACAAGATTTCTGTTTAGGAGAATGAAGTCCAGCAGTATTATACAACATGGTGAGAAAAGTTAATATATGAAAATTGTTGAGAGTAGATTGTATATTTTTTCCACACCCCAAAAATGTATGTTAATTAAATCTTTTAGCAATTCTACAATTTGTGCACAATTCAGAACATGTTGGATACCATAACTGACCCTACATAGCAATGCTCTGTCTCCAAAAATAGTGATTGACCCATGAGGATGGACAACCCCCTTTTCCTGAGCTGTTGGCAGCTAAGGATTGTTGGGAGGCACATCTTTTTTTTTTGTCACTGTTAAGTTGTTCTTGCTGCAGCAAATAACCTCCCGTCAGTGTTCTGACAATAAACTCTTTAATTTTCACTCAGTGTGGCACACACAAAAAGAAGTAATGAAAGTAGGAGGGGTCTTGCTGAGAAGAAGGGTTTGAAGTAGGAATGGGAGAGAGAGAGCAAGATTGGCATGGGTTGGGAATTGAAAACACTAAAATTTTAATGTAAATGTATAAGCTGTCAATAATTATTTGTTCTTGTTTTTAGTTTTCAAAATTATTTCTTCTATTGTCATTTCTTTGCTTTTCATATATGCTTTGGAATAGTTCAGGTCCATTCTTGAGTCTTGCTGGCTTTGAGTAGGAATAGTATTAAACTTGTATGTCAATTTTAGGAGATTTGACATCTATGTTGAATCTTAAGATGGCATGCATGCATGTGCACACACATGCTTACTGGTGAATATGTGTTTGAGATTGGAGTTGAGCTTTGAGTGACTTCCTCTATTGTTCTCCACCATACTTTTAAGACAATCTCTGACTGAACGTGAGGTTTTCTGCTTTTGCTAGAATGGCTGGCCACTGTGTCCCCAGGATCCACCTGTTTCTACTCCACCTGCTCCGATCACTGTAGTTACAGGCTATCACTGCTATGCTTGACTTTTATCATGGGTTCTGGGTAACTGAAGTCAACTCCTCGTACTTACATTGCAAGTGCTTTAATCACTTAATTGTCTGCCTGGCCCATCTGGGAGGTGTTTTATGAATATAGGATTTATTTTTAAATGTAGTTGCTATTTTGTGTAGAAATAGGGATAGTTGCATTTTCTGGAATGTGTGCCTTGTTACTTGCTTTTGTGTGGTATAATATTTGAGGGCTAGAATTTCTAACATACTCTGAATAAAAGTGATGAGAACACTTTGATATTGTTCCTCATTCATTCTAAAGGGAAAGCATGTATCAGTTATTTGAGTTGTATAATGTTGGGGCTGATTGCTACTTCCTATAAAGGAATACTTTCTGTAGCAGAAGCAGTTTAATTGCTTCTCTGCAAACAACTGCATCTCTAATAATGGCAATCTGGTTTGAGCTGTAAAAAGTTTGTAAGAAAAGAACAACAGCAGCAGCAGCAACAACAAAAAACCCAAGCCTTGAATTTAACTGTATAAATTGCTCAGATTCTACTTCATGGTTTAAGATTGTTGGTCTCATTTTAGGTATTTTGCAGTTGTTGGTAGGAGTCATCTTATCTTGTTCATTTGTGTTAGATGATAATGTAATTTTAAAGGGAATTCATAGTTACATATTCTAAATATTAATTATAGAGGAATGTTGTTTAGTATTTAAATACTGTATTTGGGTGGTAAATATTCAAGTGATGGTATGCTGTTACTTTGATTTATATTTGTGTCAAAAATGATACAGCCTCATAAATATGTAAATATTATGTGCCCATCATTAAAAAATTATTTGGAACATTCTGAGTATTTTTTACCAACTCTTCCTAAATACCCATTGGAATAGATTCAAGCAAAATGGGTAAAGAGGCCAGAAACTACCTAGAATATGTATGTATTCATGCATGGCTACCTTCTATAGTTAGTACTGGATCATTCTAAAGAGCCTGCATTCTACCTCTACCACTGTGCATGTGTCCTCTTTGATAATAGAGATGTTGTTTTCTTACCACACCTTGGTCAGTGTATTTTTAAGGACTTAATCTGTTACTAAAAATCCCAGGGATTACATGGGTCTGATCAGGCTGTTACCTACTTTTGGTCTTTCTGAATTATGTGATCTTACTAAAGTGATTGAGTTGCACAGTTAGCACATTTCTAGTAGGTATCTTACACATTTTTTCCTAATTTTTAAAGGACTGTCTTTGTTGTTATGACACAATTTATCTTACTGCTAAAAGGCATATTGCTAAAACCGTCAGATATAATCCTTGTGCTTAGCCATGAATTAACACTGGTGGGGTCCAGGAAAGGGTTTATTTTGGTTTATGCTTCCACATCACACAGTCCATCCTCAGAAGAAGTCAGGGAAGGAACCCACATAGAAACCTAGAGTCTTGAGCTGAACCAGAGACCATGGAGAGAAACATTTTATTGGCTTGCTCCTACTGCTCTGCTCAACCTTTTTTATATATGACAGGACCACCTGCCCAGGGATGTCACCATCCACAGTGGACTAGACCTTCCACATCAGTCGTTAAGAAAATGTCCTACAGACTGCAGGCACCCTGGAGGCATTATGAATTGACATTTTGATTAATTTCCTTTCTCAAGTATTTTCTTTAGACATAGGTTTATATTTAGTTGCTTTTTGAGATAGCTCTGTTGCCCAACCTAGCCTTGAATTCCCATTGATGTTTCTTCTTCAGCCTGGGATTGCAGATGTGAACCACAGCTTGATTTAGTAGATTGACATTCTATGTCACAACCTTTTTACTTAATCTTGAACTTCTCTGTTATGTAATTGTTTGCAATATTTTTAGCAGTTATACAGTCAATTTAAAAACCAATGCAGGGCTGGAGAGATAGTAGTTATTAGCACTCGTTCCCAGCACCTATATGGTGGTTCACAACCATCCTTACCTCTAATTCCAGGAGAGCCAAAGATTTCCAATCTTCTTGGGCCCCAGGCCTGCATATATGCGAGCAAAACACACAAAATAATTAATAAAAATTTAAAACAGCCTATTGGGATATTTTTACTTCCCGATTTTTCACTTTTACACATACTTATGCAGTATAAATTAATGTGGTTAAATATTTGTGTATATCCTTAAAACTTTGGCTAAATTCCCAGAAGTGGAATCCCCATCCCCAGAATTAGAGACTTCTGGTAAGTTTTTCTATCCTGAGGTATCAAGAAACGTTGTATACTTAACTGTCGATAAAGGATTTGAAATCCTTATAAAAGGAGAGAAAAAAAGCCTTATTGTTTGGGCTTATTTTGGTATTGGGCTTATTGTGACAGGGTTTGTGGTCCAGCTGTATCTATAGACATTCTTTCCTTCCTTTTCTTCCACCCCTTTCTCTCTTTCTCTCCTCCCCTTTCCCTCCACCCCCTCTTTCTTCTAGGCAGTTTTTCTCTGTGTCCCACCCAAGTGCTGGGATTAAAGGTGTTTGCCACCACCACCTGACCAAAGATATTCTTTACCCTCTTCTATCTCGTAGCCATACCCGTGAATTAGCATGACATAACTCTAGTGTTTCTATAATAGGTTTCTTGCATAGTGTTCATCCAATTTTTGTATGTTTTAGAATATAGAACTCTAGATTATATGCAACTTCATGTTCTCTTCACTTTGGGGGTTTTCTTTTCAGATCTTAAAGCAGAAAATTGGAATCATGAAAGTAGACAGGACTAAACTGAAAAAGACACCTACTGAGGCTGTGAGTATCCAAGTTTGTTTTGCCCATTTTCTTCATTTCAGGAAAAAAAAATCATTGTGACCAGTTCAGCTGTTCTGATCTTCCAGTTTATACAAAGTGTTACTACAGCAACTTTTGAGGCTAGCAGAAATAGATCTCTTGATAGTGTTTGCCCAGCATGCATGAGTCCTTGGGTTCCATTCTGAACTCTACAAAAGAAAAGTATTACCTTGCCTTTTAAAATTTTGAAGGAAAAGTTAGTAGCTAAGTGACCAGTGGAAAAGAAGTAGTGAACAGTACTCTCTAGATGTAGGTTCCTGAAATGGGCTCTCAGACTACAATATGAGGATTGAAAGACAGTATAACAATGGTAAAAGCAGATGCAGAGTCAAAATTGACTGTAGCTATTAAAATTTAGGCCTTTTTGATTGGTTTTGGAAGCAAAAATGGTAAGTTCATAGACTTTTATTAGTTTTCTGTGTTTCATTTTGTATTTTGATGTTGGAATATGTTTATTACTAAGTGTCATATATTGACCATATTAATTTTCTTATTGTACAGTTTTAATTTGATTTTGTTTTTGATTTGTTTTGGCGTCTAAATTTAGATATCTGTAATATCATTTGAAAGTGAAGAATAAAAAGTCTTAAGGAATTACGATCTTAAAAAGTAAGACAGTGCCATCAGTGTAAGAATCTACTGATAAGAGAATTGAAAATCAGGACAATCTAGAGTACATAAGAACTTAATAGAGGGATTATGTATTGTGGGCAAGAACAGTATTAGTCAATAAAATGTGCCAAGACAATTACTTTTGATTTTGGTGGGATGGTGTGGGGTACTGTTTTACTGAAGTAGATAAATCATCAAGTCAGATATTTTTGAAAGAAATTATAGGAGAAGTAGAATATACAGGTGAATGTTTACCTTGTCTTAGGTGGGGATTGCCCTTCCAAGCATTAAAGCAAAGGACAAAAAACCAAAATGGAAATGTAAAATACCATATCCAAAATAAAAGGACACATGACAATAGCCATTCTAACAGGTATGAGGTAATATCTCATTATGATTTTGATTTGCATTTCCCTGATTATTAGTGATGTTGAGTACCTTTGTATGTGCCGTTTGGCCATTTATATGTCTTTGGAAAAAGGTCTTTTCAAATTTCTTTGCCCACTTTAAAATTGGGTTATTTGGTTTTTTTTTTTTTCCGCTACAAAGTTTCTTATATATTTTTTCCGCCACAAAGTTTCTTATATTTTTTCTGCTACAAAGTTTCTTATATATTTTTTTAAAGTAACCTCCAGAAGAATGAGAAGCGAAATAAGTTAATCACAGAGGAACAAATGTTCCTCTAATATGGGGCATCTAAAATAGTCAAAGGTATGTAAGTAGGCAACAGAATGAATGGTGGTTATCAGGGGAGGGAAGGGTGAAATTGTTCTATGGCTATGTATAATTTAGTTATATAAGTGAGTAAAAGCTCGGTGTGGTGGCCCATGCCTTTAATCCTATTACTTAGGAGACTGAGGCAAAAAGACCACAAGTTCAGCGGCAGCCTGGGGTACAAAGTGTGATATACCCCATTTGAAAAGAAAAAGGATTAAGTTCCAGAACTTACCGGTAAATTATTGTGTATTATTAAGCATTTTGTTGGGAATAAATTTCATGTCAATTGTACTTAACACACACATACACAAAGGGCCACAAGGAAACTTGGAGGTGATGTTTTTCACCTGGAATGTGGTAATGGTGAAATGAGTGTACACATCCATCTAAACTCACCAAATTATGCTATGTGCTGTTTTTGTATGCCACTTAATATCAAAATTAAGCTCAGTTATGTGGGGGATTCATGGGACATGACAAGGTATAGAAAAATATTTGTAACCCAGTGTAGTTAATATCTTTTATGCTAAGTTAGTAGAAATGAATATCCCAATGACAAAATGGGCATAAAAACCTTTCAGAGAAGGAACAAAGCGAGTAAACTAGAAAGAATCAATTTTACAGTTGATCAGAGAAATGCAAATTTTATTTTTTGTTAAGTGAATTATAAGGCTCATATAGCCACACTTATCTAATTTCCTAGCTTCATCAGATTACTTAGAGTATAAAGTCACTGACTAGATGTGTTTTAAGGCTTGAGTTGCCAATTTTACCCAAGCAATGTAGAACATTGCCCAGTTTTTCATACTGGTGTTACTACTAGGTTTCATTTTTAAGAAATGTAGCAGAGAGAGGAAAGATACAGTAAGGCTAAGTAAGTCTTATGATTAGAAAACACAAGCACCTTAGATGATGTAAATGTGTGTCAATAGATAAACCCTGTGAAAATTTTGGTTGGGGTGGGTCTACTACATCTAGAAAGGTTTTTTGGTTCCATGAGATGACTCACCACGTAAAAGCACTTAACCATTTAAGTTCCATGAGCTCAGCCCCTAGAACCCAAATAAGGTGGAGAAAAACTAGTTCTGCATGGTTGTCTTCTGACATCTGTACATATTTATTTTCTCTCTCTCCTCCTCCTCCGCCTCCCTGTCCACCTCTACCTCTTCCCCTTCCCTCTTTCCCCCTCTTCCCCTTCTCTCTTTCCCCCCTCTTCTCTTCTACTGCCCCATCTCTCATTAAACAATAAGTTTCTCAGTCACAAGTCCAAGAGATGTTGGAACGTTTCTTTGAAAATGAGAGGCAAGGGCTGGATATGGTGGTACAAGCTTTTTAATCCTAGCATCTGGGAGCAGAGGCAGGTGAATCTCTTTAATTCAAGACCAACTTGGTGTATATAGGGAGAACAAGGGGTACATAAGGAAACCCTGTCTGAGAAAGAAAGAGAAAATGAGCCATTTGCTTTATTTTGTTTTATATACCACAAAGAAAGAGAAACCTGATGCCTGAGTTTGGGAAGTAAGATTTAAGTATCCTATTTCACTCTATTCCTTTGTAATCTGTAAAGCATTTAGTGGGCAACAGTGAAATGCTGGTGGGTTGAGGTCTAGGAAAATGGCAAAGGGTCCAAGCTATATTGCAAGCTGCCCTTGTGTGTGTGTGTGGCTTGTTCAAGTAGACCCACATATATCACATAAGTGTGTTTGTTATAATGCCAAGCAGAGTCTTTGGCAAGCCCAAAGTCAGGCACAGGCAAAATCTTAGTTTAGCAAAGGACATAATACATTTTACCAACAACTATATTGCATTCAAGCAGTTTCTTGCTCGAGTAGCATGTAACATGGACATACCAAGTTATTACAGGACCCAAATATTAACAACAAAATGGGTATTACCTAAACCACAGATCATAAAATTGAATTTTCTTATAAGTGTGCCATTAGAAATTTAAAGAGATATGCTTGATACTAGATGCAAGTAAGTGGAGAAGAGTTAGAAGAACTGTTTTCTGTTATTTCTTCTGGTTCACTGTTTCTCCTACAGCCAATAGTTAAAAAAAAAAAGGAGAGGGGGGAGATAAAGCCTGGTTTATTGAAGAATTTGATGCCAAGGGTTTTCATACATTATCACACAAATTTGAGGTAGATCTAGTAAGGTTGAGAATTTGGCTTAAAGAAAACCATCTTTTAAAAATATCATTATACTCAGTAATCTTTGGAGTTTCCTTTAGGTTTAGATCTCACAACAGCATTGTTGGATATCTAGATGGTACTTAACTCTAGATAGTAACTTATCTCTTGGATGAGGATGCTGAAAAATCAAAGAAAAACTCACTTTAAATCTAAATCCCGGGTTCTTTGTTTTAATACTGCGACAGCATGCTCATTCCAAATTAATAAAACAAAACTATTGTGTGTACTTGGACTTACTCTTCAAGCCAGCTTATTAGGTTGTGTTTTCCTGGTAAGTAAATGGACAGTAAGTAGGACTCACTTGGTAGTCAAACAGTTTAGTAATCATAAACAAAAAACAGAATGTAGATTTGTTTGGTTCCAAAGCTAGCTTTATCTCCATGGCACCATTTATAAAGTTAAACGAAAAGTGTTACCACTTTTCCCACCTGTTGTCCACTAATAGAATGCTTTCCAGTCTCAGTCCCTATACCATTTTCCTTTCCACTTTCAGAACCTTTACTATAAATTCTCAATCCACTCCTTGATACCTGATAAATGGTCCTGTTCACCAGTACAAGAGATCAGGAATGTATGGAAATGGGAACAACAAGTAAGAATGGAGTCTTAGTTTTACAAAGTTCAGAAGCTCTATGCTGTTTTCTAATTCAAGGTTTAATATTGTAGAAAAATAAACCGTTGCTAGCCTTTTCCTTTAACTGAATTTGTTCAGGCTCTCTCTGTCTCTTTTTTTTTCCTTGTTTTTTTTTTTTTCCCCTGACTCATTATAACAATACCAGACATTCTGGTTACCTTTTAGACTATGTCGCAGATTAATTAATTCTACTTTTAGTGCTGCCTAGTTTTACTTTTGTTGTCAGTGTACTGCTAAGTAGTTTGTCTGTATATACAGGTTTATTCAGATTTAAACAAATGCATAGTGAATTGTTGGGAATGACAGTATTTTCTCATGAGGTTTCTATTATAACCCCATGTGGTCTTCTAGAAGATCTAGTTTTATATAAGCAAGACTTGAATTGCTTTGTGGGTTTAAGGGTCACTTATCTCATTCTTCTTTGTTTTTCCTTCATTCTAAAACATCTTTTGTGAATACTTGTTTATTTTTCTTAGCCTGCAGACTGCAGAGCCTTAATAGACAAACTCAAAGTTTGTAATGATGAGCAACTCCTCTTGGAACTGCAACAAATCAAAACATGGAATATTGGCAAGGTATGTAAACCCATGATAACAGAAGACAGGGTACATGCAATTAGTACATCATTTTGTATGGTTTGGTAATGACAAGAGAAACAACAATGGAATAGTCTGATTCCATAGTCACACATAGTATCTATGTGTATCACAGGTCTAGACCACTGGAATTGAGCTTGAATTGTTGCCAAGAAACTTAAGAAAACAAAAAAAATCAATGTGTTGGGTTCATTTATTGTCAAGTCCGACCTGAGAGATCAAGTCTGATCCCTGCATCCCTAATAATGGATGGAAAGAACCAATTCCCCCCAAATTATTCTCTGGCCTCTACATGTGTGCTGTGGTGCTTACACACAAATAAACCCATGTTTTAAAAAAGTAAAAGCAAAAAATTCGGTCTTAAAAGAATAAAGCTATACTCCAAAGTGCCCATTCAGTGTTATTGCCATTATTATTCTTTTGATGAAGGGACTCACTGTGTGATCCAGGCTTGTCTTAGACTCTGGATCCTTCTACTTTAGCCTCCTCAATGCTAACATTACTGGAGCATAGCACATTTCCCAGCCACATTTATCATTTTTATGTTCTCTTTATTCTTCTCTCTAGTGTGAGTTATATCACTGGGTGGATCTTTTGGATCGCTTTGATGGAATTTTGGCAGATGCTGGCCAAACAGTGGAGAATATGTCATGGATGCTTGTGTGTGATAGGCCAGAAAAAGAACAGCTAAAAATGCTTCTATTGGCTGTATTGAACTTCACAGCCTTGCTTATTGAATACAGCTTTTCTCGACATCTCTACAGTTCTATAGAGGTAAGGGAATATAAGAGTGTGTGGTTTGTTCTTAACTATAACCGTGCATATCTACAAACAAGGGAATTTGAATTTCTGATGGTTCGTTCCTTTCCTTTTCATTGTGGAGAGCTTATGTTTTTCAGCTTCTAAGATAATAGTAAGTGTGTGGGGGAGTTTTGCTTAGTGGGCGTGTACTTGCCTGGTGTGTGTTCAGTTCTTAGAACTGCAAGGGGAAAGCGATAATAGTAAGGCATTTCTTAGGCATAAATATGACCCATCTTAGGGTTGATGGGAAAAGGTTCTCTATTTCATACTTACTCTACCTTTTCAAGATGTAAGGAATATAACACACCTATTGAAGTATTTTATATAATATATAGTAATCTTTGTCCCAGATTAATAAAGGTGTTACAAGTTTGTTTGTTTGTTTGTTTGTTTTTAAGACAGAGTTTGTCTTTTGGCTGTCCTGGACTCGCTTTGTAGACCAGGCTGGCCTCAAACTCATAACGATCCTCCTCCCTCTGCCTCTCTGAGTGCTGGGATTAAAGGTGTGTGCCATCATGCACAGCTCCAAGTTATTCTTAAACTATTAAAAATAGTTTGATTTCTTTATATTAATGTGTTTACATTTTTCAATGTCTTCTATTCTAAACACATACAGTCCTCTCATACCTGTGGAGGGGGATTAGTTTCAAACCGCTTCCAGTATGCCAAATTTTGTAGATTGTTTCTTACTCAAAATGGTATATTTGTATGCAACCTATGTATATTTTTGTAAATCCTCACCTCAAGATTATTTGCAATATCTATCACAATTATCACTTTTGTTCCTGTGACCAAATTCCTTATAAGAAACAACTAAAAAAAGGATAGTTTTAATTTGGTTCCTGGTGATAGGGAACAGAGTCTATCCTGGCAAAGAAGGTGGTAGGCAGCTTCCCAGTGGAGGAGCGTGGCAGTTGTACACTGTGTGTTTTTGGTTGGTTTGTTTGTTTTAATAATCAGAAAGCTCAAGGTTAAACCCCAGTGACATACTTCTAAAAATCTCCACAACCTTGAAAAACAGTTCCACTAGCTGCTGACCAAGGGTTCAAACACAAGTCTATGGGGCAACATTTTATATACAAATTATAGCAGTGTGTATGTGCAGTGTTAATAATTAATCTTGTTTAGAAATACTAACCAAAATGTGTATGGAGGCACATCTCTAAAAATGTATCTATCCATGGTAAATTGGATGGATGTGAGTGGGACTTAGTTATGAGAGCCCATGATAACCCATGATAACCATGAAGACGAAGGTGGACAGAATAATCCATGAGTTTCAAAAATGGTCAAAGGGGGACTGGAGAGATAGCTTAAACATTAAGGATACTTTCTTGCATAGGACTTGGGTTTGGATTCCTAGTAGTCATGGGGAAGCTAACAACTATCTCTAACTACAGTTCCAGTGGATCTTACTACTCTTCTGACCCTTGGGGCCATCAGGCATTCTCATGATACACAGACATACATTGAGACAAAACAAACACTCAAAATAACTTTATAATTTTAACCGTCAAAAAATACTGTAAGAAGAAATTATTTTCTTTTAGCCCAACTTGATTACCTTGGTACCATCCTTTTGTTTTTTGTTTTATTTTTAATCAGAACAAATAAGCAGAAAGAAAATGACTTTGGACGAGGTCTAGTACCAGCTCTTTCAAGTAGGGATGGATAAACAGGCAGTCTTGATAATGAAATAGATACGCTGCCCAAGGAGGTCCATGATGACCGTTAAGATAGTTCAGCAAGTAAAATGCTTTTGTTAATTTTTAATTTTGACCAGTTATTTGCTTTAATATATTGGTGAATGTTCACTGTCTTAAAAAAAAAGTCACTCAGGTTAATCCCAGTTTGTTGCTGTGCTTTAATAATGTTATTTTGTATAACTCCACACAGCTATTGTTGATAGCTTTAGTTTTTATGAGTTCTTTTTACATTTGTCATAAAGGAAATAACAGTATAGAGTTAACTTATTTTCACAATGCTTGGAAATATGTTCTACATATGTTTTTATAGCATATCTCTATCATGATATTCTTCCTTATGTAGAGACACAGGTATAATTTTGAATGGCAGTTTCTACTTTTATTGCACTTTCTTGCTAGCTGTTCCTTGGGTGCAAGATTATATATTGTAAGAGGTTGACAATATATTTTTTGTGTATTGTGACTGAATAACTTGGTAGGTTTGATGTTGACATTCATTATTACATTAAAATCTTTTTAAAAAGTTTTAGTGCCATGTGTCCAATGCATTAAATTCCATTACTTTTTTGTTTTGTAGCATTTGACAACATTATTGGCTTCCTCTGATATGCAAGTGGTGCTGGCAGTCCTTAACCTTCTATATGTATTTAGCAAAAGATCAAACTATATCACACGGCTTGGATCTGACAAGAGGACCCCACTACTGACAAGGCTGCAGCATTTGGCAGAGGTGAGTCTTGGGTGAAGACTGGAAAAACAAACATCACAACATAAGGTTTCTTCTTGTTATGTCGTAGTGGATTTGAATCTTTTACTTAACTTTCTAACTTGAGTACAAGTATTTGCTACAGTGTGATAAAGTTTTAAGAAGCATCGGTATTCCTAACTGTTAATTAAATTTGAAGCATTTCATTAACTGTTTATGAAACAAAATCCTTTGTTCAAAACTGACAGTTCTACTTTGGGGGAGTTCAGAATTAAGGATTCTTTGTGAAAAAGAAGCATATGGGGGGGGAGGGGAGGAAGGTCTAGATTTGAATCTTCGTTTGAAAACAGTTTTATCTTGGAATTTAATATTAAGAATTTGGTACTTAGTGCTATCGTCATTCATCAGTTTCTTTTCATGGTGGTAATTTTATTGAAGTCAGGAGTTTTACAGGAATATTCAATTGTACCCAAAGATTATGTGGTATTCCTAGAGGTAATTGCTAACACATTCAGATTTGCTGTGAAGTTGTCTTAGAATTTTTTCACAGGGTCATTATGTTAGTTACTGTTCTATTGCTGTGAGGAGACACCGTGACCAAGGTAGCTTTTAGAAAAGAACATTTAGTTTGGGGTCTTGCTTACAGTTACAGAGGGTTTAGTCCATGATCATCATGGCAGGGGAGTGTGGTGGCTGGCAGGCATGTGTGGTATGGAGCAATAGCTGAGAGCTTACATCTTGTTCTGCCACAGTCAGGTTAGCATGAAGTTCTCCTTCATGAGCCACTCCTGCTAGCGTTACAGGCAGAAGACTGAAGGCTTATTTTAATACCTAACTTAATGGTTATGATTGTCTGAAAGTTTCAGGCTATTTTTAGGTCCATTACTTTGAAAACTAGTTCGACAAAAATTCTGTGACCATTATGAAAATATGGAAAAAAAACACTTCATTCCAATGAGACCTTTAATGTTTAGACTTTTTTTTTCTTGGATTTGTAATTACATACACAAAGACATACAATCTTTTCTTTATTTCTGTTTTTCATCAATGCTGGGGACAAAATATGGCTTTGCTCATTGTTGACAACACTACCACTGAACTACACTTGGCCATTCATCTTACTTTCTTAACATATTTTGAGTAAGGAATATAAAAAGCAGTTCAATGTGTGTTCCAGAGTTCAAAAGAAAAAGTTTAATCATTTGGCACAATTGGTAAAATTACACCATGTTTGCAAGCAATCTCAGTTAAATTCGGTGAACACACACAAAGACACGAAAGTAGGAGGTCTTGTTGGGAAGAAGGGTTTTGGTGGGAGAAAGAAGGGAAGGATAAGAATGGATAATAGGATCTGGGCATATAGTAAGGCATGCCTTTAATTCTAGCACTCAGTAGACAGAAAGAGAGAGAGAATGTAATTTATGTTAAAGATGACATTAACAGAAGATGAATGGATAGTCTTGTTTACTAGTCAGGAAACAATTTGTTGGAAAGCAAAGTTAAAATATATTAAGGAGCTACATGCTAAAAATACAAACCGTTGTCTTAAGATACAGTTTAGTTGGTAGAGTGCTTGCCTAACATGCATCCCAGCACTTAGGAGGATCAGAAAATGAAAGTAAATCCTTTACCTACATACCAATTTCAAGACCAATCTAGGATACAGGGCTCTGCCTCAAAGAAAGAACTAAAAAACATGAGTTTATAAAATCATTGAAGAATAACATAGCTGAAAGGGGCATGGTACACCCCTTTCAGTCCACCAGTTGGGCAGCAGGAGCAGTAGTTAGATGCTTAGTTGTTGGTAAGCCTGAACTATACAGCAAACAGAGGTGTGGGTAGAGAAAATAACTCTTTTTAATGTTGTTCCCTTTACAAACTACATTTTTATACATATGTATATCAACATAGATGTATAGTTCTTGAATTATGTAGTTAGTTTTTCCAAAGACAAGTTGTACATCAAAAATATTGGACATATCTCCCAGGAAAGTTCTTGCCATACAAGTACAAGGATCTGAATTGGATTTCTAGAACCCGCATAAAAATGCCAGGAGTGTTGGGAAAGTTTATAATCCTAACACTTGGCACATAGAGACAGGTGGATATTTACGGCTCACTTGCCAGCTAGCGAAGCGTTAGTTCTGGGCTAATGAAGGAGACCTTCTGTCAAATAAAATCATGTAGATACCAGCTGAGAAAAACCCAACTTTGGCTTTTGCCCTCCACAGGCATAAGTTAACCAGAATTGTGTGCCTTGTCCTGGAAAGGCAGGGGCTACTTACTTACCATTACCATATTTATCATTCAAAGTTTTCAACAAATTCCTGCCCTTGTGAAAGTTCCAAATTAAGCAAATTTAAAAGTAGCAGGCCATTTGAACTGGTCTTTCAGAAACTAAAGCAAACACTGTAATTGAATGATAATTTATTGTCCTGAATGTGAACTATTGTTTATAGTGAGTGAATATAGGATAGGGTCAGGCCATGTTAAGTATCAAAATGCTTTTTTGCAAAATTCTTAAAAGGTGACTCAACTGTTTGTCAAATGCATTCACACCTTTATTATAACAGGTGGGCTTTTGAAGTTCTCTGCTCTGCCATTTTCATTATCACTGCTATGAAAATATTTATTAGCCTGTTGAAAGGTAACGTTTTCAGTAGGTTTTTAAAATTTGTTTCTTAATTAATTTTCTATGGTGGTGATAATCCCCACAACCAAGATAACTTGTAAATTAGAGCTTATGGGGGGAGGGTCTCTTGATTATAGAGGGTTAATGTCCATGACCCTTATGGCTGGGAACATGGCAGTGAGCATAGGGGTGTTTGGAGAAGTATCTGTGAGCCACTATTTGAACCACAATCTAGAGACGGAGAGAGCTAATTGCATTTGATGTGGGCTTTTAGAAACCTCAAAGCCCATTCCCAGTGATACCTCCTTCATCAAGGCTCTCTGTCCTAATCCTTACCAAGTATTCAAATGTAGCCTATAGTACAGGGGCCTTTTTCATTCAAACTACCAGCTTCTACTCTGTTCTCCTAGGCTCGTGGCCATGTAATGCACAGTGCATTTAGTACAACTTCAAAAGTCCCCATAGTGTTTCATAGTCTCAACACAATTTAAAACTCTAGTCTCTTCTCTGACTCAAACCCCTTAGGAAGTCAAAATCAAAGCAAGCTACACCCTTCCAACATACAATGGCAAGGAATACACATTACCAGTCCAAAATGGAGGAATGTAGGTTATAGTGAAGAAATACTGGATCAAAGCAATATCAGAACAAACTCAAAATCCTTTAACAACATGTCAAAGAACTTACATGGTTCTGCCCTAACAACTTTGCTGACTGTGACATACTTCTTTCTTGGTTTGGTTCTACTTCCTGTATGCAATTCTCCCCCGCAGACATTTCACAGCCCCATTCTGTGGCTTCTCAGGAAACTCCCCTGCCACAACCCTGGCTTCAGGGGCACCGTATAAAATAAAGCATTTAGTTTGGTGCTCATGGTTCCAAACGGTTAGAGTTCATGACCATTAGTGAGGAGCATTAGCTGAGAGCTTATACCTTGACCCATAGTGATCTGGCAGAGTGAGCTAATTGGTAATGGGATGGGCTTTTGAAATCTCAAAGTCCACTGCCGGTGATACATCCCTTTTATCAACAACTTCCTAATAATTGCCAGACAATTACACCAACTAGGAATCAAGTATTCAAACATAAGAGCCTGTAGTGGTCATTCTCATTCAAACATCCACACTATGGTTTCGCTAAAGAACCTGAGGTATAAAAGCCTTAAAAATAATTATTATGTAGAACAAAATGTCCTGTGTTTCAAAATTGCTACCATCATCTGGAAAATTAATAAAAATGACCCACGTTTTCTGTATTCTGTGCTAATAAAGACTTCAAAAAAGCTTAATTCTCTGGGATTAGGTAGATTTTTGTTTTATTCATCAGTAATATTTTGTAATGGAGATTTCTGAATGGCAGCTTCAGTGATACACAGTGTTTTGTAGATTTACTGCAGAGGTGATGACATGATTATATTTCTAAGAAGGCACATAATGAGATTATATAGGGAGATATTACTATGTATACAGCTTTTCCTGGTAGACAACCAACAGTTCGATTGTGATTGGGATCCATACTGGATTTGTGAAAATTAGGTGAAGGCATTTGTGTTTGGCCTGGGCCAGGCATGATTTACCTTAAGACAAGAGTTGAAGTAGCTTATTAAGACTTATGGTTGTAGTTGAGATTACTAGCAATTATTGAAACTTAAAAATATTCTGTTCTTGCCAGGTATGGTGGCATGTATCCTTTTAATACCAACAATAATTGGGCAGAGGCAAGTAGATCTATATGAGTTCCAGGACATACAGAGATACACAGTTAGACCTTGTCTCAAAAAAAAAAAAAAAAGAAAATGAATTGTTAGTAAATCTTTGATATTTCAAAGGCCAAAGAAGGTGGAGACAGGTCTATAAGCAAAATTATATGGCTGAAATTTGGGGTTTGGAAGTTATTGGGAATTGTTCCACTTTTTTCAATAGGCACTTGTTTGAAAGCTTTTATACTTTGGTAGAAAAACATCTTAGTCAATGTTTGATTGCTGTGATGAGCTGCCACAACCACAGCAACTCTTATAAAGGAAAGTATTTAATTAGGGTTTACTTACAGGTTCAGAGGTTTAATCCATGGTCAGCATGATTGAAAGCATGTTGGCATACAGACAGACATGGTGCTGCTCTTCATCTGGACACAAAGGCAGAAGGAAGAGAGAGAACATTGGGCCTGACTTGGGCATTTGAAACCCCAAAGTTTAACCCCAGTAACACAATTCCTCTAATAAGGCCACACCTACTTCAACAAGGCTACTCTGTATGAGTCTATAGGGGCCATTCTTATTCAAACCAATACACAAAAGAGTATAGACTCTTAGAGCATGTAATACGTCTCATGTCAAGAAAAAGTATGGTTCTACCCTGGAGAAGGATGGAAAATCAGAATGGTGAGAAAGATCAGCTATGGCTAAATATCAGCAAGCATGAATTCAGATATACAGATATTCCCATATACAGCTGGCCTTGCTGCTTTGTGCTCTTACCTTGGGAACTTTCAAAGAACCATGATGTAGATTTTATTGAAGAAATAAGAATTAGAGACACCTTGCTTTGAGCCTCAAAATCTTGCCTTGTAAATGAGTATTTTTTCATTAAACACTTTATAAGCATATGACCATAAGCACTGTGTTAACACTGTCTTTTTTTTCTTTACTAAGAGCTGGGGTGGAAAGGAGAATGGATTTGGACTTGCAGAATGCTGCAGAGACTTGCATATGTTGGTGAGTAATTGTTCAGGATATAATATTGTCTCTTAATTGCCTTATTTAACAATGAATGTATGGTATATAAATTGATACCTGATATCAGGGCTCTTTTGTACAACCTAAGAAAAATTAGTACATAATGGCTTTAGGAAACTTAAGCTCTTACTATGTTGGTTATAGAGAAGAGAGTCTCAAAGAGAGAGTAGTATGTATTCATATACCTAGTTCTAAAATAAGTTGAATTTGTTAAATCAAATTGAATGGGTTTTTTTCTTTTTAACCCCAAAAGGCTGGGAATATGTAGTGCATATATGTAATCTCTGTATTTGGGAGATTGTGGGAAGAAGATTACCAGTTCAAGAGCAGCTTTGACCTCATGATAATCTGTGTAAAAATTCAAAACAAAAACCAAAAAGCACATTCACTTGTGTTCTCACACATCAGAACTTTGAGCAGTACTGATTGGAAGTAGTTCTGTTTTTTTTGTTTTGTTTTGTTTTGTTTTGTTTTTAGTATTACTTAAAACTTAATACAGGGGATTGGAGAGACGGCAAATCAAGAACAGTTGACTCACATTTGGTTTCCAGCACCTACACGGTAACTCAAAACATTTGTAACTCCAGGGTATCTGGTAGCTTCTTTTTACATCTAGGCACCAAACACTCAAGAAGTACATGCAGGCAAAACACTCATACAGATAAACTTTTAAAAATATTTTTTAAAAAGATCTTAATGCTGACCAGTATGTGTTCATATTTACCTCTTATCTCTCACCCATGCTCTGGTTACGGATTTAGGCTATCTTCCCTCTGCTTTGCTGTGTTGCAAGTAGAACTAGCTATCTGCAAGGCACAGTTGGTGCCTAGGTTTTCATGTTTAACACCAAGTGGATATGATCAAATTTAGCTAATATATCTTCTGGAAATGTTTATACGTTAGTATGGCTTTTTTCTAGTCACAGAAATCTACATAATAGAGCAGATTACTTTCCTACCTTAGCTGGCATTCTTTAGTAAGTAGCCGTGAATGGATGTTGGTAATATTGGAGACATAACTTGTATGTTAAACTATTCAGTTTGGTGTTCCAATTTTGAGAACATAACACTTTATTTTAAAGAATTGTAGGTCAATTCTAAACCTCATTATGCATATAAATACTTTGTTGATTTCTGTGGTGTCTGGTAGCTGTTTCAGTCCTTTCCTACATTAAGGTTGAGATTTGACATGTTAAAGAGTTTGAACATTTTATATTTTAAGTAGTAGTTACACTTTCTGAACCATTTAAAAAGGTATACAGTGTTAACGTTGTGTTTTCTTTCAAAGGCATGTTTTAATGGACAGAGTGCTATTATATTGTAATTTCATCTGTTGGGTTACTTTTGTAAAGTTATAGGAAGATGTATTTTAAGGGTGTAGATTATTTGATTTGGTGTGTACCTATGCAGAAGAACATGTAACATGTTCCAGAATGGTATAGAAATGAATATTTTATGCAAAAGAAAAAGTGCCTCTGAGGGAGCTAGTAATAGGTTTTCACATGAATTCCCTCTTCCATTCTTTATCTGGTGCCTAGATTTTGACTGTGGTACTTGTTTTCCGTTATTTAAATTCAAAAGCATTATTACTTGGGATTCTTGACCCCACCAAGAATAGCCAAACTAAAAGAGAAACAGGTAACCTTGAGGTAAAAAAAACATTTTTCTAGCCTTCTCATTCTGCTTCCAATTAATGTCATCTGAAATGTGGTCAAGGCAAGGGATTAACGGCACTATTGATGTAGAATATACTGCTGTCCCGATATGTTATTCAAATGCTTAGATCTTTGAGGAAGGCATTGGAGATGTCTATGTCTAAAGTCAGTTTAAGCTCGATGTCTTCTCTTTTATACACAGAAATATCCACCCAGTGCAACCACACTACACTTTGAATTCTATGCAGATTCTGGAGCTGAGGTTAAAATTGAGAAGAGGGTAAGTCTGATTGTTTTGTTGTGGTTTATAGAATCTTACTTTAAATGAGGGAATGTTTTGTTCTGTATCATTGTCTATGAAACTAGATGTACTTAGAAGCTTTTCAACAATTAATCTTATACTTCCTCACATTATTAGGTTTTATGTAGGAACCTGCCAAAAGATAAAACCGCTTTTATTGATCACTACCATATTTGTGTATTTTGCTCATAGTCTCAGTTGGCAAGCCAACCTAATGGTCTTGGATAATTGGGTTTCAGGCTTCTGTATTTAAGCCAGCCTGCTTGTAAAAAGCTCTTTATGTTGCTTGTAAAATCTTACTTAAATGGTGTGGTTGTTTCAAATTCCTTGAAGCTGCTAAGATTTTGTTTAGTGTAGAAATTCCCTAATGAATCAAATCTTTGTTCCACTTTGATTATAGATTAAAGTTGTTTTCAGAACATCATTCTCATTGATTCATCTTTGGTGTGAATACTGAAATTTTGGAGGAACACAAAATAGGATATATGCCTGGCTAACAATATTATAATTTAATACTAGAGGTTTCAAAGAAGCAATCTTGTGACTGTTATATGTGGAAAGCAGATGCTTTAGATTACTCTGAAATTACCTTTTTTTAAAAGAGGTTGGCTTAAACCTAGAATGGCATTTTGTTCTCAGGTGGCTCAGGGTGTTTAGTGACCCCTAACAACTCTTTTAACTTTTTAATTCCAGACAACTAGTAATACACTACATTATATTCACATAGAACAACTTGACAAGGTAAGAGAATTCTTTGACAACTGGTTAGTTAATTTTTGGTTTTAGGTAGCTTTGTTCCTAACTAATTTTTTCTAATACAGATTTCAGAAAGCCCTTCTGAAATAATGGAATCTCTTACCAAAATGTACAGCATTCCTAAGGATAAGCAGGTACAATATGTCCGAAAAATACCACTACCAGCTTATGGTGGGTTTCCAAATACTGATTATATGTGCTGGGCAAGCAAGAAGACATAGCAAAGTTGATGTACCTTTAGAGTCTGACCATAGCAAATTAGCTACCCAGGTTTTTTTTCTTTTTCTCCTAAGGCCATGTTATGTGAGATTGGAAACATTAAATAAACTTGCAGGATGGCCCAAAATGATTATCTCAACATTTTGGATACGTTAAGGAGAATTTGTGTTAGCCTTTTCTGTTCATTTTCACAATGGTCAAATACTTAAATACTAAATTTCAATAAATTTAGAAATTTTTTTGAGTCATGGTTTCTCTGTATAGACTTAGCTGTCCAGGACTTACTTTGTAGGCCAGGCTGGCCTTGAACTCAAGAGATCTGCCTGCCTCTCCTGTCCAGAGTTCTGGGATTACAGGCATGCACTACCATGCCTGGTGAAAATTAGAATTCTTATTTATTGTCTATCAGTGTAGTGACAGTTCTTGGCTAACCTTGAAATATTAGTATACTGAGTTTTGTTACTCTGTTTTTGTCAACTAATCTCAAAGTAATACTACTATAGTTTTACCCTGGCAAACAGCACCAAACCATTTTATCAAATAGCCTAAAAGATAACAGCTCCAGGGGAAAAATAAGCTTTGTAGTGATTTCTTAATAAGTTTTGTATCTCTACAGATGCTGTTATTTACTCATATAAGGCTGGCCCATGGCTTTTCTAATCACAGGAAGCGATTACAAGCTGTTCAGGCCAGACTGCATGCAATATCTATATTAGGTAAGAACACATTAATTAAATGGTCCTAATTAGGCAGTTTGAACTTGATTTCTAATGAATGTGATCTGACCTTATTATTATGATGGTTTATTATGGCAAGGTAAATTATAATATTATCTACATTCACAAGGATTACTGTAATCATTCATCATTTTGAGGTTTGTTTTTTTTGTTTTTTGTTTTTTTTTTTTTTTTGGTACCAGAAAAATAAAACCTTTATTGCCATGTCACATGGGCTCGGTTATCGTCATCATTTTTTTGAAAGATTTATTTATCTATTATTTAGACAATATTCTGCCTGCATGCCAGAAGAGGTGACCAGATCTCATTATAGATGGTTATGAGCCGCCATGTGGTTGCTGGGAATTGAACTCAGGACCTTTGGAAGAACAGCCAGTGCTCTTAACCTCTAAGCCATCTCTCCAGCCCCCTGGCATCATCATTATTAAAAATGTATAATATATAGTCATCTTACTGGTCCCTACTCTTCCTCTTGATAGTTCCTTTTCCAGTTTTCCCATCGTTTCATAGGTACAACTTTGAAGTCTGAAGATAAATACTCTGTACTTTTACTTTGGTATAGTAGATTAGAAAAAAACCAGGGTTTTTTGTTTTTAATTATGCAGGATTCTAAAAGGCCATCTTCATATGAGCATATAATGTACTTTGAGTGTGTAATTGTTATTATAGCTGATTGCACTCCTCTTTGGCCAGATTCACTTCTATTTGTTCTCCAGACTTACTTAAAACTATTTATATCATCAGTACACAAGTGATTTTATTTATCTAAAGTCTAGGACATACAAGTGAGAGAAAACATGTTACCTGTTGTCTCAAGTTATATCCATTTTCCTGTAAATGACACATGATCTTTCTGTAGAAATCATAGGGTTTTTATTTGTTTTTCAGCTTATTGTTTGTTTGTTTTGAAACTGTTTCTCTGTGTAATGTTTGCTGTCCTGGAACTCACTCTGTTGACCAGGCTGGCCTCAAACTCAGGGTGCTGGGATTAAATGCATGCACCCCTGCCGCTCAGCTCAAATAGCTGTTTTTTGTTTTTGTTTTGTTTGTTTTTATTCGTTTGTTTTATCCTTTATTGCAATTTATTCAGTTTGTATCCCAGCTGTGTCTCACATCATTCTGAAGATTGTATAGCCACACATTGCATTCTCTCAGTCAACTTCAGTACTTTATGTTGGGACAAGATTTCTAAGCTGTTCTAAGAATTGAAAGAAAGCCTGTCACATGCTAGGCACATTAGAAGGTATAAAAGGCCAAGCACAGCAATTACTACCTACCTTCATTTAGTTTTTGCTTACTTACTCTTAAAGCTGAGCACCTTGTCATGAAATCCTTTTTCTTGTATTTGTGTCCATATCTAGTATAACTTATGGCTATTAATTACCTAATTACCATTTTTCTTACTTTAGACTGTATGTTTAGTATTACCTCAGTGTATAATTCAGCAAAAGTGTTAAATGCATTTTCCTTTTTAAAAAAAGATTTATTTTATGTATTTGAGTGCTCTATCTGCATATATAGCTGCATGCCAGAAGAGGGCACCAGATCACATCATAGATGGTTGTGAGCCACCCTGTGATTGCTGGGAATTGAACTCAGGAAGAGCAGACAGTGCTCTTGAGATAGGATCACAGTATGTAACCCTGGCTATCCCAAAACTCAATTGTTTAGACCAGGCTGGCCTTGAACTCACAGAGATACTACCTGCCTCTGCCTCCCTAGTTTTGGGTTTAAAGACACCTGGCTAGATTATACACATTCTAAACTTTTAGTAGTGTCATAGAAGCTTGCCACTTAATCTACAATAGTCATAAATACTCTTTGTTATAAAAGCTATTTATGGTGAAAACGAAGAAGCTAAAAGTCTGAACCTATATCTAAAATATAGTTATAGTTCTATTAAGCAGTGATGTTAAATCTTTGTTCTCTTTTCCTACAAAGTTTCCCAAAATTATTCCTCAAGGCTACTATAATTTTAGTAAGGAAATAGGTGGGTATATAGATCTTACCACAATCTGCCATAATTTATTGATGTTTTTAACCCTTTTATGCTGATTAGAAGGTGTTATCCAATGCTGGCTTAATAACTGCATTTCTGCCAAAGTCTTTGCTTTTCTTTTGCAGTCTATTCCAATGCCTTGCAAGAGTCAGCAAACAGTATCTTGTATAATGGGTTGATAGAGGAGTTAGTAGATGTCCTTCAAATAACAGATAAGCAGCTTATGGTAAGTATGTATGAATATCTACAAATAGGTATATCTGCCTTTGTTTTTTTCTTTGAGTATTAAACTATCATTATTAATGAATACCAGATTTGCAGTGATAATCTCCACCAATATCTGTCTCCTCAAACAGTTTTAGTAAAATTACTTATATTTTGAGTTTGAGATAGCACTGTTTGGTTCAGTTATTCATGTACTTTTGACACTGTTTACTTTGTACTTATAGGAAATTAAAGCTGCTTCTTTACGAACATTAACATCAATTGTGCATTTGGAGAGAACTCCCAAGCTCAGTAGTATTATTGACTGTACTGGAACTGCCTCCTACCATGGATTTTTGCCTGTGCTTGTGCGGAACTGCATTCAGGCTATGATTGGTAGGTTTGCATGGTAATTATCCTAAGAACAAGAAGATCTTGCACTTTTCTTTGTTTAACAATGTGATAGCTTAATACCAAATTCTGGGCTTATTATTATTTTTTTACTATCCCTCTCCCAACTTCTTTTGTAGACCCTTCAATGGACCCATACCCCCACCAGTTTGCTACTGCTCTCTTCTCCTTTTTGTACCACCTGGCCAGCTATGATGCTGGTGGTGAAGCTTTGGTCTCCTGTGGAATGATGGAAGCCTTACTAAAGGTAATCTACTTTTCTAATATAATTGTGGCAAAATCAACTAGATATACAGGTTTTGACTATTTTACAATGATTAATAAGCACAGAAAGCTTATCCTAAAAGAGTTATAGTTTATATTCTAGTTACCATATTATCAAAATGTATCTAATACCAATATTAAGGTATTTTTATAGTCCAGCATAATTTGGTAGCCCTGGGTAAAGATGATGCTACATGTTAGTGTGACATTAGGTATGACTCTAAGAAAGAAAATGTATATAAGGATACTTGAAAAGTTTTGCTTTAATTAAGTGTTGTCCACCTGGCCTCGGAGGAGGTTGAATCTAGTCTTTGAATTCATAGCACTAGTATTTGACCAAGCACAAAACCTAAGGCATGTGTCCTTCTCTTCCCTCTGTTTTCTTGCTATATTTTCTCACAGGGACTTGAGTACTATATTTGTGCAAAGGAATATAATTTTTTTATACTTCCCCCTTTTAAAAAACCGTGTTGTCTTCTCTCTTTCTTATAGGTCATAAAGTTTCTTGGTGATGAACAGGACCAGATAACATTTGTCACTAGAGCTGTCAGAGTGGTTGACCTCATCACCAACCTGGACATGGCAGCTTTTCAATCTCATAGTGGTCTTTCTATCTTCATCTATAGACTTGAGGTATTACTGTCTTAAGAATCACTTTGCATAGACTTCATTTAGTTACAGTGAGTGCTAAGTCTAGGAATTTTCCCAACTACCCTAAGTAACCACCTTATCTCTCTTACATTTCTATTAACTGAATTTATGATCTGCTTGATATTCTTTAATTACAATTTTTTAATCCCTGAAATGTATAGGATTTTTAAAATATTTTCCCTCGATTATAGCATGAAGTAGATTTGTGTCGAAAAGAATGTCCTTTTGTGATCAAGCCAAAGATCCAGAGACCTAGTACCACTCAAGAAGGAGAAGAAATGGAAACTGATATGGATGGTAATTAACAAGTTATTAAGTCAATATTTTTGTGTATGAGATTTTTCTTTATCCTGCCCCAATTTTAGTTCTTCCTCGTAAATTAAGAGGTACATGGATTTCCAGGTATTTTCAATATTTTTTTATATAGGTGATGCATGAATTGTTTGGAATAGTATGAGGTAAAGCAGATGGTAGAGCTGTGGTAGACCACTAAAGTCACTCTGCAAATCACTTAATAATTCATGTTTTTAATGTGTTGGTTCATTATCTTATTCATACCACTAAAACTAAATAACGATCTCTGGAGTCAAAATATTGTCTGTTTTACTACTGTAGTACCATATATCCTAGGTATTTAATATGCTTGATAAATTACATGGAAATTATAAATTCTTAACTGGGACCTTGAAACGGTGTCTGGTTGTTTTAAGAAAGATGGGAAACTTAAAGTGGTTATTGTTTGTGGATATTTTAATTGATAAAACCAGAAATAAAAAGCCAGATCATGTGTATTATTTTAACACTTCCAACTCTCTCTTATTAGATAATAGAATAAAAAGAAAAAGTGGTCTCCAAAACAGCTTTCTTAGAATTTGCCATACTGGGTCATTAATGACCCAGATTATTACTGCATGTATCTATGATGGTTATGATAAAGATAATAGAAATATAAAAACACCATTTTCTTAACAGTAAGTCATAGTATACTATTCCTTTTGGTAAAGATTCTGACACCATCTGAAATGCTTGGTTCTATAAGTTTGCAACTAGAGACCAGAAAACAAGTATATAAAACTAATCCAAGTGATTTGTTGTATTCCTAAAGAAATTATATATTCAATGCAAAGAAGGCTGCATATTTGTGAGTTTGTGCTTGCTTCTTTTATAAGTAGGTACATACATGTATAAAAATAACTTTAAAAACCTGTTTCAAAATGTAAACACTGAAGGGCATTTTACATACATCCCATCAATTGTAGAGAATAAGTATTTGCATTTACACGTTAAAAATTACTTTCTTCAATGGTATAAAGGAAATGTTAATGCTTACTCTTAACTCTCCAACGTAGCTACTAATTTAATGGCTCTTTCCACGTTTGTTATGTCCTTTCCATGTTCACCTTTACATGTATATAGTTTTTAGTACAGAAAGATGAAAACATAGCCATGTTCCACTTGCATTGCTCATTCTATGTTTCATAGATATCCTTCCCTTTTATCAGTGTTTTTTATATTTGTTAATTAACTTCCTTTAATAGGCTCTACTTACTACCTACCGCCTACCAATAATATACAGAGTTGCATGTTTTTTTATCATTCCATCTCATCTCAGTGGAAGAAGTTTTCTCAGAAATCTTTCTTGGTACCTTTTATTCTAATTAGTTTCTTTATCATAACTTGTACTTTAGTTGCAGATGTAACTATGGAAAGCAGTCCAGGCTCATCCATATCTATGGAGCACCGGCTGGATGTTGAATTAAGGGCATCAAGTTCCAACAGCAGCACTAGCATCTCTGGCCCTGCCCCGGGCCCTGGCCCAGGTCCTGGCCCTGGCCCTGGCCCTGGTCCTGGCCCTGGCATTGGCCCTGGCCCTGACCCTGGCCCTGGCCCTGGCTCTGGCTCTGGCCCTGGCCCTGGCCCTGGCCCTGGACCCCGTCCTGGTGCGTAGACACAGTGACTGACTTACTAATCTAGTGACGAAAAGGGCTCTAGGAGGCACTTAATATTATACTTGAGGTTATCTTATAAGAACATGTAACATTTTATGGTCTTCTGGCACTTCACACATTGATTATAAACAGACATTTTGGAGGGTAGATAATATCCAAAAGAGGAAGTAAGTGAAGTTTTTAGTTGAATCTTTTTAGTTCATAATATTTCCCTACTTTTTAAAATTTTAGGTCTCTTGTGCCATCCCTGGCGATTTAATTTCCACTTTCAAAATACTTTCTCCAATGTCCAGAGATTTCACTTTTTGAATGTCTGCTAGTTTTACATTAGTAGATGTAGACGGGTCTCTTAATACATGTCTCATGTGCCTATTCACTGATTTAATGTTGAAGTCGATATGATGTTGCCTTTCTCTCATGCCAGGAGTCCAGTGCATTCCGCAACGAGCAGCACTTCTCAAGTCCATGTTGAATTTCCTCAAGAAGGCCATTCAAGACCCTGCTTTCTCAGATGGCATACGGCATGGTATTTTGATTATGTATACTGTTTTCTAAGACTTCTTGATTGTCCATAATTAGTAAATTGAGAGCTTTTTGTTATTTGATTATCATGTTTGTTAGACATGAGTATTATTTACACATGTCCCCTTTCCCTCCTTTCCCAGCTTTAAACTCTGATCATTTATATCCTACTACTACCTCTCTCACAATCTCCATGTCTGTTTTTATTTTGACCCAATGTTAAAGCTTACTGCATGAACAAAATAAAGGGCTGTGTCAAATAGAGGCCACTAGATTGGAATCAATGCAGATTTATTTATTACAGTTTTACATACTGCTACCTATCACCCATCTTCATGCCTCTCCCAGACTGATCATACTGTTTGTACATATTTCCTTTAGTGATGGATGGTTCTCTACCTACCTCTCTGAAACACATAATCAGCAATGCAGAATACTATGGCCCATCACTCTTCCTCCTAGGTAAGTGGAATTGAAAGTGGGCTTTAGGCTGAATTGCTGGTGTACATCTATAATCTTAGGACACACATGGAGGCAAAGGCACCAGATCTCTTGAGTTTAAGGCCAGCCTGCTGTACATACAAGCTTTTAGAACTCCTTGAAAGCTGGATTGTAGCTCTGTGCTAGAGTACTTAACCTCACTTGTACAAAGCCCTTATTTTCATCCTATTCTGGCATCACAAAAACAAATTGGAATTCTACTTAGAATTCTATAAAGGAAGTTAGTGAGAGATATAATAATGGCAGATTCTTTGAACCTAGTAGAGTATACATTTTACAAACAGTTTGGGCAATCTAGAGATTTGTAGCTATTATGACTTTATTGCTTCTTTGTCATGAGACAATCAGAGAATCTATGTTTCTATCTTGTGATCTTGGAAAAGTTCACTTGTTAGGATTTCTTAGGATAATTTTATCTAGTTTTGTTATCTATAAATAGTATTCCTTCTTTAGTACCTTATCCTTTTCCCTATCTTACTGCACAAAGATTTCTAATGCAGTGTTTGAATATAATTGGTAGGGCCTTTTCCCTTTCTCCTTTGTGAATTTAGAGGGGAAAATATTCACTATTTTACCATTAACTATGATGTTCAGTAAAGATTTCGTGTTAAAATTTTCCATTTGCTTATCTGGTTAGGAAATTTTCTTATAAAAATTACCTCAGACCAGGGAAAGTCTTCTTCCCAAGGTTAGGTTGGAATAGTAGAACTGTAAGTAATCCTTGGGCATGATTTTTAAAAATTTGTTACTTGCATAGGTAGGGAAGTCCAAGGGATGAGTATGTGACATTCTTTAGCAGAAGTAAGCTCAGAAGGTAGGAAATTTATAGCTAGTACTTGTTTTGTTTGTTTGGTTTACTTTGAGAAGGGGTGGGTTAGAGTGCTGGAGGTAGAGGTGATGGTACCGTACAAGATAAGAAAGTGCCCCTAGCACTAAGCTGTTCCTTTTTATTATGAGATGGAGTGTCAGGAACTCGCCAAGATTTGTCTTGAATTCACTGACAGTCCGGCAAGGTTTTTAACTTGAAATTTTTTGCCTACGACTCCCGAGAAGCTAGGATTTCAGGTCTGTGCCATCAGGCCTGGCATTTGGGAAAGTTTTTAAAACAGAGAATACTTGTACTTGAAGGTTATACCAATCAGTATTGATGAGAGCACTGTGTGCTTTAGGCAGCAAATGAGACCATTGATTAAGTCAAATACAGTTGTGCACAGCTGTATCTTTTGTATTAGCATAATTCCTATAAGTAATTTGCTAAAGGACAAAATGTGTGTAGTCAACCCAGTGTAATTGTACCAATTGTCAGTTTGGCTCCCTGAATACAATAGTCATTTACCTCAGGAGATAGTCGAGAGAAGTTCATTGCATGTGAGGCCCTTTTGGAGCATTTTAAAAATAAAATGTACTCGTTGGGTTTTCTGGTTATTCACTGAACTATTTATGTGGATACCTTTTTTGTATTGACCCATATGTAGTAAGAGGTCCCCTGGAGATACAAACTACCTTATGCCAACATTGAGTTTAGTGACTGCAAATCAGCCATCCTAGAAACTACACTATTGTCAGTTACTGGGGAATTGCTCTCTCTTTTTTTTTTTTTTTGGCAGAAATTATAACATTGTCTGAATAGCCTCAGTGAGTTAACCCTGTTAATGAACCAAAACATGTTTGCATTTACTCCAATTTTTTAAGTGAAACTCTATGAAATAAGTATACTTGGTAGTTGGATGTATGAAATTCTCAGTACTAAATATCATTAGCAATACAGGTCAGGTCCTGTAAAGACTTTGGAGTTGTAACAAAAGAAAATCAGCCCATGGTAGATTGAAAGAGTAGAATTTCTAGTAGGAAAATTTTTATCAGAGCAGACTGACAATACAATTAACGTAGGCTCAACAGAGGAATAGCATTACACATGATTTTAGTTAGGCATCTGGGAAAGATAGGATTCACGAAAGGGAAGTTACAGAGGAAACAACATCAGGGTCAGTGTCCTGTAGTCATTTCATGCTGAAAAAAAAAAAAACACCAAATAATGAACTTGGCATTTCTTACCCCATCCCCAATTCTAAATTCTTAGTCTTCACTCTTTTTTGAAACAGGGTTTCTCTGTGTAACTTGGCTGTCCTGGCACTCACTCTGTAGACCAGGGTGGCCTCAGACTCAGATCTACCTGCCTCTGTTTCCTGAGTGCTAAGATGAAAGGCGTGCCACTACCACACAGGTTTGGTCTACACTCTTATATTTACTTTTGTCCTCTTTATTGTCTCTTCATTAATCTCTCATACTTTCTTAGGCATCATCTTCTACCTTAAATGCACACACTTTTAGGAAACCATTGTCCATTTTACTATTTCAGGTTGAGATGTTGTTTAGAAGGCCACTATGTCTATATTAGTACTTTCTGCCTGGATAAGACTCCGAGGTACAATGCCTTTAGGGCCATGCCTATACTCATTTATGAGCAGATAAATGTTTCTGGGAACTTTAAAGGAGATTTAATGTTTTCTGAGACTATAATAACTAGGGTTAGCAGTAGCATGGTAAGGAACTCATTTTTTAAAAAGGGCTTATTAGTGTTTGGTTCATATCCCTGGGGAGGGGGGAAGCTCCTCTATTCTGAAGGGAAATGGGGGAGTGGATCCAGAGGTAGGAGGGAGGTGGGGAGGGTGTGGGCAGAGTGGATGGAGGGAAACTGTTGTTGCTATATAATCTATGAGAAGAATAAATATATAAAAATAAATGATTGCACACATGGCTTACATTGTTGAGGGCACAGAGGCTTTTGTTAATGTATTAAGACAAGGATGCAGTATACTCAGTTTGCCATGGTGAAAGAGGTGTTTACTTGTTGGAAGCTTCCCAGTAGCAGTGAGTCTAGTTTTGGAATAGGACACATTTGGGACACAAGAATTTGGGAGGACCAACAACACGGGGAACTTAATGGCATTTAGTGCAAAATTCAATGGCCTAAGATCTATGGTGACTAGAAAGAAATTCTTAGTCAATAGAGCCAAGAGAAAGGGCAATCTGATTTTATTAAAATTCGAAAATAAGAGCAGCCAGTTAAGGCACAGCTTCTTAAACTTTAGGCTATGATTTCTTAAGGAGGGATTCCATAACGGAATGTAAGTGTCACAAAAATGTGGCAGTGATTTAAAAGCAAATATATACTGACACTGAGGTGTGTTCGGGCAGTACAGTTCTATGTTGTAGCACAGTGCTTCACCAAGACCTTGGTTCTGAATATGCATCATGTACTTTTTACAGTGTATGGCATCACATTATATAATGCCAACAAATACTTTATTGTGTATAGAATTTTCTGCTCTTAAACAGAAAAGTACAATGGTTTGATTATGGCAAAAAAAAAAAAAAAACCCTTAGTATTTTCCTACCATCGTTCCTCAGCATACAACTATCAAGTTGGTATGTGTTTTGTTTGGATTGTGTTAGTTTTTTTAATTGATGTTTGAGGCTGGGCATAGTGCCTCTTGATGTAATTCTGTAGCATGGGCAGTAGAGTAGAAGCAAGAAGATCGTCCTAGATTATATGAGACTCCCATATCTAAAACACAACAATAATAATTATTAGTTGCTGTCTTGAGTTTAATAAAAATACATATTAAATTAATTTTGACTTGGGATTAGGACAGAATTTCCAACAATTCCTGAAATCGTCCTAAACATACTTAAAACTTTTTCTTAAATCAGCGTTCTTAGCACTGAAAGTTTAAAATCAGAAGTTCTATCAATTCTGGAAAATGTTGAAGATGTTCTATATCTTGTGTCAACTGTTAATCAAGATTGTAATTGATACGTAAAAATAAGCACAATTCAAAAATGGACTTAATATTTTTCAGGAAAAAAATCCTAAACATTGGGTTAGAGAGAGAGTTCAGTGGTTAAAAACACTTGCTGCTCTTCCAGAGTACTAGAGTTCTGTTCCCAGCTCAGGTTTACAACTATCTGTAACTGCAGCTTGAGAGAATTCACATTACACAGACACATGTATGCACATGCGCGTGCGCGCACACACACACACACACACACACACACACACACACACAAAGACAAAGTCATGCTACAGAGAGCTGTTGACCCCAAGTAATTGTCACATATCTTCTTTTTCACTATCATATACGGCAAATATGAAATGTTATACTCACCATCTTAAATGAAAACTTGATTTCTTTTTTTTAACATTTTTTTCAACATTTTTTATCTTTCAAGATTTATTTATTATGTATACAATGTGTGTTTGCATGTACACCTGTATGCCAGAAGAGGGCACCAGATTTCATGTTAGATGGTTGGGAGCCACCATGTGGGTGCTGGGAATTGAACTCAGGACCTTTGGAAGAGCAACCAGTGCTCTTAACTTCTGAGCCATCTCTCCAGCCCTGGGTCTTGATTTCTTTTAGGAATTAAATATTACCACAAGCAGGTTTGTTCTTTATTAGATGGTTTAGAGAAACTGTCTACAAACTGTTTTGTAAAAAATTTAAAACATCTGATAGTCATTTTGAGTACACATTTCTAAATATTATGGGTGTTAAAGTGGTCAGATCAGTATGTGGTTTTATGTGTAATACTAATACGTACTTTCTGAATCCTGATTTCTAATTTAAATTTACTAAATAATCCTGCAAAACAGTTTATTCAGATCCATCATTTAGGTTTGCATTTACTTTACCCTAGAAAACCTGCATTACAAGAAGTACATGTGCTTAATCAGACAAGACATGTTGAAGAGTTATAGTGATAGGAAAACTGACCCAATTATATGTGAAAATACCAAATTATATGCCAGTTATATAAAGATGTGCTGGTAAAATGTCTTAAAGGATAGTCACTAAAATTATTCATATTTAATGAACTATTTTTGGTATTCTGCTAGAATATTATTTTCATTTCACAATAAGACAAGTTTAAATTGTTAAACATTTAGTGTATATGTTTTCAGTTTATTTGCTTTTAAAGCCTATGAAGAGTCTCAGTTCCTCATATTTTTCTCGACTTTGCTTTTAGCTACTGAAGTGGTGACTGTGTTTGTATTTCAAGAGCCATCACTGTTGTCCTCACTCCAGGACAATGGGCTGACAGATGTCATGCTACATGCACTGCTCATCAAAGATGTGAGTTTATTCTACTACTCTATAAAGACTATGTCATTTATACCCCTTCTCTCAGACATATGCACATGGTTTAGAATCAAGTGATAAAATAAATTCTCTGTTTTGTATGTATTGTTAAATACAGTTGTGACCTGTTGTCAACATCTCTTCTATTCCTTGGTGTTTCCTTCTATTTTCCTTGCATATGTACTTTTTTGAGTTATGTTTAAACCCTCTTTGTCTTCTCTAGGTTCCTGCTACAAGAGAAGTCCTTGGTTCCCTCCCAAATGTATTCAGTGCACTTTGCTTGAATGCCCGAGGTCTTCAGTCTTTTGTACAATGTCAGCCATTTGAACGTCTCTTCAAAGTTCTTCTATCTCCTGATTACCTCCCAGCCATGCGGAGGAGGAGGAGTTCTGATCCCCTTGGTGAGTTTTTACTATTCGTTTTATAGAATGTTGGTTTTGGCAAGGAAAGTTTTCCTTGACTGCACGTTGTTTCCCTGGCTAGGTATGCTCAGCCTAATGGGAGTTATCCCATATATTTATTCTATTTTTTCAGGTAGGAAGGAATACTTCATCCTTAGCCTCTCTTATAGAATTTCCATGCTTCTAAATAAGTAGTTCATTGTTCTGATGGTGTTAAGAAACAGGTATCGGGACGAGGGGTGCATTTTCAAGTCTACCTTCTAGTCTATAAAAGTGGAAAATGAGTCTGTTGTGCACAGATGTTCTCATTTTCTCTAAAATAGTCACAAATAGTTTTTTTCCCTCTGTATTTGAGTCTAGATTGGTGAGGTGCAAGAAAATGTTTGAGAAATATTGTAGTTTGCAAGTGTACTTTCTTACTTGGGAGGCTGAGTCAATATAATGACTTGAGTCTGGGCATTTTAATCTAGCCTGGGCAACAAAGTGAGGGAAAAACACAGCAACCTTCACATCCTACGCTCATTTCCATCTCATAACTAAATGTATTTCATACTTTAATCCACCATTCTCGTCTTCATCATTTTTTTATGGAGACAGACAATGGGTTGTTCTTTTCTATTCACTTCTGTATAAGACTAGCTCAGATCTTGACAGTAGAGATTTCTAGGCTCGTCTCTTTTCTCCTCTACAATTATTTAGAGGGATAAGGCTGGTAAATTTCCTTCAAGAATGTCTTGTGTTAGAAAATCAAAACAAGCAGCTCAGTTTCTTCTTTCCACTAAGGTTGGCACAAAAAGTTTGGGGCTCTATATAATTTCTTTAGCCTAAAATTTTTTTCTTTTTTTTCTTTAAGGGGATACTGCATCCAACCTGGGGAGTGCTGTTGATGAGCTCATGAGACATCAGCCCACTCTCAAAACAGATGCAACAACTGCCATCATCAAGGTAAGGATTGATAGTGGCTATGACTTTGATCATTTCAAAAGTTGTCTGGTTTTCTTAAAGGATTGTATTAAATCTGCCTTAATTTCTGAAACTTTTATTGCGGTTGTGCCTTTGCAAAAGGTACAGGCATTAAGTCTTATGAAAAATTTATGTTGATTCCAGTTTTCTCACATCAAGAATCATTTTCTGAATTAACACAGTTCCTCTGTTTAGTGTAAAACCCTCTATATTGTTTTATAATGAAATTAACAGATATACAAAGGCTCAGCTTCTGTCTGTATGAGCTTTTTGGCTAGTTTTTTATTGGATTTCCCTCTCATTTGCTAACCATGACAGTGGACTATTGGAATCTGTATATGAGTTGCTGGTGCTTGGTAAATTTGGGCAGGGATGTGACTTTTAAAGATTTTTAAGTTTTTACACAACTTCTGTTCTCTTGTTTGTAAAACTAGAGTTAATGAATGTGTGTCAGCATGCTGTATATATTACTGATACACATACTGTACGTAGAAAATTCTCACAAAATGTTAGTCGTGCCTTCATTACAAATAAATAATCTTTTATTCTCTGGCTTTTAGTTACTTGAAGAAATATGTAATCTTGGAAGAGATCCAAAATATATTTGTCAGAAGCCATCTATCCAGAAAGCAGATGGTACTGCTAATACCCCTCCTCCAAGGTCTAATCATGCTGCAGAAGAAGCCTCTAGTGAAGATGAGGAAGAAGAGGAAGTACAGGCCATGCAGAGCTTTAATTCTGCCCAGCAGAATGAAACTGAGCCTAATCAGCAGTAAGCATTTATTTATTTATTTATTTATTTATTTTTTAAATAGATTTATTTATTTATTTAGTATGCAGTGCTCTGTCTGCATGTGTGCCTGCTCACCAGAAGAGGGCACCAGATCTCATTTTAGATGGTTGTGAGCCACCATGTGGTTGCTGGGAATTGAACTCAGGACCTTTGGAAGAACAACTTGTGCTTTTAACCTCTGAGCCATCTCTCCAGCCCCAGCAGTAAGTATTTATAAGGCAGATTTTCCTACTTAGTACACAAGTCTTATTTATAATCCTGGTGGTAGTGGATGCCTCTACTCCTGTCCCTCGTGAGGCAGAGGTAGGCAGATCTCTGTAACTTGGAAGACAGCCAGGACCACACAGCAGAAATCCAGTCATTAGGGAGTGGGGGTCATATTTATTTGTGTCAGTGGGCTGGAACTCCCAAGCATTTTTCAAGCAAAGCAACTGCATTGCTACTGAGCTTATCCCAACCTCTAATGTTACATCATTCTATAAAAAGTAAGTTATATAAGATCATTTTGAGGTTCTTTCTAGCCCATGTGTGCATTGTAGTTGATCCCTTGTCATGTTATGGTGCTGTGCTGTAATAGTATTGGTTGCCTTAGAAAATTATTTTTTCTAAAAATTTAGTTCATGATATTAAATCAGAATTCACTATGCCAAGTTGTTAGACTTTTCTCCTTGGTTGCTTGATTCAAGCACATATGAAACAGTGTTTTATGTCAGAAGTGGAAGCGATATCTCTAGATGGCAGTCTTGCATTCATAATGCTTCTTTGATACGTAGATACTTACAAGAAAGGAATGAATGTTTTAGCTATGGATATGACTAGTTTGATTCGGTTCTAGTTTACCACTGGAGTTAGGAAAATAGTCTGGTAGAGTAAGTATTAAGCCAAGAGCAATAGAAGTAAAGAATTATTGGAACTCTAGATAGCAGTGCATTTGGTTGGTGTCAATAATTTTCTGGGGGAGGCATTATTGAAATCTCTGTTTAGCCAAGAAAGCAAACCTACCTCTCTTCTAGTGCAACCTTCAGTATACTTAAAATCATGTTTCCAAAAATGGGAGACATTCTCTAAGAAAATATGGCTTGTCTCCTCAAGGGAATAAAGCTTCAGTGTTTCCTTCTAACCTACCCTAATTGCCAATAACCCTGTAGGGTTGATTTCCTTTTCCAGTCTACAAATGAGAAAAGATTGAATGGTGCTGATTTTAAGTCAAGGTGTGTGTTTCTATCTGTGTGTAACTTTACCTGGATGGATGTCTTAGAACTATCTTAGATGTAATATGCTCAGAATTCAAGCTGCTGTTAGAATAAATTAACATTTTCTTAATAGTCCCTATTTTCTTCACAGTATATTCTTTACACGAGGTATTATATATCATTACCACAACTGTTCCCCATTCTAGAATATCTTTAATTGGGAAAGTAAGCTTATGTTCTCCCAATAATTGTGTATGCTAATTGTTTTGTGTTGTAATCTATATACATTTCTATCTAATTGAGCAGTTACTTATCTCTGTGTTTATTTAATAGAATAATCGAAGAACTTTAGATTTAAGTACCTATCATTCTTCTCCTAAACGTTTTATTTTCCCCTTTTTGAGTTTAAACATTCTTTAGTGGACCTACCCATTTTTTATTTCCTTGCCTCTATCCATCTTCCAGTATCGTACACACATTCAGATGCAATTTTTTTTATATGTGTGTGAATATAATTTCCAGAAAGTGAACTGCGTTTTTTTTTATTTTCTGAGTTTTTCTATCTCAAAATAGAGCTACTGATCTTATTTGTATGGTGCATGAAATAATTTTGCATATTCAAAAATACCCTATAAATACAATGATAATACAAATGTGCATCTAAGATCGTTTCTTGTTATTTGGTTTTATTTACTGTGATTTGGGGATTTATCCATGGTATCAACAGGTCTCAATGGTCACTGCTGTTCTTTTTTGTTGTTGTTGTTCTGTTGTCTAATTATGGTTACATTTATTTAGTTTTCCTGTTGATAAACTTGGATTTTTTGTTTGTTGGGGGGAGAGGGCTAAGAATGGTACTTTTCTTATTATTTAAGATTGTGACTTATGGATTATCTTGAAGTGTAATTTTGTGTTGGAAATCTGGAATAAAAAAGCTTAGGCGGTATAGTCTTTCCTAAATTCTTAGGTTGCTAATCTACATCCAGAAACTACAGTTTTGCAGTGCATATAAGGATATCCTGAAATTCATGTGCACTGTCCTCATACTCATGGTTTTCATCCTTCTAAATATTGGGGATAATACGTATGTATTGGCATTGGCCACTATAAATAATTCTGAAACAAGCCTTCTAATCCCTCCAGAGGGTATTCTGGGTTCTTAAACATTTTCATGGCATAGTGGGGCATTCTACCACATGAGTTGGGTAAAGACCATAGCTCAAAGTTGCCTTGGTCCTGGCCTCCTGGGAGGAGGAGTGACTGGACTTGCTTTTTTTTTTTTTTTTTTTAAGATTTATTTATTTATTTGATGTACATGAGTGTTCTATCTGCATTTACACCAGCCAGAAGAGGGAATCAGTTCACATCATAGATGGTTGTGAGCCACCATGTGGTTGCTGGGAATTGAACTCATGACCTTTGGAAGAGCAGACAGTGCTCTTAACCACTGAGCCATCTCTCCAGCCCCTGGACTTGCTTTTTAACCAAGGTCTTTGTTCTCTAATAGTCCCAGGAAGTGCCTGTCAGTTCTTCCTTCTAAGTGATAGGCTTGAGTGTGGCCTGATATCCAGGCTGTTCAATCTCTTAGAGCAGTCACATTTTAAAGTGCAGATCCATGACCTAAGAATGAGAAATTTTGAATTATATGCATAGTCTGTTGTGGTCTTTGTGACCCAATAGTAATTGTTTGCATTTAAAACCCGTAAGTGTAGAGAGTGTTTGTTGCTTTAAGTGTGACCCACTGCTTCTTTGTGGAAGGCAGTTTCTTCAAGAGCTAAGAAAATCTGACTTGGGCAAAGGAAAATTTGACAGTTATGACAAATTACTAAAAACAGTTTTTTGTTGTTCAGAGATGTCTGTTCCAAATAAAGTTAAACTTAGAATGGCATTTCTTGAGACTAGCTTGTAGGTAGAGTTCTGTTGCAGATGACATGAAACTGATAATTTTCAGTATTCTTAAATGACTAAAAGATGTAGGAAAGAACAAAAATAGATGTTTGAGTTTGCTCTTGGAGTTATGTTAAGAACACATCTTGCCTTTCCTGTTTTTTTTTTTCTTTTTTCTTTTTTTCTCCAACTTCACCAATGAAGGGGCCATCTGGGTTTCATTTCATTGTATCACCTAGGCTCTGCGCAATCATATTTGGTATCTGCAAAGAGGCAAGAATCTCATTGAATTGGAGCAATATCTGCACTTGTTAGTTGCAGAGGTGGATCTTTAGTTTTGTTTTTTTTTTTCCCAAGGAGGTGAGACCTAGTTGGGAAGGATAATTAGTCAAGTAATGGAATACTGCAGTTGTTCTAAGGAGGAACATTATGGTCAAGGAAATGTTTTTGGTCTTTTTGTGAAATCTTTTCAATCCTGGCCTAGAAATTCCTCTCTTTAAATTCTTGAAGGACTTAGGTTCTCAGAGTGGTATAAATATTTAAGCTGATACTGAAAACCACAGAGCACAATGCCTGATACATTGTGGGAATGGACTATACTAATTTACTATTGTTTCTACTGGCTATTGTTCACAACAAGAATTAGTTTAGAGATCCAGAAAGACTTAAGGATTAAACTTTGCAATTATAAGGACCAAAGTGGCTTCCCAGATTTCACATACAGTGATCTCAGTGTCCAATTTCCGTCATGATGAAGCCATTTGAAGTTCCCTACAAGGACACCACTGCCATCCTGCTTTGCCCAGAAGGCCTGACCAAGTACTCTTCCTGATTTCAACAGCTCTTTCTGGAATGGAATGAAGAGGTGCAAGCTGCTCAAGCCTAGAGAGTACAAAGGGTCATTGTCATCACCACCAAGCTTCAGTCTCTGCTGTGATTTTTATTAAAATAATAAGGAAAATGAAATTAATCCAATCTTTTCATTAATAAAGGTCAAAACCCAAAACGAACAAAAGATTTTCTTTATAGAAAGTTCTTTTCCCACGGGCCTAAAAAAAATGGCTCACTTTGCTGCTCTTATGGAAGACTGGACTTGAGTTCTCGGCATCCATCCATGTTGTGTGGTTTTGTGATCCAGTGCCTCTGGCCTCTGGTTACCTGCACTCACATGTATATACATAAGTATACGTATATACATAATCGATAATAAAACAAATCTTAAAATCCAAGATTTTTTTTGCAAGTTTTCTCTCTTTTTGTTTTCATTCATTTTTATTTTGTTTAGTGTACATGTGTGCAAGCTCAAACACATGTGGTAGTTCAGAGGACAACATTCATGAGTTTGTTCTCTGCTTCCCTGGATTCTGAGGATTAAACTCAAATTGTAAGATTTGCATGGTGAGTGTCTTTCTCTGCTATTCCATCTCACCAGCCCTTTTATAAGTCGTTCATTGAGGGTGTTTATAATATACTTAACCATAAATCTTAGCCTTGGATGTTTCATTACTGAGGCTAGTCATAAAGCTCTTCTGTTCTCTTGCGCTTCTTCATTTTTCTTTCAAACGTTTTCATGACTGGCAACATTTTATTCATATTTTTTTTAAATTTGTGGTCTTTGATTCATGGTCTTGCTGAGATAAGAACTATTAGCATTTTATCTTGTAGACATTTTTACCATCTTTCTCTTAATGACCACTAGTAGTTATTATCTTTGTTCCTCCTCTGCCACTTCTTGCTCAGAACTGTTCCAAGTACCCACCCATATCATCATCATATGTTCTTTTCTTATTTAGGTTTTCTTCTTTTCCAGAGTTTATCTTTCTTACTTCCTTTTCATATCAGTACAGTGTGTGTGGTTGTTTCTTCCTGTCATTTTCTTTCAAAAGGCAATTTAAAAATGTCTTTTCTAAGTGTATAACCTCATTTCTTATCTACTGTTGAAGCATTTGAAAAAAAAAAAGAACAAAACCTTGATCAATTGTTATATAATTTAGGTGCTATCATCCTGCTAGTACAAATTAATAGGAAAGGAGGCCTTGGAAATTGACTTGAACTTTCACTAGCTTTGACTGTTCATGAAGATTTGTCATTTAAGCGTTTTAAAACAAAACTTGTAGTCTATTTTCTAACCTCTAAATCTAACATAAAAATATGTCTGTGTGCTGGGTATGGTGGTGCACTCCTTTAATCTCAGAATTCGAGTCCAACCCTGTCTCAAAGTCCAGGACAGCCGTGGCTACACAGAGAAACCCTGTCTTAGCAAAAGAAAAAAAAAATAATTTGGCTATGCTTTATGTTTGCTTCTTTAGCTGGTCCTTTTCAGAAAACAAATGTTTGCTCTTCTAATTGAATTCCTTTTAAATATTTTCATGTTGAAGTCTTCTGACAGTGGTTTGCCTTAGATTGGATAATGTCATTTGTGATATATGTGTGTATACAGATAGATAGATAGATAGATAGATAGATAGATAGATAGATAGATAGATAGATAGATAGATAGGTAGGTAGGTAGGTAGGTAGGTAGGTAGGTAGGTAGGTAGGTAGGTAGGTAGATATTAAAGGACTGGTTTTTCATTTTATACTCTGAACTCTATTGTGATTATTGATTTCAGCTCTTTTTTTTTCTTTCTGTCTTCAGAGTATTAAGGTTTGTATACTAAAGGATAGGACTATCACTTAGAAAAAGGACTAGAATTTCCCTTTGTCACTTTTTGTCACTTTGTTCTCTTCCCACTAGTATGAATTTCTGTATAACTTACTCTTTTGTCCTTAACAGGGTTGTTGGTACAGAGGAACGTATTCCTATCCCCCTCATGGATTACATCCTTAATGTGGTAAGATTCATTGTATAGATGTTTGATTTCTGTAGGGCCTTTAAAGTACAGAGGGAGGGAAGATGTACAGAACTGAAAATACTTTTCTCTTGCCCCTTTTTATAACCAGTACTCTCAACCTTTTTATATTTTCAATTTTTTGTTCATTGTTACTGTTGTACATTTGAATTTTAACAAGATCTGCTGTGTTAAACCAGTATTATCTGAATTTGTCCAACATGCTCCCTTCCCCCCCCACAAATTTTACTTCTCTTTTTTAAAAAAAAAATACATGGACCTTTTAATTTGTTACAGGAAAATGTGAGAGGTACTATTTCCCCAAATTATTTTGCATTTATTCTAGGCTATTAAGCACTTCTAAAACTTCCATAGATCATTTCTTTTGTGCTTATGTGTTTGTTGCAACATATTTTTTCCTATCCCTTATTTTTTTTTGGTTTTATTTTAAATCACAATACTGGACTTCGTGTTTTATTGATATCAATAAGTATTCAAGTATGTGTGAGAAGCCACACAAAAGGAATACATGAGACAATTAAGACATTAGATCTGTTCCTGCCACTAATACAAAGTGTGGCTCTGAGCAAGTCAATTTAGCTTCTCTTTGCTTTCAAATTGTTTGACTTATGGAGTGGTTGAAAAATTGGACTGAGAAGTTATAATTTCTTTTCTGTATGATTTGAATATGTTCCAATTACTTATCCCTCTTAGTTGAAATTGTGGTATTACAGAAAATATCAATTTATTGATTATAAGCTGTTACTGTCCTCATGATAAATTGACCTTTTATTTTCAACTGTTAGCATATAACTTATTATATATATAAAACCTTTTCATACCTAGATGAAATTTGTGGAGTCCATTCTCAGCAACAATACAACAGATGACCACTGCCAAGAATTTGTAAATCAGAAGGGACTCTTACCTTTGGTTACCATTTTGGGTCTTCCCAATCTGCCCATTGACTTTCCCACATCTGCTGCCTGTCAGGCTGTTGCAGGTGTCTGCAAATCCATATTGGTAAGACATCTAGCCAACTATTTTACATCTATGTATGTACTTTCATTGTGTTCTCCCTTACCTATAGTTAAAAACTGATAAATTTGTGTCTGTTCTACTTAATACATTTTATACTATTTCTCTTAGAAAATACTATTTTTGTTTCTGCATTTGTCGTGTAGTACTGCCATTTTAGTTCATATGAGTGTAAAGTGTATTTTCAAGAAAATTTTCTAGCTTTATTTGTGCTTTGTTGTGATAAGTTTTTGATTGTAGTATATGTTCATTCATTTTGCAGTGTATTTTCCTTTTCCTAAAACTTTATTAGTCATGAGTTGATCTGTAATTCATTGCTCAAACTTTGCCAAAAACAAAATGCGTTTATTTCCAAAACACATTTGATTTAGCAAGCTTTCTCAGCTTGAGGTACTCTTAAGTACCTTATGTAATAGCATTGTACAGTGTTTGAGATTGTTATGGTGAAATCAGTGTTTATCAGGTTTGTCAGTTTTATCAGTTTTCTTTTTAAAGGTAATTGATATTTCACTGTATACACATTACATCATATAGGTTGCTTTGATTTTTGCCCATGATGAATACTATTGTAAACTTGAGTGTATAAATAGCTCTTAAAGATTTGACTTTTAATTCTTTTGGATGTGTACTTTGAAGTGAAATAGCTCAATCAAATGATTCTATTTTTCGTGTCTGCGTGAAAACCATCAAGGTGTATTTTCCGTTCCTACTACCTGCATATAAGGATTGTAATTTCACCATCTCCATACCATATCATTCTGTTTTTTTTATACTAGCCATTCTTGAGAATATAAAGTAGTATTTCATTTTCATTTTGACTTGCATTTGGTGGTATTGAGCATAGCATCTCTTTTTGTGTACTTGAGTTATTGTCTGTGTGCATCTTTTGTTAATGTATATTCGTGTCCTTTAGAATATATTTAATCGAATTAAGGTGTTCTGCTGTTGATTGTAGAATATCGCTGTATATATTGAATATCACCCTCTTTTTCAGATACATCACTTGCAAATATTCTCATTCTGTGGGTTGCCTCTTTGTTGACAGTACCTTTGACATACTAAAGATTTTTATGCTGACCAAGCCCATTTTATCTTTTGTTGTTGTCATCATTGCTTTCTATGTTTTTGGTGTTGATCAGGAAATTTTAGATAATTTTTATACTTTAATCTAGGAATTATATGTTTTCAGTTCATAGGTCTTGATACATTTGGAGAGTTTGGAAACCCAGAAGGTTTAACTTTCTTTGTGTGTGTGTGCATATCACATCCCCCCCCCCCCAATATCATTTATTGAAAAAACTGTCCTTTTATTAAACCATCTCCTGTCACTCTTTCAAATACAATTTAACTATAAAATGTGAAGTTTTCTTTCTGGGCTTTATTCTTTTCTATTGGTTGCCCAGTGCCACAATTTGGATTACTATTAACTTTGTAACAGGGTTGGAAACCAGGAAGTGTAAGAACTCCAGATTCGGTTGGTTCCTTTAACCCAAGATTATTTTGGCTTCAAGTCCCTTGAAAAGTTGTATGTGAATTATGAGAAAATTTTATATCTGCCTCCAACCTGCCATAAGAAAGATTGGAATTTTGATAATAATTACAATAAAACTCCTGTCAGCTGTTTTGTGCAGTGATAAATCTTTTCTAGAAACTACAATTTAATGGTTTATTTTGTTTCACTCTTTGCAGGTATAAAGTGCTTTCATAGGAGAACAAGGGGAAAGGACTGATCTAACTACCCCACCTCAAAGATGCTCTGTGAGGAGGGATAGATTTATTTCAAGCCATAGGAAGGCAAATAATTTCTAGCTTTGCGTAACAAGTGGTAATCTTTAATTGCCAGAATTTTCTTTCCTAACTTGAAAAGAAATGTAATATTTGGGTTGTCTATTAAATAATTTGCCTTCCTGATGCCAATCTCATAGAGTCAGTGCTCTTGTTTTAGAGAGAAGACAGCATTATATCTAAGTACTTCATGACCTGAAAACATTAAGAGTTTGGCTACTCAATAGCTTTTATAAATACTGCTTTCTCCTTTATTTCCCTGTTCCATTTGTACCGCTAGATATGTATGCAACTGTTTAATTTATATAACATTGTATGAGGTGAGGATTCACATGCCATCTCAACCTCCTTACTTATCAATGTTTACTTGTATTTTATTAAACTATCAATTTACACTTTAGAAATAAGTGGAAAGCAGCATTGTAATATCCATTTTCAAGATTTGGAACTTTGCCTACCATTGCTCTTTTCTAAGCAAAATATGAAACTAACCTCTTCTACAGCAGTACAACAGATGTTTGATATTTACACACTTTAAGTATGATTGGCTCATCAAGTTTAAAAATATTCTATTGCCAAAGGTAGTGAAATAAATAATTATTAGCTTCATATTTTGGAACTGCCATTTATAAAGTGAGGGACATGACTGAAATTTGGGAGAGTTCAGGTAATAATCACTTTCACTGTGAATGTTAAAACTATAATGTATATGTGTTTCGTTGCGACACATGCATTATTCTTGTTTCAGACCCTTTCACATGAACCTAAAGTTCTTCAAGAAGGTCTCCTTCAGTTAGACTCTATTCTTTCCTCCTTGGAGCCTTTACACCGGCCTATTGAATCCCCTGGGGGCTCTGTATTACTTCGAGAACTGGCATGTGCAGGCAATGTTGCTGATGCTACCCTCTCAGCTCAGGCCACGCCTCTGTTGCATGCTCTCACTGCTGCCCATGCCTACATCATGATGTTTGTTCACACCTGCAGAGTTGGGCAGGTAAGAATAATCTTGGAGCTATGGTTTCAGCTTAAAGCCAGTAAAATGCCAAGGGCCTATATACACTTGTTAGATTACTGTAGTTAGGAACAAATCTACAGCTAAAAGAATAGTCTTATTTAGTATTGAGAATTTTTGGACAGTATATCTGGTGGTTGATGTGGGCTTATGCTTTAAATTGCTATGTGGTTTCATTCTGTTTTAATTTTTATTAGCAGTTGTGTAGCCATATAATTTGTCATGAATGGAACTTTAAGAAGAATCATTATTGTTATAACATAAAGGTTGAATTGATTCTTCTGAAGGCAAAAATGTATTTGGGTGTCCATTTTATCTTACGATCTTTTTAAAAAAGCAGATATGAAACTTATTTTATATCTCCTTTCACCTTTGTGGAGGTTATAAGTATCAAGCTGAGGTTATAGGCCTTGCATAGCAAGCATCTTTATGCCTGAGCCATCTTGATAGCCTTTATTGATCGAATCTCTATACAAGCACATGCAGATCAAACAGTGGTGTGGCAAAAATTATTTCACCACAAACATTTAAATTAATAGTTAGCAGACAGCAACGAGAAGATGCATCAATGCTATATTGTCTGCAATCTATGATCTCTATTGTTCCATAATGAAAATGGCTGTCCAGAGTGGGAAGGTGATTCAGTTGCAAAGTGCCTGCCCTGTAAATCTGAGGACCTGAGTTTAATCCCCAGAAATTATATGTAAGTGCCTACAAACATGGCACGTGCTTATAATTCCCAGCATTGTGAAAACAGACAGGTTAGATTCCTGGGGCTTGTGGGCTAGCCCAAAAGGCCAGATGTACAAGCTCTAGGTCGAGAGTCGCTGTCTCTAAAAGCAGGGTTGACAGCGTCTGAGGAATATATTGTTTGCTGCTCTCCACAAGCAGAGGCTCCCATGCACACATGATAAAGTAAGTAGCTTGCCTCTGGGTATTTGTGGTCACTATTTTGCCACCTTTATTTTTCAAGAAATTATTAGAAAAATAAATGATCTAATAATTCATTATTTTCAGCTTTTGGGAAAGAGTGCGTTCTCTTTCAGCTAACTGTGTAACCCAGACATGCTTGAACTCAAATTATCATCTCCAGCATCCAAAAGTACTGGGATTATAGGCAAGTGATAGCATACTAAACAGAAAAATACTATCATATCTTTTTAAAATAGCTAAAGGTTGATATTTTTAAAATAAAATTGTTTGGGGACCATGTTAAATGTGAAAATACTTCTCCTTTGGTTGCAGAGTGAAATTCGTTCTATCTCCGTAAACCAGTGGGGTTCTCAGTTGGGTCTGAGTGTTCTGAGCAAGCTAAGTCAGTTATACTGTTCGCTGGTATGGGAAAGCACTGTCCTCCTCTCACTGTGTACTCCCAACAGGTAAGAGAATGGTTATTTCTCTTAATATCTCTTGTTTTTTTCTAACAGACAAAGTTTATAAAAATCTTGCAAGATTTCTTTGAACAGGGTGGGCAGATTTGATAAAAAGTTCCAGTGCTTTATTCTTCCCACTTTTTAGCCTAGGGACTTAACTGGCAAATTATAGCATCTTGTGCATGTTTAATTTGATTTCCTGGAGATGGTTGTATTAGCATAATGCAGATTTTGTTTGTTGCTACTTCAGGATGTTTTTATTGAATTTAGAAAAAGTTAACTTCTCTGGAATGTATTGGCCAAACAAGTTCGAGACCATGCAGAAAACAAGTAAACTTATAATAGTGCTTTTATTTTTATTTTTTTGCTTTTGCTTTTGCTTTGGTTTTTATATTTGTTTGCTATTTTCCTTGTTGTAGCCTACCATCTGGATGTGAATTTGGTCAAGCGGACATGCAGAAACTGGTTCCAAAGGATGAGAAGGCAGGTACGACCCAGGGCGGAAAAAGATCAGGTAACTCTTAAGAAACTAAAATCTTAAGTCATTACTTCTCCTAAGTACTGTCCCCGTGACTTCATAGGCCTAGTGTGAAACTTAGCTCTTTGTCATAGTCTTAAGATTTTATCATTTTACTGATTTTTAATTTCTAAATTTAGATTTTGTCATTTCTTCTGTAAAAACATATATATTATAATAAAATTAGCATAACAGGAGAACATGTATTTCTACCACCATATAACACAAATTTTGAGAGTTATCTGCCTGATCTTTTCCCTGAGGATATTTAAAAATGATAAAAATGATCTATTTTTGTGTCTTTCTTAAATGTGAAGAGTTAACTTACTTTCTAATGTGCTATTTTGAAAAATGAAAGTGTGCATGTAGTTTAATATAAGTACAAGATTTAGCCATAAAAATTATTTTGCCAAAAGATAATGCTTATTTTAATTTCATCTATGACTTCTCAATTTTTAGTATAAATTCTCTGTAACATGTTGAGAAAAGCATTTTTCTTAATTTTTTGAATAGCAAAATTGATCATGTTGAATTAAATGATTAATTGAAAACTTCCACCTATTTAAGACCTGGAATCTATCTTAAGTACATAAAACTGAAAAATAAGGAGTTCTGTGTACAAAAATCGATCAGATGTTCTTTAAAATGCATCTCTGCGTGAGGGGAGCAGGAACTGCTTCTGTCATGAATTCAGTTGACTGCTTTTTGATCACTCGATCCTAATGATACAGCCTTGCTAGGTCACTGAGAAAGAGGGTCCAGGCAGTCCTGATGAGACTTAAACAAGCTGTGGACAGATGGCAATAGTGGAGAACTCCCCTTTCAGTGTGCTAGGGGAAGGGGATTAAAGAAGGAGGGAGGGTAGGACTGGGGGAGTTGAGGGAAGAGGCTTCAATCAGGATATATAATGAATAAATTGTAAGAAAAAAGAAAAAGAAAAAATGTACTGAAATTACTGAGAAACAAATCAAAGAAAACATATGTATCTTCTTAATATATACGAACTTCCAGCAGTTGATTATAATGGGGTTTGGGAAAGACTAAGACAAGGATACAGAGACCTCTAAGCTTAATTTTAGAGAAAATATATATCTCAAATTTTAGACTATTTCAAATTTAAATTAAAGAATAAACTTTATTGAGAACTGAGAATAAAATTGAAATGGTCAAAGAATTGCTTTTGCCAACAATTTACAGACTTAATCTTGTTTGGTTGTTTTTTTTTTTTTTTTTTTTTTCCGCTCTCCTTTGTCAAAGTATTCACTACCCCATTTCTAGCAGTAACAAAAGTCACAATTTCTTAAAACTATCAAAGAGAAAAATTAATAAGTTCATAAAACTAGTTCTTAGGTTTGAAGAATACATAGACAAAGCCAGGTGATCCTATCAATTGTGGGTTAAAGGCCAGAGGATCAGGAGTTCTAGGTCACCTATGACCACATAGTGAGTTTGAAACCAGCATGAGAACTTGCGTCCAAAGGGAGGTTGGGCCTAGAGAAATGGCTTAGTGGTTAGCACTTTCCTGTGCCATCATGAGGATACAAATTTGGACATCTCAGCATACATACAATAAGCCTGTCATTGCAGGTGTGCCTATTACCTCAGTTTAAAAGGGAACAGGTTGGAGATAGGTGCTGGCTTCCAGTTTATCTGGTAAATCTCTAGCCCCAGGTTCAGTTGAGAGACCCTGCTTCTAACAGATAGGTGGAGATAGAGGAGGATAGCAGACACTCTTCTCGCCTCTGTGTACACTTACACAGGCATACATAAATAAGTAAATAAATCATTAAAAATTTGTACTGGCAAGATTATTCTTGCTTGAAGGCCCTTGCTACCAATCCTGACTGATGGTTTGATCTCAGTTTCTAAGGCCCAAAGAAGAGAACTGACTCCTAGGTGGTTTTCTCTGACTTCCTCTCATGTACTCTAGGGCATGTGTGCCTACCCTCCCACTAGTACATACTAAATAGATAAAATATAATTTTAATTTTTAAAAAAATATGCACAGTAGTCTGGACAAATGACTCAGTGTTTAAGAGAGGGGACCCAGGATTATTTCCTAGTACACACAATCATCTGTAACTACAGTCCCAGCAAATCCAATCCCCTCTTCTGTGTGGCCATCAGGCATGTACATAAATGCACAGGCATATATGCAATCAAAATACCACATGCATAAAAATAAATTAAAACTACAATTTCTATTCAAGTGCAGAATTCTTAAATGCTGGGAGATAAAATTGTCCAGCAATCAAGCTATAATCTAGCAGGGCATCTTTAGTGATAGCTTTAAATTTGATACACACTGTGTTGTGTGTTAAGATGATTCGCTTGCTTTCATTTGAAGATGCAAGCAAGTATGTAGTTGGTAGAACCTCAGACAAAAAAGCATATTGGTACAGTTTCTTTTGTTCTGCTTTTGGTTTGGTTTGATCTCCTAATTAAAATTTAAATAAGAACAAGCAAAATAGATAACTCTTTCTTGGGACTCTTCAAAACATGGATCCAGGTAAGTGCTTGCTCTGCACGATCTTATTATTCCCTTCTTAAATCTGCAGATGGAGAACAGGATGGGGCAGCTGGAAGTATGGATGCTTCTACCCAGGGCTTACTGGAAGGAATTGAGCTAGATGGTGACACGTTGGCTCCCATGGAGACAGATGAACCTTCTTCTTCGGATTCGAAGGGCAAATCTAAAATCACACCAGCTATGGCAGCCAGAATTAAACAAATCAAGCCATTGCTGTCCGGTCAGTGATTCTCTCTCTCTTTTTTTTTTTTTTTTAAGCTCCGTTACTGAACGTCAGAGCTCTAACAGTCATCAAACAAATTAAATTGGCAAAACTATATTGCTTGCAATAAGACAAAGTTGTAGAAATGTTGTATCTTTCACAGTACTTTGTTAAATCCCTATTGTGTGACATGCTCTATACTAGTTGCTAAGGATATAAAAGGAGAAAATTTCTTCCTTAAAATTTCTTAACCTTTTGTTCATTCTTTACTATTCTGATGAAATGTCTCACTGAGGTACCTTATTGCTGAGTCTACCAGATAATTTTATTTTTATGCAGTGTGATAGTTATTCACTTTGTACTTCTAGAAATAAACTCTTCTGGTTTTTAAGACTAAGCACTCAGAATTGTCACCAGTCTCCTTTTGCTTTGATTATCCAGTAACATTTGTGTTTTATTAAAGTCATATTGGCTACTTCAAAGAGATTGGATTAATAGGGTACAAAACTGTATTAAAGATGTGGAACGAGCCAGGTGATGGTGGTGCACGTGTTTGATGCCAGCACTTTGGAGACAGAGGCAGGCAGATCTCTGTGAGTTCAAGGCCAATCTGGTATAGAGTGAGTTCCAGGACAGCCAGAGCTTTTACACACAGAAACTCTGTCTTGAAAACAAAGGAGGCGGTGAAGAAAACCCAACTTCCAAAGCAAGCAGAAAATGACTTCAAAGCCTTATGTTTTGATCTGGGAATTTACAGTTAACCCCTAAATTGAAGCAAAATTAGATGGTGTTTCTGTTTCTCACTTCTTACTGTATCTAATTGAGTGGTGTGACCTTTGAGCATTCTGGGGTTTTTGTGGTGGGCCCAAACCATGATTTTGTGTGTGTGTGTGTGTCTTCCTTTGCTGATCAGGCATTTTGTTTTCTTAACTTTGAAATACCTTTGAACTGCTTCACAATCTGTTCCTTTGTGAGATTGGTGAGAGATTAAGTGTAAACAGTACTTGGGCATATTTTCCTGTTGATTTAAATGAGTGTGCCAGAACCTCCAGCCAGGCAGTGCATGTATCTGAAAGCTGTTCCATAATTGAAATTATGAAATGTTAATTTATATAGAACAGGAAGATGAAATGACTGTTTTCTTTCTGTGTTGTATGCCTCATGTAAGTTTGAGTGATATTTAAGACAAGCATGAATAGGATATAAAGGTCCTATTTATATTCATATTTAATAGTACATAATTTATATTTTTCTATTTATAACTTGTGTTCTGTTTATGCTTGTGTATATATACACATTCATAGTGAGATGACCAAAGTGACTGCTGGGTAATTTAGAGTCCCCAGTTCGGATCCTCAACACCCAGATGAAAAGCCAAGTGTGACAGCACATTTTCTGAAATCCTAGTACTGGCAGGCAGCAAACAGGCATAAGAAGGAGGATCCTGAGGTGCATTGCCATTCTAGTCAAACCAATCCATGAACTCCAGATTCATTGAGCCATAGAGCAAAACATCTAGGATCACTCCTGCTCTCTCAGGTATATAAACAAAAGTAAAAGAAAAAAAGTAATAGAGGAGGACATGCAGATATTGACTTCTGCCCTCCACGTGCACACACAGTTAATACATCCATGCATATACCATAAGCATACCACCAAAATGGAAAAAAAATATGCTTAATGGAAACAATGTTTGAATATATTTTCTTTCTATAATAATCCACTTGTAAAACTTTTATGCTTTTCATGCCAACCTTTTTTAATTATACAATGTGTGTGTGTTTGTGTGTATGAGATCTTTTCTGGGTCAGTTGATTCAATGGTTCTCAATCTAGTGACCCTTTCCACAGGGGTTGCCTAAGATCGCTGGAAAACATACTTATGTCATTATTCATAACAGCAAAATTACAGTTATAAAGTAGCAAGGAAAAAAATACCATTTGAGGTCACTACAAAATGGGGAACTGTATTAAAGCATCACAACATTAGGAAGGTTGGAAACCAATGAATTGATCAAAAATTTTTTTTCTGTTTTAAAGTTATGTGTACACATTTTAAGTGACTTTAAATCCAGCAAATGTATCATTCGTCTGTATTTACTGCCATATTGTTTCAACAAAGACAGTGTCAATTTATGTTTAATTTAGCAGTCTAAGTCCTTATCTTACATGCCTATTGTAGAAGGAATATCTTGTGTTGTACGGATATAGCACCTGTCAATAAAATTCTGATGGCCTATAGCTTAGGTAGGTAGTAGGAGGTGGAACATTCAGCAAGCAGAAGGGATTCTGGGATAGGCATGTGAGATTCAGCCAACAAGATGTGAGGAAGATGGATGCATGGTGCCTTGAGCTCAGGTAACCAGCCATGTGGCAAAATGTAGATTAAAATAATGGGCTACTTTAAGCTATGAGCTAGTCAGAGAAGAGCCTAGCTTTATGGCCTAGGTATTTGTAAATAACTGTCTTGAGTCTCAAGAGCTGTTATTCTGGGAGCTTAAGCCCAGGAGGAAAAGCCACCCATAACAACCTTACATTTATGTTATATAATGAATGCCTGTACAGTTTCACTTCCTACCCTCAAAGAATACATTTATTTTTTGTGAAACTTCTTACTTAGATTATCACAAAGAGGCAAGTCTAAGAATTTCTTTGCTGCTGTTTAGAAAAATTATTCAGTCATGAAAAAAGATGGTCTAGTGAGATGTGTACATGGGTAAAGGTACTTTCTATGCAAACCTGATGACCTATGATTAGTTCCCAGAGCCGATATAAAGGTAGAAAGAGAAAGCTGACTCCTCTGTGTTGTTCTCTGACCTATTACACCTATTACGCACACAATATAAATAGTACAAGTTACTGTTATTTTTTTAAATGACATGTTTTAAAATCATGTGAGTACTTTATAGCATTATACTGCCTTCTGCGTTTCAGCTTCTTCCAGATTAGGCCGAGCACTTGCTGAGCTCTTTGGACTCCTTGTTAAGCTTTGTGTGGGTTCTCCTGTCCGCCAAAGAAGGAGCCATCATGCTGCCAGTACCACTACCGCACCAACACCTGCTGCTAGGTCAACAGCTTCAGCCCTTACTAAGCTACTCACAAAAGGCTTGTCATGGCAGCCCCCACCATATACACCTACTCCTCGCTTCAGGTGAGTTTTTATTCTACTTAGGGAGAACATGGGAATCTCTTGTTTTCTTTTTATATATATATATATATATATTGCATATGAAGTGTTTTTCTTGTCCTTAGTCTGCAACATGGAAATTTCTTTAAAAAAATTATTTATTCACATTCCATGCCGATCATATCCCTAGCTCTCCTTTCCTCCCCTGTTCCCCCAAAAGGGGAGCTCCCCCTTCCCATCCACCCCAGCTCATCAACATCGGGACTGAGTGTGTCCTCTTGCCTCTGTGGCCTGGCAAGGGAGTCAATATGGAAATTTCCAAAGGGTTTTCAGTAATATAAACTGCACTTCAGTAACCTTTTAATGCTTAAGTGGGTGGCAAGTGTCACCCAGGTACCTAACCAATCTGTCACTTAAATGCTTTAACTTTTTTAAATTAATTTTCTGTAGCTTTTGTATGTATCTTAGAAACGGTTGTTTTTTTATTTTCTTTTTCAGGCTGACATTCTTCATCTGTTCAGTTGGATTCACATCTCCAATGCTGTTTGATGAGAGAAAGTATCCTTACCACCTTATGCTGCAGAAATTTCTCTGCTCTGGTGGTCACAATGCTCTTTTTGAGTAAGGATTATTTGTTTCACAAAGAATCATTCCTTGTACTTTGCTCTTTCTTATGTGCCTTGTCATTTATCCTGTGATTGTAAGATATAATAGAGAGAGCCATTAGTTGTATTATTTTGTATTCTAGAAACAAGCCATGTATGTCTTTATTTCCCTCAGAAGTAAGAGTATGCTTTTGGGCTAGAGAGGTAGTTGAGTAGTTAAGAGTGCTTGAAGATTTGCCAGGGTACTCAAGTTCTATTCCCAACACCTGTTTAACATCTCACAGCCATCTGTATCTCCTGTTCCAGGGCATTTGATTCCCTCTTCCATTAGCAATAGGCACACACACATGGGTGCATAGAGATACATGTTAGCAAACACTTATAAAATTAAAAACATGTATGTGCATGAGCGTATAAGGAATCTCTTCTTTTTTATATATTTGGCTTTCCATTCCTAATACACTGTTTTTTTATTTTAATAAACCTGATTTTATTTGTTTCTTTGAATACAGTAAGTTTGTCGTTTACTTTGCTTGGCCAAAAGATTTTATGATAACCAGTTTGACTGGATATTGAGTCTAGCCTGACATATGTAGTCCTTACCCCTCATCAAGGAAGGCTTTTTTTGCAGTAAATTAAGACGATTACAGAAAATCACAACCAATCAAAATGCAGAATTGTGAAACCCAGTTTCATGGGCTACATCTACAAAATAACTGTACCTAAAGCTCAGGGAACATTATGAAAGGGTGGGTGGAAAAATTCTAGGAGGACTTTGCTATGAGACTGTTTCCTAGTAATTTCAGAAGCTGCATCCATAAAGCCTCACCAACCTGGCAGCCTAAACATGAACTGAACAAGGGCAACAATAGACATTCCAAAGTCAGAGGGAGAAACCCACGAGGACTCAACCCTACACAAGATCTACACAGGCAACTAAGGAATGCTGAGAGTGGGAGAAAATCTTCCCTAGGGACGAACACACCAATTGGTTATCTAACACCAAATGGTCAGCATTGTAAATATACGTGCAAGTAACATACAGGTTGAACAGGTTATATTTAGCAATATATGTGTGTGCACATTCATGTTAATGAAAAAAGAGGTCATAAATTTGAAAGAGCAAGGAGGGGTATTGTGGGTTCATGGAGGGGTAAAGTCAAGGGAGAAGTAACACAATTACAATCTCAAGCAAAACGAAAAGTAATAACAAAAGGAAAGAAAATATGGTACCAGTATGGTAGTAATTAGAATCCTTTAAATATAAGTTTTCCTGCATGTAAAATACTAGTTAATATTCTATCCATATGTTTTGTCTTACTTGAACTTAGAACTTTCAACTGGGCTCTGTCCATGGGAGGAAAAGTTCCTGTTTCTGAGGGGTTGGAGCATTCAGACTTACCTGATGGCACAGGAGAATTCCTAGATGCCTGGCTTATGCTTGTAGAAAAGATGGTGAATCCCACCACAGTGCTTGAATCTCCACATTCGTTGCCTGCCAAATTGCCTGGAGGGGTCCAGAGCTTTCCACAATTCAGTGCCCTCCGCTTCCTTGTAGTAACTCAAAAAGTGAGTATTCTGAATTTTAAAACCAATGGGAAAACTTCTCACGCTAACTGAATAGTTGCCACTATGCTTTGTCCACAATAAAATATGATTGTTGAAAAGTAAATGGATTGAGGTTTCCAGATAAGGTTGTTTACCAAAAGGAATAGAGACTATAGATAATTTTCCTGCTATAAACATGAACTGTAAGTGTCTGTTTGGTACTTCTAGATGAATTAAATGTCCACACCCCACCATATCCACTGTACTTTGCTAAACCACCTCAGTGCCAATCTGAAGTTTGTTTCTGTTGGAACTGACTCATTATGGAAGGAGTGTCTATTAGTCTTTTATTTTCCTTCTGCAGATTTGAATTGAGGGTGGCTAATCTTATCATATGCTTTTCAAATGGCTTACAGGCAGCCTTTACTTGCATCAAGAACCTGTGGAATCGGAAACCCCTTAAAGTATATGGAGGACGAATGGCTGAGTCTATGCTGGCCATTCTGTGTCACATTCTTCGAGGAGAACCTGTAATTCGAGAGAGACTGAGCAAAGAGAAGGAAGGATCTCGAGGAGAAGAAGATGGAAGCCAAGAAGAAGGTGGCTCCCGCAGAGAACCCCAAGTTAACCAGCAACAGCTACAACAGGTAGAGTGCCTCAGATTCTGGGCCTTAACTATTGGCACCTTATAGAATTTAATGCTCATAACTTGTTTTATAACCTTGCCTCACTATGTAAGCAAGACTGACTTTAAACTCAGAAACCTCTCTGGCCCTCCCACGTTCTGAGATTTGCCACTTAAAAAATTTCTAAGCTTCCATACCACTAAGTCCTGGGTTCTATTGGCCTGGAGATCTTTTCCTCAACATATTTATTTTTCACTTTAAGAAAGATAGAGTAACCCTTGTTCTATGTGCAGGTGACCCATTTGTGTTCTCTTAAGTATGTTAATTACATTGTTTTCAGGACTCTGCAAAGAATTTTGTTGGTAGGCAAACTGTCTTCAGTTACTACTGTTTAAACAATAAGGCAAACTTATTGTGGTTAAATTTATCCTCCAATAAAAGCTTTTTAAAGCTCTGCTAATCTCTAAAGTTGTATCACTTTAAAATGATTTGAAAATTTGAAAACATTTGAAAATTATAAACTAGATGAGGGAGAAGATTCAAAGGACAGTTTAACATTGTTTCCCCAATTTTTATTTTACTCTTCGAGAATTTTATACATGTATTTTGATCATAGCAACCCCTTCAACCGCCTTCCCAAGTCTTTCCAACCCATTTACTTCCTACCTTTATGTCTGAATTTTTATTTTGTTAATAACCCATTGAGTCCACTCAGTGCTGACTGTATGTATGTGGGTATATGGCCAGCCACTGAAACGTGAAAACTTACCAGTGGCCAGATTCTGAATTATTATCTCTTCCCAAGCAACCACATTCAACTGTTACTCAGCTAGAGGTGTGGCTTTGTGAACCATGCCTTACTATCCTTAGTTGAATATATAGTTGCTTTGTCTTGTCCAGGTAACAGTGAACTATTGTGAGTTCATGAGTGCAGAAGCCACACATGTTCGGAAAGCATTTGAAAAGCATTCCATCTCATATTCTATCTTAGGATCTTTCTTACTTAACTCTTACACCATATACCCTGAGGTTTCCAAGGGTGGACTTCATAATAGCCTAATCACTAAAGGTTATCTTATTTTCAGCACTCGGAGCAGTTAAAAGTCTCTGCATTAACTATTCTTAGAACAAAAAGAAACTCCTGACAAGGTTTAATACAAAACTAATAGGTATAAATATATTGAAGATAGCTTGAAAACATGACCTCCTCAACCATGGGCTTTTGACCAGGTATACAGTACCAGGCATGAATTCCCTCCTGAGGAGCAGGAGCAGGCCTCAAATTCATGAGAAAGCAGTTAATTACCTCCATAATAATCATTTCATCATTGCATGAGGGTTGTAGTGTAGCATGCCTGGATTCACAGCTGGGGAAGTCTGTTAATTGCTTTTCTCCCCAAGTGACCTACATATCACTTTCTGGCACTGTGAAAATTAGCCAGCACGCATGCATATTCCAACTCCATCATAATTTGGTTTCTCTGTGTCCTGCAACCAAAGTGTGTTATGTCTTCAGCAAAGGGGTTTTAACAGCCTAGCTTATCATTGGCAACCAGTCACAAAGGTAATATCCTGTGTTGTTTAAAGGGACTCTGGGGTCTCCCTGACAGTAGATTTTAGGAAGGTATCCCATGCCTGGCTCTAAGATATTTTTTATTTATTTAATGATCTATGTTTCCTGGAAGCAGTGTTTTCCACCCATGCTGAGTACTTGACATTTGTCTTCCTCAAATTATTTTTATGTATGAAGGTTCTCTTATTTTATTCAAATCTGTCATATATGTATATATATATTTTTATTGTAAATAAATTCTTGTTTGGAAAGCTTGAGATTTTACACCCTTGTATATATAATAGATTGGGTTTGGGGAGGGTTGGTTTTGTTTTGGGGGTTTGTTTTTTGAGATACAGTTTCTCTGTGTAGGCTTGCCCTTTCTGGATCCACTTTGTAGATCACACTACCTTCAAACTCCCAGAGTTCTGCCTCCCACAGTGGTGGAATTCTAGGTGTGCACCAATGCACCCAGCTAATAGTGTGTGTGATTATATGTATATATATTCTCATTCACGAATTATTTTATTAATACATGCTAAAAAGCTGTGGTGTAGTTTCCTTATATGCAAACGTTTATGTATATCTCACAGTCACTTCCTGATAATTGAATTCCTTGGTCAGTGTTGCAGATACTTTTTCTTTGTTACAAGTTTCTATTCCAGAATATAAATGCCAACTTACAACTCTGTGTATTGTAAATCTTTTAATTGCAATAACCATCTATCTACCCTGGTCTTCATTTTGACATGTTAAAGTTTGACATGAGAAGTATATTGGTTCTTTACATCGATATATAATGTTACTGTTTAAATATTATAGAACTACCAAAGAGAAAAGAACATTCATGAGAAATTTCTGCCGTGACTTAAAAGTATTGTTCATTTAAACTTAGGAAAACTTTAGTTCCTTGATTTTTTATTTTGAAGTATAGTTTTATATTTCTGTTAATATGGGCTCTTGCTTTTTTAAAATTAGCTCATGGACATGGGTTTCACAAGAGAACATGCCATGGAGGCCCTGTTGAACACCAGCACAATGGAACAAGCAACAGAGTACCTTTTAACCCATCCTCCTCCAATTATAGGAGGAGTTGTTCGGGTGAGTAGACACAAAAAGACTTAATGTTTTGTTGTATTGGTTTTGCTGCTGATAACCTTTTTTTCTCCATGTCCTATACTTCATGTACTAATTCTGAAAGCTTCAGACTATACTTCAAGAAACTAATGTTCCCTAGCCATGCTCCATTTTGGGGCCTTTGTTCACAGAAGAACTCTTTTTACAGTTAGTTTTCCTTTTAACTTTCCCTGTTGTTCCTGTAGTGGTAACCATATATGCCTTAGTTGGGTTTATTTGGAGAGAGCAACATTCCAGCTCGTTCCTTTCCTTATGAGGTAGACTTAACCTATTTAGGTTTCTTTGCATTTTGGATTGTATATTTATTGGATTCTCTGTTGTCACTCTGTAGGATCTTAGCATGTCTGAAGAAGACCAGATGATGAGAGCAATTGCTATGTCTTTGGGACAGGATATTCCAATGGATCAAAGGGCAGAGTCACCTGAGGTAATTGAAGTCTAGCATCCAAAGTTTCTTGCCTCATTAATCTGTGTGTTTCTAGAAACCGTAATTCTGAGTTCTGTGATGACTCCATAATGGTAGGGAAAGTCGGGGAGTGCTTGTTCATCTCAATGTTTTATTCTATCTTTAATCTACCTTGTAATGACCAGAATGAAGTGTTAGATGGTTCAAATGAAGCATTAATCTTCACTATCAAATACGACCCAAAATGTAACTGGTAGTAACCAGTAGTCCGAACTTAGTTATGTGTTCCTGGGTAATACTACTTAAGTTTACTACACTGGAAGGAAATAATGGATAGGATCTAAAAATGAGTTTTCTGAAGAATAGTACATAGATGTTGCAAGTTAGAACTGACAGTGCTTCTGGGTACTCATCTATTTTCCCTATCGTACATTAACCTATGTGGCTATTGTTAAATTCTTTTCCAGCTGTTTGAGAAGGCAAATGGTATTCAAACACTGGGTCAAGTATTCATTTTTCATGCTTCACCTCTGGCCTGTGTTTTTAAGCATCCTTTCTTGCCTCCAGGAAGTTGCTTGCCGGAAGGAGGAAGAGGAACGGAAAGCTCGAGAAAAGCAAGAAGAGGAAGAAGCTAAATGTTTGGAGAAGTTTCAAGATGCTGACCCATTGGAACAAGATGAGCTCCATACTTTCACAGATAGAATGTTACCAGGCTGCTTCCATCTTCTCGATGAGCTGCCTGATACGGTGTACCGCGTCTGTGATTTGATCATGACAGCTATCAAGCGTAATGGAGCAGATTATCGTGATATGATTTTGAAGCAAGTTGTCAACCAGGTAAGTTCTCAAGATACCTGAAGTTGGGAGCATTTAAAGTTGTTTTCCTGTTATCTCTCAAAACTATTTTTGAAAAGCCTTGTGTTCTACCTGATATGTCTATTTTCTGGGTTTGGATTCTTTTGGTTACAATCTTGCTCTATTTGGTTGTCTATCAATTATCAATTTATTTTTCCATTTCACACACAAAAAATAGTCTTCAGAAGAGAAAACCAAAGCTTTCCATCAGATTTATGTAGAATATTGATGGATACCCATAACCCAGTTTTGTTACTCTTTTAGTGTTTGTTTTCCTCTCCCATTATCACATTAATGTATTCTGATTGTTTGAATGGAATAAGAAACAAATCATCCATAATCTTCACATCTAGAAATATCCCTAGAGCATCAGGGAGGCAGAGGCAGGTAGATCTCTGAATTCAAGGGAAGCCTCATCTAAAAAGATAGTTCAAGACAGCCAAGGCTACACAGAAAAACCCTGTCTCAAAAAAATGTTTTGAGGAAAATTTAAGAGGAAAACCTGTTTGGGGACAATGTGACCATACAGGTTTTATTGTTGCTATTGTTCTTGTATGTGTATGTGCTTTTTTGTGTTTTGTTTTTTTTAAAGAACCAGTGAGGTTTGGGGGGTGGAGTCACTTATATGACTTACACAGTCAGGAGCAGAAATGACTCAATGACTGTTAAATCACTAAATCCCATCCTGGCATGGATAATAGCTCACAAAAGCTGGAAACCTAGAACACACTGCACTACACTAGGCTAGAAATTGTCCTTCCAAGTGACAATTAGACTGAACCTTCCAAGTACCCTCAGTGGTCTCTCCTTCTTCTGGGCAGCTGACCAAACCATAACTTTTTAATGCTCAGAAACATAAACCTTAAGAAAAACAGAATGCAAGATCTTTTATAAACATTTTGAAAATGAAAACCTGGCTAATAGTGTAACATTGTAGATTTTGATACAGTAATTTTGGGGGAGTTGTAGTAAACATTGACAGAACATGTTGCAGGTTGACTATGTAGACCATGAAGGTTTTTTAATGTATACTCATTTCCTTTGATCTAGTATAATTTTAAAATAACTGGGTTACCAAGGTGGTTCATTGTAAAAGACAATTATTGACGTAGGTGCAGTGCCAAGAACTCATGTGGTTGAAGGAGAGTACCATTCTTACAATTCCTTTGTGCATGTACCCACAAATGTAAAATTTAAAAGGTATTTAGATTGAGTGTTAATAATATGCCCTCTTTTAATACCTTAAATATCTTTTATGAATTGGTTGTTATTTCTATTTCTCAGCAAATATGTGAGGGTTGGCGGGTATATGTTTAAAGATTTTGAATATTTGCGCAGATTCTGGATTACTCTGTAATTAACATGACTTGGCCATTTTTCTACTTTCTAGGTGTGGGAAGCTGCTGATGTATTGATCAAAGCTGCTCTTCCACTAACAACAAGTGACACAAAAACAGTGTCAGAGTGGATCAGTCAGATGGCTACCCTGCCACAGGCTTCCAATTTGGCTACTAGAATCTTGCTATTAACACTACTTTTTGAGGTAACATATACATCTTTTGGCCCTTACAGTGCACTTACTGAAGAGTTACCAATACATTGAATTATGGAGAAGCACAAAGAATGATCCCTTTATTTGATATAAGCCCACAATCTTCCAATAGGCTAAAATGTATGTAATGAAGTATAATGCAGTAGAAGGTTCTGAGTTTGGAAAGTTTATATGTATCACTTCTGAAAAAAGGAAAAAGAGCTGCTTATAAAAAGTGTTGAACTAAAAGATGATACTCCATTTCTGTCTCTGGCTTTTACACTTGTGCATACTCAACTGTATTCACACAGTCATATGTCACTCTAGAAGGACATTTAAATGATAATCATGGTAGATGTGGAATACTGAGGAATCCTAACTAGGAGCTTCACATACAGTAAATTATGAAAGTTGGATGTTGTTAGCTTTAAGGTGGTTAGAATCAGATTCCTTTTCTTACGAGATGAATTAGCCGGTTATTTAGGTGAAAGAGTAGTTTGGACAAAGTTTGTTACTGTTCTTAACAATATAAGAACAAGATGACCATTGACTTTGGAGAAGTGGCTCTTCAACTGTAAGTTATCCTATTTAATAGTGAAAGCTTAATTTATCAGAATAAACTTTTACAGTAACATAGGAGGTGAGTCCAATATTTGTTTCAGACTGTCATAAAACTTCATGTAGATTACGAGTTACATTTTTATTTCATTTTTTGTTTTTTGTTTTTTGTTTTTAAAAACAGGGTTTCTTTATGCAGCCTTGGCTGTCCTGGAACTAGCTCTGTAGATCAGGCTGGCCTTGAACTCACAGAGATCCACTTGACTCTGCCTCCTGAATTTTGAGATTAAAGGTTTGTGTCACCAAGCCCAGCTCAAGAGTTACAATTTGTATAATGCTTGGAGAATAGATACTTATGAGAAAGGTTTTGAAGAACTGAATGTTTATCATCCTTAATGACATTGCAATTTAAAGAAAAGTCATTTGAAGGCCCCTATTTTGTCCATATAACCACCTATTAATGAACAATCATAGTGATTTTCTGTTAAAAACCAATGCTTCAGTAGAGTCCCTGTTAAGCTTCCTCATAAGTCAAGAACTTTACAACTTAAATGTTTTTAAGGCTGCAAAGCCACTGGGTTGTTGTGGTGGCACACACCTTGAACCCCAGCACTTGGAGGCATAAGGAGGCATATATCTGAGTTCACGGCCAGCCTGGTGTACAGAGCTAATTCCAAGATAGCCAAGGCTGTATGTAGAAACACTGTCTTGAAAAATAAAACAAAAAGACTATACAGCTTAGTTGACTCCCTAATTACATAAGAAGCCATTTCTATATTAAACACACATTGAATGTGTCTGATGCTATGATCAGTCATTACAATGAAGGTATAAGTAGCTCATCTGGGATCACATTGCTCGTAAGTGATAGGAAGTAGAATTTGTGTTTAACTACTTTTGTAATGTTAACCTCTGTTTTTGTCTTTTTAAATCAGGAGTTGAAGCTCCCTTGTGCCTGGGTAGTTGAATCAAGTGGTATCCTTAATGTCCTAATCAAGCTCTTAGAAGTCGTTCAGCCCTGCCTGCAGGCTGCCAAAGAGCAAAAGGAAGTACAGACCCCAAAGTGAGCATTTTTTAAAAAACATTATTTGTTACAATTTATTCACTTTGTATCCCGGCTGTTGCCTCTCCCCTTGTCTCCTTCTTTTATCCTGGTTTCAGTTCTGTTGTTTTTCTTGGGCTTGGCCCTTGAGTATAGGGCTTAAATCAATTTTCTGAAGCATACGTGAAATTAATCTTGAGCATTTTACAGTTAAGACAGTTGTAAGATACCTGACAGTTTCCCAATTTGTGTGGGTTTCTGCCTTGCCCTAAAAAATAATTTCTTCTTAGGTGGATCACTCCAGTACTGCTCCTTATTGATTTTTATGAAAAGACAGCCATTTCATCAAAGAGAAGAGCCCAAATGACTAAGGTATGTGAAGTACTATGTGTTTAACATTATCATTACATTTCTTGAGTTAAGAGTAGATCTAAAGAGAGTAACAGAAAAGAAAAGTGTAAAATCACCCCATCAAAATACAACTCTTGAGGGATTTCATTAGTTTTCTCTTTTAAATGGAGAGTTCAAATGGTTTTGGTGGTGGTGGTGCTGTTGCTGCTATTTGGTAAAAACCTCATGATCTTACTCAGGGAGACAATGTTAACAGAAGTATGCTCTTTGGCTTCTTCAAAAACTTGAGTTTGCAACAGCGCCTCTAGAAATACAGATATTATCTATAATATCTCTGTAACATCTTAGCAACATTTTGTTTTATCTCTTATCATATTTCTTTTGGGGAAAATAAAAGGAAAATAGATGGTAGCAAGAGGGAAATTGGTGGGTTGTTTTTTTGTTGTTATTTTTGGCTTGGAAGGATACTATGAAAAAACACATGTATGAAAGCCTCTTAGAAATATATTAAGTACCCAGTTCATCTTTTTGCATTAGTTTTAAGCAGTGTCTACTGATTGTTTTGACAATAAAGTTTGCAGGAAATATGAAGAAGCTTTATGTGTTTGCATTTTATTTAGTACCTACAGTCCAACAACAACAACTGGCGTTGGTTTGATGACCGTTCTGGACGTTGGTGTAGTTATAGTGCTAGCAACAACAGCACCATTGATTCTGCCTGGAAATCTGGAGAAACAAGTGTAAGATTCACTGCAGGCCGACGAAGATACACTGTCCAGTTCACTACAATGGTGCAGGTACATGCTCATCTAATAGTGTAAACTTTATTGAAAATAACGTATTGTACTCGGCATGCATTTTGCTTTGGTTTTTTTTTTTTTTTCTGAATCTAAGGAATAAGATGTCCACTTCAAAATCCAGCTTTAAATTTTCAGAGAGCTGAGTCTTCCTAATAATCAGTGGCTAAAACATAGGTCTGTCCTTCCTTGAAGTGAGTTTTTAAATTCAGGCAAGGATAGGTACATACGTGTATTCCTTTTATCTCTAGAGGCCTTCTGTTTTAATATTTCTACATTATGGAGATGGGATAAGTTGTCAGAGTTCCTACATATTGCAGCATCTTGCCTGGAATGTCTTCCCACCCTCCTTTTTATATAGAGATTTTTGTTTTGTCTGAATTCCTAGGTTAATGAAGAAACGGGGAACCGACGCCCTGTGATGCTAACTCTCCTCAGGGTACCACGACTGAATAAAAACTCAAAAAGCAGCAATGGACAGGAACTAGAGAAAACACTGGAAGAAAGCAAAGAAACCGATATCAAACGTAAAGAAAACAAAGGCAATGGTATATGCTTAGCATTCATTCCCCATCTATTTTTCCATTCAGATGGTGGGTTTTACTGTATATAACCCAAGCCCTTAGTCTCAAATTCATAATCCTCCTACCTCAGTTTCCCAATTAGTTGGGATTATAGGTGTGTACCTCTGTACCCTGTGTTAATTTTCACTCCTTAAAAGATTTATATTCTTAACTGTGTGAAATAATGAATTTGTTTAGGGTAATGCAGTACCTTTGGAGACCAGAAAGTGACATTAGATCTTCTTTAAGCTCGACTTACAGAGAGTTGTGAGCTGTCCCTCATTGTTGGTGGGAACTGAATTCAGTCATCTGCCAGAGTAGTAGTACATGATCTTGATCACTGAGCTATACCTCCAGACTCCTCATTTTGAATATTAAAAAAAATTATTATTTTTTTTACCCAAAGTTAGTTTAACTTTACCTGGTTTAACATAGCTGGTTTTGTGGCCAATGATTTCCTTTCCAAGGAACAGTAAGAGATAGATGATCTTCTCCTTTGCTCACCTTTACATCTGGTCTTAGAATTAGGTGTGTTTGTTTGTTTGTTTGTTTTTAGCCCAAGTGATAGCTGATTGTTTTGGAAGGAGAGTTGTGAGATGAAATAGTAAACTGTATATGCTCTTTTTCCCCATTTGTAGATATCCCATTGGCTCTAGAGAGTACAAACACTGAAAAAGAAGCAAGCCTGGAAGAAACAAAAAATGGGGAGATTGTAATCCAGGGCCTGACAGAAGATATGGTGACAATTCTAATCCGAGCCTGTGTGAGCATGCTGGGAGTCCCTGTGGACCCAGACACTTTGCATGCCACCCTTCGCCTCTGTCTGAGGCTCACTCGCGACCACAAATATGCCATGATGTTTGCAGAGCTGAAGAGTACACGGATGATCTTGAATTTGACCCAGAGCTCAGGCTTCAATGGGTTTACCCCCTTAGTCACCCTTCTCTTAAGACATATCATTGAGGATCCTTGTACTCTTCGTCATACTATGGAAAAGGTTAGTATTTTTGGTGTTTCATGCTTATCTTTATGTCTTTGTTCTAGACTTTTTAAACTATTCCTTGTCTGTGAGGCACCATTGGGCATTTAACAATTATCCATTGTAAAAATCAGACGATAGGTTAATATGTTTGAGAACTAAATAAATAAATCATTGGAAAAAATGAACAAAAATCATTTATGAAAACAACAGATAATTCAGAGATAAATGTCCTTTAAATTTACCTCCTCTAAACTTTGCAGGATTCTCTGTTCTTCTACTAAATCTTTTTCACCAATTGTCAGGAATATTAGGATTCACCTCCTTCTTCCCTGTCTTGGAACATTGTTTTGTTTGGCACATATATAAACCAGTGTGGCAATATCCATTTTTGTTCCTGGCTTTGTTCAGGTTATTAAAATTCTTGCCCTTATGGATTCCTAGAAATCAGAATGGATTAAAATATGTGTATTTTTTTACTTGCTTGCCAGAAAAGTGGTACAAGATTGTATGTGTTTATATTTGATTGCTTTTTTCCCTCCATTCTGTTTGGTTTTGCCTCACATGTATAAAATCAGGAGCCTTACAACTATTTAAACCAGTCCATTTTGCTCAGTGAGGAAGAAACAATTATATGCAGAGAGAATTTGGACTACATAAATGTTTAAAAATACTAAGGTTATGTACTGATCATAAGTGGATAAAAGGAATCTTTGATATAACAGGGAATAAAGGAAGATGAGTGGCAATAACATAACATCAAATTGATAGTAACATCAAGTTAGCCAAATAAAATACAGTTATAGCTGTGAAGAACCTAGTTTACCCTTATTTTTGGTAGGATTGGAAATTGCTAAGGCCACATAGGGCAGTTTTATACTGCAAATTAAGATAACATTTTCATTTAGAAATTATTTTTTTAAAACTTTGTGAATATAGTGCCCTCAAAGTTCAATAGAATGGGTCAGATACCCTTGAGCTGGAGTTACATATAGTCACTTGTAACCTGCCCATCTTAGGTTCTGAAAACTGAATTCAGTGTCTCTGTAAGAACAGTATACTCTTAACTGTTAAGCAGTCATTCTCCTTCATCTACAAATTCTATGGCTAAAAATTTGCCTTGTCATTAACAATAGATATTTTAAAATCCTTAGACAAAAATATTTGGGATTGCTTATAATATGAAGAAGATAATATCAGGAGACTGATATCAAGCAGTAGACATATAATTTATAAATTATGGTTATACATAAAAAACTCCTGTGGTTTCTTTTTTTTAAATTATCAAACAAACATTACAACTGGCTAGACAAGCCAAAGATCTTTAAGGTTATAATATGATAGACTAGATGATGTGGCTAGTTTGGTATAAAGTGCATTAAACATAAAAGGATGATATTTTTGTGAACACTTGATAGCTCCTATAACTCTCATTTTAAACTGATGATTGACTAAAGTATAAAGAAAATTTTTATTTTGTTAAGCTTAAAATTGCAACATTTCTGGAGGCTAGAGCTGACAGTTAAATGTGGAAGTTATATGGCATCTGTGATCAGATACCCTGCCCAATTAATACAGAGTCATGTAATAATTGAGTTTTGAGATCTGTTTTAACTTGTGTATGAGACACATTCTTTTAATTGTAAAGGGTCTTAAAGACCGAATGTATCTTCCTCTCAGATATCTAGAGCTGTCAGTCTACTATTTCAAGACAGAGCTTGGTTATTATTTTAATCTTTGATAACACTTCTTTGATCATAATTATATTTTTAGAAACTTAAATTGGCAATGCTTTTTAGGTTGTTCGCTCAGCAGCTACAAGTGGAGCTGGAAGTACTACATCTGGTGTTGTATCTGGTAGCCTCGGCTCTCGGGAGATCAACTACATCCTTCGAGTCCTTGGGCCAGCTGCCTGCCGCAATCCAGACATATTCACAGAAGTAGCCAATTGCTGTATCCGAATTGCCCTTCCAGCCCCTCGAGGCTCAGGGACTGGTCAGTTTTATTTGCTGCAATTCTTTGAGACCCTGAAGTCTGGCCTTTTTATGAAGAGATAACTTGAAAATCCTCTTTAGGCAGATACTGAGGCATTGGTTCATCATTTGGGTCGGTAAATTTTACAGATAATTCTCAGTAATTTCTGTAGTCCTTGCCACAGGTACAAAGGATTCACTCACTCTAGTCTTTGCCTAAAAGAGTTCATCAAAATGTGGCAACAGAATTTTACCTATAGTTGGTGGTTAATATACTGTGTAATGATTGAAGAACAATTACTCATGTGACTAATAGGGTTCAGTGAGAGGTTTACAGTGATTTATTCTTAACAAAAAGATAATGTCTTTATTTCATTATGAGTAAATAATTACATTAGTATGAAATTCTGGAATGTTTTATAGGACAGCTGCCCTAAACGCATGATAAATACTAATATGAAAGGAAAAATACAAGTGTCTCAGCATAAACGGAGACTAGTGAGAATGACTACTTGGATTGGGCTTGGGATCCATTTCTAGGAGATTTATTGAACTATGACTAATAACTTCCTTGGAAGTTCATATAGACATACTTAAAAGTTGGTGGGATTGTTTGTTGAAGTATTATAAAACTAAGTTTCAAAACAAGATTTCTCTTAAAGTTTATAAAGGGCAGATTTTTATAGTATAAGACTGTAACTTCTTTTTTAAATGATCTTATTTCTCTAGCTCTCACATATTACATAATCCTTGTTCCAGATACTTTCTTGTTGATGATGAGGTTTAGGTACCAATGTTGTATTTTCTGAATCTTTCTCTGATTTTGGCCCAGCTTCAGATGATGAATTTGAGAATCTTAGAATTAAAGGTCCTAATGCTGTACAGCTGGTAAAGACAACGCCTTTGAAGCCTTCATCTCTGCCAGTCATTCCTGATACTATTAAGGAAGTTATCTATGATATGCTGAATGCTTTGGCTGCATACCATGCTCCAGAGGAAGGTATGTATCTACACAACTTTTGGATCTAGGACTCTGGGGAATACGTTATCTTGCTTTGGTCATTTCAGCTAGCACATGGCTTAGTAAATATTATGCCCACAGTTCTGGGATCAAAAAGTGAATATGACAAGGATGGGATAGGTAGACTAGAAGGTAAAAGCACTTGCTACTCTTGTAGAGAACCAGTTTTCAGCATTCACATTAATCACCTCAACCACTTATGACTCTAGGTTCAGAAGGTCCAACACTCTTTTGGGCTCTGCAGTCAACCTGCATACATATGCACATACATAGACACACGTACATAAAAGTAAATCTTTAAAAATGATTCCTAACAGTGTCATCAGCATTTAAGAACTCAAATTAAGCCCCTTCTTCCTCCTTTTTGGGAGAATGGGTAGTAACAATTTAATTCTCCAACACGCCTGTTATTTATGAGAAAAATAAATAAAACATTGGCTCACTAAAAAAAAAAAATGAATACGCACACCTGAAAAAACTAATTACAATAAAATGACAGGTATAAGAGTAATGGTAAGGTGCATAAATCTTTTTTGATATGGGTCTTGAATGATATTGATGAAGTTATTGCCAAATGACTGTTGTATGAGAAAGGAATAAACCATATGGAGACGTATGAGCAAAAACTCAAAAAAGAAGTAACAATGCTATACTCAAAGCAAAATATCTTTATAGATATGTCATAGAGCTAAGGATATTATTAATGTGTCATGGCTTCTTCACTTCTCAGACCACCATCCCAATCCACATTTGTATGTGAATTATTGGAAAAGTTCGTTTGAATTGCTTGGAACCCAAGGTTCTATTCCAGTCATGCTTTTCAGTTTTAGTCAGGTCATAATTAGTGAAATGAACAGTGATAGTAATAACTGCAGTAATAACTGCAGAGAAATAAAACACTTTCCTTTGATATTTTTCATTCATACAATATTCTGATCATTTCAGAGTTTCCTGCTTTTACTCTTACCACAGTACCATTACTCCTTGTTCTAGTCTCCTATCCCCACAATGATTTAGCTCTAATAGAAGGACCTATATCCTAGCCTTCCATTATACAAATCTTTTGCACTAAATGTGTTGGTTTTGCCCTTAACATTGACAGTATAAGAATGCAAAAAGACTAAAACCACTTTGGTCATAAGACTTGTTAACATTAGAATAATAACTGTGCTTTATCAGTGGGATAGTGATGCATCACTTAATGCGAGACATGATCAGAGAAATGGAGTAACTGATGTTGTATAAGCATTATAACATGTATTTGCAGAAAACTCAATGATGTAATGTATCTAGGTTATGATGTATATACCAGTTAGTTTTATTTGTTACGCAGCATAATTACACTGGTGCTCTTAAGTAAAACCCCACTAACATTGCACAACTAAAGACCTATATTTTAGTTTATATGTTTGTTTATATTTCTCTAGCAGACAAATCTGATTCTAAACCTGGGGGAATGACCCAAGAGGTTGGCCAGCTCTTGCAAGACATGGGTGACGATGTATACCAGCAGTACCGGTCACTTACTCGTCAGAGTAGTGACTTTGATACACAGTCAGGTTTTTCCTTAAACGTAAGTCAATTTCAGCTGTTTTCCATTTTTCTTTTCTTTCTATTGCCCCCATTTTCTCAGTATCAAGAGTTATCCAAATGAAGCTTTAACAGTATAAATTTTGTTGGGGTGATGAGCCACACCTTTACTTAATCCCAGCATTCAGGAGACAGATACAAATAGTTTTTTTGTGAGTTCAAAGCCACCCAGGACTACATAATGAGACCCTGTTTAGAAAAAGTATCATTTGTAATAAATGCATAAATTATTTATTTCCCAAAAACTGAAGAAAAGATTAGGATATCTCTTGAATTCTGCTTTTCTTTAGGTTCAAATGTTTGTTTTCCTCTTTACTTGACTATTTTAGTCAATGTGACAGCTTCCCGTAGATTATTAGGAGAAAGTGGTTAAAAGGTCAGCAAGAATCTGTAGCGCTCTTACCATTATCCTCAAAATGAGTTTTGCTGCTTGTGGACTGTTTTTGGAACTCATTGTAGCTAATATGTGTTCCTCTTCCAGAGTCAGGTCTTTGCTGCTGATGGTACTCCTGCTGAGACTTCCTCACCTGGAACCTCCCAAGGAGAGGGTAACAATTTGCCTTTTTTTTCCCCGTGTTATCTGTTGTGAAGATGATGAAACTGGTTGTCTCCCGCCTAGAGTAGACTTAACAGGTGTCATTGTCATGGTGCCTTTTGTTTGTTTGTTTGTTTTTGTCTTAAGTAAATTTTTTCAGGGCTGAGCCCAATGTTCTGTCTTGTTGTTTAGGGCTGAGACTAACCAGATATAGGCTCTTGAACGTAATAGAACTATAATTTTTTGAAGCTTTTTTTTTTCTTTCTTAATGTGTATGAGTGCTCTATCTACGTATACACCTGCATGCCAGAAGAGGGCATCAGATCGCTGTATAGATGGTTGTGAGCTACCGTGTGGTTGCTGGGAATTGAACTCAGTAACTCTGGAAGAGCAGGCAGCGTTCTTAATCTATGAGCCATCTCTCCAGCTCCCCAGAACTATAATTTTTATTAACTTGTTAATGGTTACTAGAGTGTCCTTTGGTTATACCAGCCCATATTGTTGTTTTTGGGCTCCCATAAACTGGATTATACAGTGTTGGTGCCAGTGATGTGATTATAGCCATTTGCTTTTTGTGGTTATGTTTAATAAAAGAACTTTAAAATAAAACTTAGGATATACTTTGGTCAATATACTAGTTCTAGGAGATTAAAATGTGAGAAAGTGGGGAGGGACTGGGTAGATGGCTCAGTGGCTATTTTCCAGAGGACCTGAGTTCATTTCTTACCTGGGTTCAGCACACATCAGACAGCTTACAACCACCTCTAATTCCACTTTCTAAGGATCTGACACCTGGTTGCCTCAATCACCTTATTTGTGTGTGCCTTTACACTGGTACAGTTAAAAATAATGAAAACCAGCCGGACATTGTGGCACCTGCCTGTAATTCCAGCACTTGGGGAGGCAGAAGCAGGCGGATCTCTTTAAGGTCAAAGTTGAGTCCAGGACAGCCAAAGCTACATAAAGAAACTCTGTCTCAAAAAACAAAATAACAAAAAATCTTTTAAAAAATAATGAATTTTTTTTTATCGGTGAAATGATGGCTAATTCAGGAGCTGGGGTTTTAATAGTTAAAAGCCCTAATCCATAATAATGTTCCTGGAGCGTACCTGAATTCTGTTCCTAGTACCATGTCTGGTGGCTCACAGCTTCCTTGAGCATCTTCACTCATGCACATATCCATATACAATTAAAAATAATAGAAATAACGTAATGGTCTTACTGGGTAATGGCATATTAGTCAAAGAAAATGTCTGTGCTCTTACTATGTGGTGGATGCCTACAGTTAAAGAATTTTGTATAATGAGGAAGACTACAACAATTATAATTGATAGAATGAACAGATACTTCCATGAGATAGAGTGTTCATGTAATATTTGCATGTGTCTAAATGAAACAGGAGATCAGAATTTGAGGTCTATTGCATAAATATGTGCTAGGCAAGTATATGGGAACGAGAGAAAGAAGATGGGTATTTGGGGAATTACTATTAAGGCATTATTTCTGAGGCATAAAATTGCATAAAGATCAGGAAATGGTGGATGCATGGATGGTTCATCCAAGACTCCCTACTGTGTGTTTTTTTTTCCATGTTCATCATCTTTATCATTCAACTACAGTGGTAATCTGTGTTTGGTTTGCACAGTGGCCTTAAAAGGAGCAAATACTATTTCTATGTGTGGCTTAATTTTTAATGTTATTTGAGTGTGAAATGGAACAACTGTTTGACTTTTTCTCAGGAGCTTCAACTCCAGAGGAGACTCGAGAAGGGAAGAAAGATAAAGAAGGGGACCGGACCTCTGAGGAAGGCAAGCAGAAAGGCAAGGGCAGCAAACCTTTAATGCCTACCTCTACTATCCTTCGTCTTCTGGCAGAATTGGTGAGGTCCTATGTTGGTATTGCTACCCTGATTGCAAACTACAGCTATACCGTGGGCCAGTCTGAGCTGATCAAAGAGGTAATATTTCTAGTTTTTACTTTCAGTGTTATACTTTGATCATTTGTGTACCTGTTAGACTCTGTTGGAAACTTGTGAATGCCAAGTATTCATTGAAAGAAAAGCTAGTCTTTTCACAGTGGTATAAAGCAGTCAGGGCAACTTCAAGGAAATTAGTTGATATCTTATATATCTCGTTTTGCTTGACAAATTTTGATTTATTTTTGTGCATTTAGAGCTTCTTCTCATGGTTATGCCTTCTGTTCTATGAATGTACATAACCTTGATCCATTCTATTATTAATAGACATTTAAGTCATTTTTCTGTTTGGAACTATCCTATAGTTCTGCCGTGAATACTCATTCTTTTCTTTGTAAGCATCCAGAAGCTTATTATCTTTTGGGTGATATATGCCTAAGAGTATTACTGCTAAGCTCTAGAGCTTGTTTTTCTATAGCTTTAACAGATGATACCAGAGTTTACCAGAGTGGTCTGAGTATATACTACCAGAAGCATATGATAGTTCTGATTGTTTCTACTTATACCCTTACATGATAGTTTATTTTACTCATTCCACTAGGCTTATTAGTTGTTTTGTGGTTGGGATTTGCATGTCCTTGTTGACCATATTTTCATATATTTTATTAGTTTTTTGGGGGGGGTGGGGAATATATCTGTTAAAGATAGGTAGGTTGGTTGGTGGTGGTTGCTTGGTTTCTTGGTTGGTTGGTGAGACTCTTGTTCAAAATGGCCTTAAATCAGGTTCATTCTTCCCAGACCCAGCCAACCTTTGGAACAGCTGGAACTACACTTGAATTCCTTCTTGCTTAGCTTTAATTTTTCATTAGATTCTTATATATAGTATATGTGAGCCCGTTTTGATGTACAATCAATATGTATATATTAGATTTTACATGAAAGATTTTCTATGTTGTACTTATTTATAGAACAAAACATTTGGCTATAAATATATTGAGTATCTTGCCTATTACATATCCAAACATCTTACAAATTCCTTGCCTCCACTTCAGAGTTATTAGTAGAAGTATCTCTTCAGAGTAGGAGAAAAGGGTCAGAGGAGCAAGTCAAGGCACCCTGTATAGGGCCATAACTAAAACTGAAACCCTTGTCTTTGATTCCAAGCTAAGAATTTGCTACTTGGTCATACTATTTTCCTAAATTGAAAATCATTTCTACCTAAATAATACAACCTAGGATTTATTTGGTTCTTTTTTTTTTTTTCTTATAAAAATGAGAACAGAAGTTATAGAGAAAACAGAGTCTGTCCTAGTTTCCTGTATTATTGGACAGTTTTGCATTTTCAAGTAATTCTGTATTGAAATTTTTTATTTACTTGTTTCTCTGCCTCTGCTCTCTTTCATTCAGCTCCCATTTTCTAGCATAGGGTCTCAGGCACATTGCAAGTGTCAGAAGAAACTGTAGCATTCAAAAGCAGACACTTGAATCCTCTACCCTTGACTAAATTCTTGGTGCAAGCTACTTTTCTTTAGGTCTCAGATTACCTATCAGCTGAAGGAAATGCTTGATTTGCTTCAGTCTGTTGTATTGACTTGCTATAAGCAAGTTCATTAAAGTCTCTCAGAAGTTTAAGAAGCCAGTGTGATTGGCTCTCATCTGGAATCCCAGTACTCTAAGTGGTGGAGCTAAAAAAGACTCCCAAGTTTCAGACTAGCCTAGACTATATGAGAACCAGATTAAATACCAAGTATTGTTAAGTGTAACAGTACACACCTTTATTCCTAACACTGGCAGTGAGGAAAGCTAGTAGCCATAATAATCTATGTAGCAAGTTCCAGGCAAGCCAGGGCTAAACAGTGTGAGGCCACATCTCAAAAATAAAAACTAGAAAGCAAAGTGACACCTCCATGACAGTCTGTACCATGTGGTGAGAACTAGATGAGCTCTGGAAGCTTTATAAAACCACCTAAAGATTTCTAATTTGTTTGCTACTTACCTAGCTTGTATCTTGAATTACTTGAAAGAAAACGGTCTACTTTGCTGCTGTATAAATGATGAGGCTTAATTGCACTTGTGAGTAAATGTCACAATTAATGACTTTTCAGGACTGCAGTGTGCTAGCTTTTGTGCTGGACCACCTCCTTCCACACACCCAGAATATAGAAGACAAGGACACACCTGCTCTGGCCCGTCTGTTCCTTGCAAGCCTGGCTGCTGCGGGGAGTGGCACAGATGCCCAGGTGGCTCTAGTGAATGAAGTAAAAGCAGCCCTGGGACGGGCGCTTGCTATGGCGGAGAGTACAGAGAAACATGCCAGGTAAAGCCCATGCCTAGCCTAGTGCTGATAAGCAAGACCGTCTGAGGGGTTCCTTGTACTTGACCAAGAGTTGTGGTCACACAAACAATGAATATATAATGTCTGATCTCCATGGTTAATTGATTACATTCTGAGGAAGTACATATGCAACTTAGAAAAAAGATGATTTTACTATACACACACAAAAATTGAACAGATCTTAAAATTTCTGTAGTAAAGAGAACTAACTGAAAAGGGAGTTCTCTGTGTAGACATTATTTTCAGAAGAAAATGCAAAAAATACCTAAAGTTTACCTATGGCAAGTTAGTCAAGACGTCACTTAAATATGGGCTATATTCACTTGACAGAGGTATCAAATTTCTCTCCCAGACTTCAGGCAGTGATGTGTATCATCAGTACTATCATGGAGTCCTGCCCCTCTACCTCCAGCTTCTACAGCAGTGCCACACCCAAGACTCAGCATAACGGCATGAACAACATCATTCGACTGTTCCTGAAGAAGGGGCTAGTTAATGACCTGGCCAGAGTTCCTCACAGCCTAGACCTGTCCAGGTAAAATAATACTCAGTCCCATATGGTTGATTAGGAAATAGCTACTCTTGCAAGAAAACTTCAGATATAGATGAGAAGTTCCAATGTGCTTACAAAAAAATGGATAATATTAATTGGTTTAATGTTACTGTTCTTGATACCTTCTGAAATGATGAAGCCTGCTTTTCTACAAAAAAACTGCCTTCTAGATTTGGTACAATTGCTTCCTTCCAGTATAGTTTATCTAGATATGTACCATTACTCTGTTACTTTCTGTAAGCTTATAATTGGCTCTTTAAACTACTGCAGCAGTTTAAACCTGTGATAAACATCCCATACTATGTTGTGTGGAAACACGGTTTGGGCTGTGTTTTGTTTCGTTTTAACTTGCTATCAGTAATCCTTCTTGAGATTGACCACTAATCTGGGACCTGCAATCCCAGCAGGATTCTTGTCTCATCAGCCTTCTAAGTTCTAGGATTACATACAAACACACATCTTGCTCACAAACCTATTATTTTTTTTAAATTGCCTAAATCCTTCAAACTCAGATGAGGGTTAAGCTCAATAATAGCAAACTTTCAAACTCAGTCATATAATATTATATGTCTATATTTATGTCTTGGTAGCATTCTTTGCTCCATTTGTGTTTAACTTTTCTGACACTTAATTGTTGGAAATTAGTTTTTTTAAAATATACTGTTTAACCACCAGATATTCAACAAATGTTTTCTAAAAATGAAGTATTTATACTTAAAACTTTCCATATAATACTTTAATAATCATATATTCTCCGTATTCTATGTTTAGATGCTCCCAGTTATTTTAACTATGCCTCCATAGCCTAAGAAAGTATTTTAATACAGGGTCCAATGAAGATCATATGTGGCATTTGGATATCAAAAAGTCTGATTCTCTGGGGAAGGATACATCTTAGTTTGTAGTCTTGATTAGCATGCATGAAGTCCTGGGTTTGATCCCCAACATTGCATAAATCAGTGATGGTAGCAAATAGCCATAACCCTAGCAGACAGATGGAAGTAAGAAGGCCAGGAATTCAAGGCCAGTCTGGGCTGTGTGAAATACTGTCTTTAAAAAAAAAATCTATGCTTCTATGCACATTTGACTATGCTGAAGAATTCAGGGTGAATGTGTTACAGATGATCCCTTGAGTATACATTTATGTGATTCCCCATTATGTGAATGTTAACATTTATACTCTCCACCTCATCTGTGGGTATATATAGATCAACTAGCATTCTTCAAGGATTGAAAAAAAATCCTGCTCTTATATCCCTATCACTGTAAAATCATTCTGTGTTCTACATACCTGTAGTCCTTTACCATCAGTGTTCTTGGTCCTCAGAGCATTTGTCTTATTTGTGATTTCCATGTCCTAGTCTCCAGATGTGCAGCTTTGGTTCACTTTAGTGTTGGTTGGCATCAGAGATCACTGTCAGGTAATAGGAGATTTCAGAACTAAACGGTATGCATGTGGTAGCATACACCTGTAATCCCAGCATTTAAAAGTTGGAAGACTCAGAAGTTCAGGCTCATCATCTACTACGTAGAGACTTTGACTATCTACATGAGATCTTCTCAAAAAAAAAAAAAAAAGGATTTAAGGGGTTTGGAGATGTTTTTGTTTGGTTTTGATTAGTCGGTTGCTTTTGGTTTTCCTTGATAATTTGAGAAGTGGTTTGCTATTTGCATGTGGTCATCCAGACTTTATTCTGGCTTCTACTCAAGAATTTCTCATGTGCTTACCATAGCTTCATGAAATGATACTGATCTAGCTTTTGCTTTACTGGGCTATATTCCTTGAAAGTTTTTAAATCAAATAGTATTCTAAACCGCAAGTGAAAGTCCTATACTTTGTGCCCATTTATGTCTTTGTAGTTTCTATTATATTTCTTGGTTATACTTAGCAGATTGGCGCCTATTGTTAGTTCTTGTATCTTTTTTTATCTCAGTCCTAATATGGCCAATACAGTCAATGCTGCTCTAAAACCTTTGGAAACACTTTCTCGGATTGTAAACCAGCCCAGTAGCCTTTTTGGCAGCAAGAGTGCTTCTAGCAAGAACAAGGCTGAGCAGGATGCCCAAGGAGCCTCTCAGGACGCAACTAGCCATCAGCAAGATCCAGGTAGGGAGTCAAAAACAATCAACTGGACAACTGAATGGGTGGGAGTTGTTGCTTATGGAAATAAACCATTCTAGCTTCGTTGTTTCCCTGAGAACTTGCTGTATTGCATATATCTGTCATAATGCTGTGGAAATCAGCCCCCACGAGGAATTCCTCCACATTGCAGCCTTGTTTGTCTATGCTCACATGTAACCTTCTCTTTTCCTTTGTCACCCATTCACTTATACTTTAAGAATTTGTAAACTTGCCTAAGGAAGGGTAATTGTGTTCATGCTTGCCTCGTGTTGCCTAGCATATAAGCACCCTTTGATTATTATGCCGGTTGGTTGATTGTTTCAGGCGAGCCTGGGGAAACAGAAGTGCAGGAGGAGGATCATGATGTCACTCAGACAGAGGTGGCAGATGGGGATATCATGGATGGGGAGGCTGAGACCGACTCAGTGGTGATTGCTGGGCAGCCTGAGGTGCTCAGTTCACAAGAGATGCAGGTAGGGAGGCAGATCATTCCAGCATTCTGCTGCTACGGCGTTGAACCAAACCCCAGGTGGTGTGGGTGGGTGAGTACTTTAGATCTTTGCCTCAATACTGTTTTTTTTTCCTCAGTGCTGTCTTCAGAGGAGCATAGATGGTGATATGCTTAGTAAATGCTCAGCAAATGTGTCTGAATTGTTTTAAGGGGGCCTGGGGACAGAGCCAGAGTGCCATGTATTGTGAAATGGTATCAGTCCCAACCAGACAGGTGAAATGTTAAAGTAGAAAGCTGACCTGAGGCCTTTGATTTACTAGGCTTTGGTCATTATTGAAAACTACTTAGCGCCACATTATGCCATACCACCAGATTTCACTGGTGGATTTAAATGATGGTCTTCTAAAGATAGTAAAGAAAACATGGTAATTTGGTCACAGTGGTTAAGAAATTGAGCCTATGAGCCTTAGCTGCTGGCCCTAATGTGATCTGCATGTATTCCTGAACAGTCTTAAAAGACTAATCTGGTGTTAGTTAGCCAGAGTGGACCCATTTGAAGGATAGTATGAGTGCGATTTATTGGAAGCACATAGTAGTCTCTGTGTTAATAGCACCAAATGTGTGGTTTCTATGTAATAACCTATCACATTATCATAGAAGCATATGCTTTCTTGCTGGCTTTTTTTGGGGGGGGAGGTCCAGTGCTAGCACAATGAGACTTGTGTATATCCATGTGTATGTTCTATTTCTCTCCAGGTTGAGAATGAGCTGGAGGACCTGATAGATGAGTTGCTTGAGAGGGATGGCGGATCTGGGAACAGTACAATTATAGGTGAGAGCCCAAGAACTGAGTATAGCTCTTCCTTTTTTGCAGTCTCTCTTGGGAGGACCCTTTTTCTCATCATCTGCTTGCTCAGCTCTGCCTAGGGGCTCATAGCCAGCCTAGATTGCTGCTTGTATTAATGTTGATAGTCTTAAAAGAGAAATTTATAAGCCATCTACAGGTCTATGACAGGTCTCAAGGGTTGCCTGTGAGGGGAGGTGGGGTGACCGTCAGTGTAGATGATAATATCAGGTATATGAAAAGAGTGTTTTGTTTATTTGTAGAGAACTAGAAAAGGCTGTAGGATAAAAAAATGCTTTTCTTTCAGTTCTTCGATGAAGTCCAGGGGCTTTTTGCCTTTGTGTCTCAATAATGTAAAAAAGAGTGGTCATTCCTTAAGGATGGCCCTTTTTAAGTCTCAAATGGAAAATGACAAAAGGTAACCAGCTGCCACCTCACTGTCAAGGGGTTTATGTTTTATTTTACTATCAAGAAAACGAAAGAGTAAATGGAAATAGACATATATTCGTAAAGATACAAAGCTTTTTCGCATCCATCGTACTTTGTGATTGCACAATTAGTGGGATTGGCAAGACAGATGTGATCATTCCGTTTTACAGATGAGGAAACTGAGACTCAGACAGGTAAAGTGACTGGCCAAGCTCACCTAGATAGTTGACATCAGAGAATCAAGTTATTTTACCTCATCGGAAAAAAAAAAAAAAAAAAAGGATGGAAAAAAACCAAACAAACATGGATATCTGTTAGGTGTACAATAGCTACTTAGACGCACCCAGTCTGGAAAGGGAAGTCCTCTGTTGTTCAGTGAAGGCTCTGCTCTGTAACCTTCAGTGAGCAGAAGTGGAGAGGATGAATCACAAGAGGACGTGCTGATGGATGAAGCTCCTTCCAACCTCAGCCAAGCTTCCACCTTGCAGGCCAACCGAGAAGGTGAGAGTGCCGAGGCCAGAAAGGCCTCCCTTCTTGCCCTGCACGTCTGACAGACACTACACTAGGGTTTTCCTGAAGGCAGCTGCCCTTCAGGAATAAGGAAGCATCTGTCTGCATGTGCTGACATACACCATCCACTTTATCCTCAGCCAGTTTTTCAAATAACGTGTTACTACTGCTTGTTACTTGGTTCGCTTTCTTCTCACCCACCTGCTGTCATCGCTCCAGATTCCCTCTTATCAACAGGATGCAGTCAGTAGCAAAATAGGACTGGAAAGGCAAGGGGGCACCGACAGACTTGGCCAAGTCCTACACCGTGGCTCCTCAAGCACCACCCTGGAGCCAGCTTCCACATTCAGCAACCCTGCTCAGCGTGTCGTTGCATTGATTGGCACTCTCAGGAAACATGGGCTGGCTCACTAAGTCTGTACATCACCCTAAATCTGATTCTTCCTCTCTTAGAGTCAGATACCCCATCGCCTTCCCACTCAGTCTGCCGGCCTGCACAGTGGCCTGTTTTCTAGCTACTCAGTATAGTCCTCCAATGTGCTCCCTTTGTTTTAGATTCCATGAATATCCTGGACCCTGAGGATGAGGAGGAGCACACTCAGGAAGAGGACAGCAGTGGCAGTAACGAGGATGAGGATGATAGTCAGGATGAAGAGGAGGAGGAGGAGGAAGATGAGGAAGATGATCAGGTGAGGGGGGACTGTGTTTGGGTTGGTTCAGATGACCTCTGCCATGGGAACACAGAACTACAGAAAAACGGACAATCTGGGTTACTAGCTAGCCTCGTCGCCTCCCTCCCTCATGTGCTCATGTGGCCATGACACCAGGCTTCAGAAAACACTTACCTCCAGCAATTCTTCATCTCGTATTTTCCCTTAAGGAGGATGATGAAGGTGAAGGAGATGAAGATGATGATGACGATGGTTCTGAGATGGAATTGGATGAGGATTACCCTGATATGAACGCTTCTCCCTTGGTCCGATTTGAGCGCTTTGACCGGGAGGATGATCTCATCATTGAGTTTGACAACATGTTCTCCAGTGCTAGTAAGATACAGGGGCACAGCTGGGTTTTATCTATTTATTCTTATACCCTACTCTAGGGTAAGCCAACCAGTGAACTGAAGCAGCCATCAATCCGATAGAGAACAACACTACTTTTACTGTCCTGACATCCTAGGGCAAGGGATGTCTGAATCCGTCTCTCTGAATAGCATATCCTTGCAAGAAAGAATCGGAGGAGGCTGCTCTTGCTATCTCCATCTCAGTAAACAGGGAGATCTTAGATCCTGGACAACTTGATGTTTTGCTTGATTGGAAAAAAAAATGAGACCAAGTCTGACTGCATCAGGCACCTGAATGCACACTGCAGTGACAGGGCAATCAATAATCCTTAATTCTGTAACGCTGGATATCAAGGGTATGGATGGACATCGCTGATCCTGGCATTAGGGAGTGGATTTTAATATATTCACTGTTCATCACAGATGCAACTGTTCAGGAGAGAGACTGAATCTCTCTACTCCATTCCTATCAACATCGACGAGTTCTTAGCCTCAAGCTGTCTTCATGGGACAGGTCTTACCTCAAATCACGAGCATATTATTGCTGAAAACAATTCTGGTCTGTTGTCTTGGCCATAATCTTTTACCTCTGAGCCTCAGTTTGTCACCTGTAAATGAAAAGCATGAAGAGAAAAACAAAATGAGCAGTAGATAGTTTGCATTTTTTGTCAATCTGCCTTATATTTGAGCCTTCATCAACTCAACAAAATGAACAAATATTTGAGATGTGCCTACTGGTCCTTGGTACTGGGGATAAGGTTGTAAAAAAAATAATGCTTGTATTCTCTTAGGAATTATAAGTAAGCATGCGTCACATTGTAGTACATTAAGAAAACACAAACTAAAGTGTATCTATCTAACCCAACCTATTAAACTTTAGAAGAAGTAACGTCTTGGGCTGAGAACAAAAAGAACAGGAGAGGAAGGGAAACGAGGGTCCAGCATGTATCCAAAGGGCCTAGAAACATCACTGTGGTTGTATTGACTAAGGTTACGGATTGCGTTGAGGTGGTGGCATAACCTATGGTATTAGAGACTGTGGATTACGTGTGGGCATTGAGGGAGAAAGATCAGGTTTTCGTGTGAGTAAGCAAGGCCCAAGAGACATGGTCTACTTGAACAGCCATGGAAGAAATTTATTTTTAACACTGACCCGCTTTGCATATTATCCTTGCAGCAGACATCCCCCCATCCCCAGGAAATATTCCTACCACCCACCCATTGATGGTACGCCATGCAGATCACAGTTCCCTGACATTGGGCAGTGGCTCTTCCGCAACTCGTCTCACCCAGGGGATCGGTCGCAGTCAAAGGACCCTAAGACAGCTGACAGCCAATACAGGCCATACCATTCATGTTCATTACCCTGGGAATCGCCAGCCTAACCCTCCACTTATACTTCAGAGGTGAGTTAGAAGCAGAATCTGTTGGACTCAATGGAGCTCCCAAGAATTTTCACTGAGCTACAACATTGTCTTGACCATAGGAATAAACAATCTCTCACAATAAGACCATGATGTATAAGTTAGCAAGTATCTTATTTGTCAAGAATCTAACAGTTGGACGTACCCAAAACAAGGCCTATAGCTTAGACCTGTGCTGTAGAATTTAATTTTGTTAAGTGAAACAATTGTAAAATGAAGGAATGGATGTAAGTGCCTTAGAGGTGTCCAACAGAGGCACTGTATCTGACATAGTGCCTGGCATATGAAAGCTTTCTGATGACATTTAGGTGTTCAAGGAGCTATAGCATAATAAGCAGTTTAAAGTTATCAAACTTTGAGAATGGTAGTAAAGGTTTAGGTGCAGTATAATAAAATCTATCCATAATCCTACAAGTTTAGTAGATCTATATGCACAATCTCATGGTAACAGGTTTCTGTGGACTTCAGAGTGACAGTGATACCTTAACACTACCCTACAGGTTGCTTGGTCCCTCCGCTGCTGCAGACATCCTTCAGCTGAGCAGCAGCCTTCCCTTACAAAGCCGAGGCCGGGCCCGCCTCCTAGTGGGCAATGATGACGTCCATATCATCGCCAGGTCTGATGACGAGCTGCTAGATGACTTTTTCCATGACCAGAGTACAGCTACTAGCCAAGCAGGCAAGTTTATGCAGTAAGAGGGAGGATAGAGCTGTGGGATTCTTGTTCAGTCCTAAGGAGAAGAGCAGTTTCCTGGTGAGACTACATTTTATAGGAGACAAAACCACTTACTAACTTGGCCAAGGGCAACAATTCTTTAATGCCTCTGAGTACCCATTATAAACCAAATCTTGTGACAGACTATGGGTCCTTTTAGGAAAATTACAACTCTGTATAAAGCCAAGATTTTCACTTCATTTTATTCTCTTAGGAACCCTGTCCAGCATCCCTACAGCTCTGACCCGATGGACAGAGGAATGTAAAGTTCTTGATGCCGAGAGCATGCACGACTGTGTTTCAGGTGTGTGACAACTTAATTCCAGTGCTAGGATGTGTATGCACAGAGGTGTTTGTGATTTTCTGGCTGCTAGCTCTGCCTCTCTACTTCTCAACCTTTCTGAAGCAGCCTCTGATCTTTGCCTTTTTTCTTGTAGTGGTTAAAGTACCAATTGTCAACCACCTGGAATTCTTGAGAGATGAGGAGCTAGAAGAAAGAAGAGAGAAACGAAGGAAACAACTAGCTGAGGAAGAAACAAAAATAATAGACAAAGGCAAAGAAGATAAGGAAAACAGAGATCAGAGTGCACAGGTGACTCCAAAGGGCTAAAGAGATAAAACCATTTTGTCTTTATTATGGTTTTTCCATGCCCATAGTACCAAACCTCTAAAAAATTCTAGACCATTTCATTGGACCTTGGGAATTGTTCATTCCAGATTGACTCTTCATTCATCTGTGTTTTAGGCAATAATAATAATCAAACCCAGAGGGAAATTATTTCTCCATTCTCCTACTGGGGAAAGCTGACACCTGGACCATAATGGTTCCTTGCACAACAGTCCTACTTTATAGTCTTTATCTCTCTAAGGCCTAAAAATTGATTGAATCAACCCATGTTCTTGGTTCTCACTTCTGTTTCATGGTGGACTTCAAAGATGGAAAGTCTTAACTTTAAATAACCATATTATAGGATGTAAGTAAGTTTGGCTTAGGTTACAAAATTTTCCCCCTCTGAAGTCTGTTACCATGTAACTAAATGTATATGCATAAATGCTAATAGAAGCACAAAGAAATTAAGAATGGAGCAGAAGACGACTATAGTATGTCCCAGTCAGCAATTAGGATATTACATAAATTAAAAATAAGGACATGAGCTGGAGATAACCTGGGTTACAGCTTAAACCTGTAACTCCAGTTCCCTGTGATCCAAAGTCCCCTTTTTGTCTCATTGTAGCCAAAAAACACATCTAGCCCCAAATTAATACGGCAAAGAAAAACACTAAAGATTGGGATTAGCTCAGTGATAATGTGGTTGCTCTATATAAGCCAAGTCCTATGTACATACATACGTGCAGGCACACACTCTTATCTATATAAAAGGAATTGAAGGGGGAACATTACACTCCTACACATAAAAGGATTTGGGGGGCCATTAAGTGTTGAGGGTGTAGCTTAGTGATAGAATACTGTCCTGGTCTGTACAAGGTACAGGTTTGATTCCTTACATGCTAACTAAATTGATTAGTTCAAACACTTGAGGCATTTTTAGTGTGTTGCTGGAGATAACTGGTAAACTTGAACTTTTTTACTGGGCTGTATCCCTACGTTTTCTCCAAAGCTATTTAACATTAGTATAGTATGTGTAAAGAAATTGGATAATTTTCTTTCTGATTTGAAGTGTCCACATGGCCAGGTCTCTGAATCCCTGGGTAGTCTATGTAAGGGATGATGACTCTCCTTTTGTGCTTGCAAAAGTCTCCCAATGGTCTCTCTTCTCGTTGCAGTGTACTGTATCGAAGACAAATGACTCCACTGAACACAATGTCTCAGGTAAATCTCCCTCCCTCCACTCTTGCTAATTAATCAGTGGATTCTTTCCAAGTAGCTGGCCATGTGAGCTGAAGATAGACACTGGTGCTCTGTGGGATGAGGTAGTAGATTGTATAGTTTTAGGGTTATAACCCATCTTGGAGATAACTATACAGTCTACTGTCTTTCCCACGGTGGTACACTTCCCATCCAACTAGCCCTATTCAGGTTCCTGTTATGGTTATGCTGTGTTTCAGTCTTACATGTATGTAGGTCATGTATCTTGTTCTTTTCCCCACAAACTAAGCATGTATATCTTTGAGGTGATTGATCTTTTGGTATGACACTTCATGAGAACACCTGATGGCAGAGGTTCTCAGTTGCCAGTCCTCAATGAATGTTAACACAGAGAACTCTAAGGTGTGTTTCAGAACTAGACTTACTCCATTCAAAGACTTTGCTGTTTAGAAATTATGTTTTCCTAGATCTTGGAAAACAAAATATTGGTACTAAATTGGAGTTGTTTTTCTTACAAAACCAAAGGTAATGCCTGCTTTAGTCCTTTAAATTCTTAATCTAAATCTTGGGTGGTTTATGGAATCTAAAAGCCTTAAGAACATGTATTGAACAATGAGCTTTTGGGGATCATAGCTTTGTGGGCTATGTGTGCTTTCTATTTCTTCTAACAATGATCAGTAACCATTTTGCCAGTGGTCCATGTAATATCTATCATCTCTATCAGGAACTTCTTTCTGGAAGCTTTCTTAAATCTTCTGCCCTTGAATTGGGAAACTTGTTTTACCAAAGCCTACACAATATTTTTAAAGTATTGTCCTAGTGTTTTTAACCTAGGAAAGGTTTACAAAGGAGTCTGCTAAAAAGTAAAATGGCCTTTTGCCTGCTGCCCTTTCTAGATACTTCTGCACATACCAGGGTGAGGTAGTAAGTTGTATTGTTGTGGGGTAGGGATTTTAGGCCCCAGTAAGAAGATAACTATACAACTTACTGCTTTCCCTGGTGTGTGGCATGTTCACATTAAGTCCTGGCAGTATTGCCTCCATTAGAGAAAAACTGTAGATCTTTATTGAATAAACAGGTCTATAAGAAAGGGAGGAGGAAAGGGACAAATGATAGAATGATGCAGATACCATTATTAGTAAGTGGCTTGTCCTTCATACATTAGAACATATTAATTGATTAATTTACCATTGGGTATAAACTGAACATGCTGCTATTCTTTGATTTTATGATAACTTCATTTACTTAGTAATAGAATACGAATATGAATGGAAACTGTACTTAAGAAATTTTGAATTAAGAAGCCAGGCATGTGAGCTCATGCTTGCAATTCTAAAACTGGAAATGTAGAGGCAAGAAAAGAGTTCAATTTCAGAGTGAGCTCAGTACAGAGCTACATGCGACCCTGTCTCTAACAACAAAGAATTATGAATAAATTCTGACTGTTTCTTGTTCCAAGTAGATAAGGAAATTGAGGATCTATAAGCTTTTAGTAGATTTTTCTGGGTAGCTTCATACTATCTATGTGTTTTCAATTGTTCCCTTTTACCAGGAACAGAAAAACTTTTGTCAAGATTGTCAGAGTCATGTCTTTGTCCTGAGACACAGCTAGCACGGTGATTTATTTAGCCTTCATCATCGTTAGGGTACACCAACAAAGAGCTGTTAGAGGAACAGATTTTTTTGAAAGAGATTTTCGTGTCACTTGCTGGATAGGTCCTTACCAAGCTGCATGTGCTTGATTCTTCCCATCGTCATTGGCTAAGTTCCCTTTAACCTCCAATATCATTTTTTCCAATAAAGATGGGACTCCTATGCCTGACAGCTATCCAACACCCCCCTCTTCAACGGATCCAGCTACATCTGAGTCCAAGGAGACACTTGGTACTCTACAGCCTTCCCAGCAGCAGCCAGCACTCCCACCCCCACCAGCCTTAGGAGAGATTCCTCAGGAAGTGCAGTCCCCTGCTGAAGAAGTGGGGAACTCTACACAGCTATTGATGCCTATAGAATTGGAGGAATTGGGTACCACAAGGACAGGTGGAGAAGCGGAAACAACTCAAATGGAATTGTCCCCAGCTCCCACCATAAGTGAGTAAAGTGTTAACTTTAAGGGGGGTTTTAAAAAGAGAGAAGAATTGCTATCTTTATAAGTTGTCTCTTCTTTCTCACTTTAAAGAATGAGGAGTTTGGAATTCTCAGTTTCAACTTCAGCTTTCTTAGTTGAAGCTGGGATTTCTCAGTTAGTTATTGTATTCGCAGTTACTTATTGTTGCATGCCTTAATAGTGTTAAGCATACCACCATTCACCGAGGCAATACTCATTTTTGAGTTATCATTTCCAATTTGGTATTTAACTTCTTTGAAAATAATTTCTTAAAGTTGATGCTACCTTCATTCATAAATTGACATTCAAACATAAAATAATTAGCCAGAGTCATTCAATGAGTAGTAGTTGAGCTGAGATTACAATCTTTATCTGCCTGATGTCAGCAATTCTGCATGTAGTAAACATGTATCTTACTCAGTTTTCCATTCATATACCTACTTCTCACTTATTTAAAATTCTCAAAATTCTTCTCAACAAAGTATTTTCACAAGGTAAATTGAAACTATGTCCTATCTATACCCTAAGTTCTATGATGTAGCCTAGAGAGACTTAAAGTGCCAGTTTTGTTTGTTTTTGTCAAGAACTATCATGGTTTCTTTCCTGTATCTGTGATAAAATAATCTGACAAAAGTTGCTTTAAGGGAAGAAAGGTCTATTTTTGACTCACCTGTCGTAGCAGGTAGTCATGGCAGAAACTTAAGGGAGCTGGTCATGTATCATTGTACATAAAACAGTGAAAACAATAAATACATGCAGTTAAACAGCCCAGCATCCCTAGCACCTGTGTATTAACGGTGTTTGCAGGAAAACTGAGAGTGACAAATCCCTTACCTGGAATGTCTAGGGATAATGGTGCACAGATATATGTAGAACAAACTAAAAAGTAAATAGAAAAGTATTGACTCTTAAAGGGCAGTTGAGGTAGAGGAATAAGTAACAGATGCTAAAGAAGTGAAAAGTCTGTACTAAGTGTTGCAGAGGAAAGAACTCTGCCAAAGACCTTGCTTGTTGCCTTGATTTAAAGCAGCTATCTAGCTGGGTGCTGTGGCACACACCTGTAGTCCCAGCACTTGGGGAGGCAGAGGCAGACAGATTTCTGATTTTGAGGCCAGCCGGGCCTACCAAGCAAATCCAGGATTATACAGAGAAACCCTGTCAAAAAACAACAACAACAACAAAACAGCCATGTGATTTCTCACTCTGACTTCCTTCTAGCCTCTCTTTCCCCTGAGAGAGCTGAAGATTCAGATGCGTTAACAGCTGTCAGCAGTCAGCTGGAAGGTTCTCCAATGGACACCAGCAGCCTGGCTTCCTGTACGTTAGAAGAGGCTGTGGGTGACACTCCAGCAGCTGGGAGTTCTGAGCAGCCCACGGCAGGCAACTCCACCCCTGGGGATGCCCCAGCAGTTGTGGCAGAAGTGCAAGGCAGACCTGATGTGTCGGGTGAACCCG
>CM053742.1:109555248-109708873 GCA_028658305.1 Pachyuromys duprasi | reverse complement strand
GAATCATTTCTTTCCTTCAGCTCTCCCCCTGCATCCTCTGAGAGTTCTTCCACCAGAGATTCTGCTGTGGCCGTCTCTGGAGCAGATTCTCGAGGAATTCTGGAAGAGCCACTACCTTCAACAAGCAGTGAAGAAGAGGATCCCCTTGCCGGTAAGTCCATGAGTGAGTACTCAGGCCATGATGTTATTGGTTCTGTTTCCAAAAACTTTGCAAGGACATATCTTCTGAACATTTTCCTCAGGTGATCGTGTCTGTGTGTGTGGTAAGTTGGGGATAGGTTGTGTGTTGAAGAAGGACTAGCAGTAAAAGGATGCTGATGTTACTTAATGGGGTGAATTCAGTCAGGTTAACCTTAGCTTTCTCACATTCTCCATCTGTACCACTTCTAGCCTTTATAAAATAAGACCATTGTTTAAGATCTTTTATCGTCATTAACACTGTCTTAGCTTTTCATTACTGAATCTAATGTCTAAAATAATCAACTTTTAAAAGAAAGGGTTATTTATTTAGCTTACAGTTACAGTTTTCTATATTTGGTGGGTTGGCTGCCTGTTGCTTCTAGGCTTCTATAGCAAGACACTACCTAATGGTAGCTACACACAACCTGCATGGTAGAATCTTTAAAGGTTGGGTGACAGTGTATACCAGTAATGTACTATTTGAAATGATGAACTATTTAAAGCTTAGATGGTTTATGGTTCTTCTCCATATCTCTGCAAGCAGTGAAAGCACAAAAAAACTGATTTTTCTCAACCTATGACATGTTTAACGTATACTCCGAGAAAAGAAAACGTCCATGAAGATATAAGTCCCTTTACATCTTACATCTTTCTTCAGGTATCAGTCTCCCTGAAGGTGTGGATCCCTCCTTTCTGGCTGCTCTTCCTGATGATATCCGTCGGGAAGTCCTACAGAACCAGCTGGGCATTCGTCCACCAACCCGAAGTGTTCACTCCACAAATATCTCAGCTCCTTCAGTAGTGGAGAATCCTGATGTGACTGAAGTGAGCCCTGAGTTCCTGGCCGCCCTACCTCCAGCCATTCAAGAGGAAGTATGTGAGCGGGAACATGGAGGGGACAGACTACCTTGAAAAGAGCTATCATCTTACTGATTTGTTTGGTTCCATAGGTGCTAGCACAGCAGAGAGCTGAGCAGCAGCGACGGGAACTAGCCCAGAACGCCAGTTCAGACACCCCCATGGACCCTGTAACCTTCATTCAAACTTTGCCCTCAGACCTGCGCCGTAGTGTCCTAGAGGACATGGAAGACAGTGTGTTGGCTGTGATGCCACCTGACATTGCAGCTGAGGCTCAAGCCCTAAGACGAGAACAAGAAGCCCGGCAGCGGCAGCTCATGCATGAGCGTCTTTTTGGACACAGCAGTACTTCTGCACTCTCTGCCATTCTCCGAAGCCCAGGTACAGAGGGAATGCAGGAGGAGGGCTCTGGAATATCTTGGTCTTATTTTAATTAGCCTCTTTTTACTACCTATTGCATTGATTAAACCCAGCTTCTCCTCACTTAACCAAATTCAGTTTCCTTTTTCTTTCCTTGTAGCTTTTACCAGTCGCCTGAGTGGAAACCGTGGGGTCCAGTATACTCGCCTTGCCGTACAGAGAGGCGGCACCTTCCAAATGGGGGGTAGCAGCAGCCATAATAGGTACCCTTGTCTGTCTTTAAAAAAAAAAAGAAAACACAAAACCTTGACAAACTATATTCTGGGTCCTTTAATTTTATAGTTAGAGAAGCTAAAAGCTTTTGAGGCAGCTTTTATGACCATTCTGGGCTGTTTTCCTCAAATAAGTAGACAAGCAAATCCTTTTAAACTCCCTTCTCAGAGTACCACTGTTTGACTGGTAGGCCTAGCTAAAAGACCAGACTCAAAAAGGCATTCTGGCAGCAGACAGTGGTTAAGGTTTTAACACAATAGAAAGTGGGAAACTAATTGCCCTTAGACCTTTAACAGATGGCTACAATAGTAGGGAAGAGTTACTTATTTACTAGGCTGAAACAGATTTAACATTCTAAAACAATTACAGAAGAAATCAATACTTAAAAGGGTGGCAGCCTCCTAATCTAGAGAAGGCAAAAACAAGCACTGACGTATTTCATCACTCAGTAAATGATAAAAATAGAAATCTATGTTCCTGTCTCGGTGATCATATCATTAAGAGCAAATTACCTGATTTGGTTGAACCTCTCATTCACAATCTCAATAATGGTGTACAACATCCTTCAGGGAAAGAAGTTGTAAAGTACCTGCTATATAGTAGATATACAAAGGGGTCGTTTTTGTGAATAGCCTGTCTTCCTTTTACAGTCTCCCTGGGATTATCCCACTCATTCTTCTCCCATGTACTTATGCCTCATCCTAGCACTGTAGCTAGTGTTACCGAGAAACCATGCTCTGTTTTTAGGCCTTCTGGCAGTAATGTGGACACACTCCTCCGCCTCCGAGGACGACTACTTCTAGACCATGAAGCCCTATCTTGCCTCTTGGTCCTACTTTTTGTGGATGAGCCAAAGCTCAATACTAGCCGTCTACACCGAGTACTGAGAAATCTCTGCTATCATGCCCAAACCCGCCACTGGGTCATCCGCAGCCTCCTGTCCATTTTGCAGCGCAGCAGTGAGAGTGAGTTGTGCATTGAGACACCCAAGCTCTCCACAAATGAAGAAAGGGGCAAGAAGTCAAGCAAGAGTTCTGCATCAAGCAGCCATGAGAACCGTCCCCTGGATCTGCTCCACAAGATGGAGTCCAAAAGTTCCAATCAACTCTCCTGGCTCTCAGTATCTATGGATGCTGCCTTAGGCTGTAGGACTAACATATTCCAGATTCAACGCTCTGGAGGGCGTAAACATACAGAGAAGCATGCAAGCAGTGGTTCCACTGTCCACATCCACCCCCAGGCTGCTCCTGTTGTCTGCAGGCATGTTCTGGACACACTCATTCAGTTGGCCAAGGTGAGGAGCTTGAAGGAATCTTTGACTCCAAGGGCTGGAAGTGGGTGGCAGCAACACCTTAGGTGACATCTGGACAGTAAAGGGCTAACAAGTCTTTGTTTTTATTTTATATTGTGATATGTGCTGTTTCTGAGAAATTATCCAATAAATAACTTCATGGAGTTTTATCTTTTCTTCACATTTTTTAATGTACTGTCTCAGTCATCAAAACAATTGTTTGCACCCTATATGTTTTCTATTTTACAGATAAAGAAGCTAAGGTTCAGAACACTAATGACTTTGTTATGTGACTAGAAAGTGACAAGCTCAGTGTTTTTTGAATAATGAACAGTGCTACTGTTTATCAGGGGTCCACCTGTGCTAGGCACTGGGCAAAATGTTGCATTACCTCATTTAATACCAACAACTTTGGCAGGCTATGTTGTCTTCCCTGTTTCATAAGTGCAGAGATATGAAGATTTAGGAAAAAGTTGCTAATCATTGTCTTCAAAGTCCTTATTTCTCTAGGCTACTTCACCACCTGCTGGATAAAACTCAGTAATCCATCTGCCCTATGTTACCAAGAGCTGTTCAAAGAAAAGGAGAGTCTGAGAAGCAACTTAGATCAAGCCTATTCTTCTTATCCCGGCAGGTGTTTCCCAGCCACTTTACACAGCAGCGGACCAAAGAAACAAACTGTGAGAGTGATCGGGAAAAGGGCAGTAAGCAGACATGCAGCCCATGCTCCTCACAGTCCTCCAGCAGTGGCATTTGTACAGACTTCTGGGACTTGCTGGTAAAACTGGACAACATGAATGTTAGCCGGAAAGGCAAGAACTCAGTGAAGTCAGTACCAGTGAACGCTGGTGGTGAAGGGGAAACTTCCCTACATAGCCTTGAAGCTTCTCCACTGGGACAGCTCATGAACATGTTGTCACATCCAGTCATCCGCCGGAGTTCTCTCTTAACCGAGAAACTCCTGAGACTCCTCTCTCTCATCTCAATTGCTCTCCCAGAAAACAAAGTATCGGAAGCACAAGCTAACTCTAGCAGCAGTGCTGCTGCTAACTCAACCACATCTACCACCACCACTACTGCCACCATCCCCACGCCCACAGCCCCTGTTGCAACCACCCCCATCACTTCTGCTCCAGCTCTGGTTTCTGCCACAGCTATCTCCACCGTTACTGTAGCTGCTTCTACCACAATGACTACCCCCACAACTGTTACCACTACTGTTTCAAGTAAGTGTTGTCAACTCAGGGTTATGGGGTGTATGCTATGGCTCCCACCTTACTCTCACTTCCAATCCAAGTAGTCTTCCCTAAATGATAATTCTTTTGAGATGTGTTCTTACTCTATTTGTCTGTTTTCTCTTTTATCTTCTCTTTGTAAACCCTTTTTTTTTTAAACAATTTGTTAATTATATATCCTGATTGAAGCCCCATCCCTCAACTTCTCCCAGTCCTACCCTCTCTCTTCCTTTCTATCCCTTTCCCTAATCCACTAAAGGGGGAGGTCTCCTTCTCTGCCATCTGCCTATAGCTTATCAAATCTCATCAGGACTGCCTGGATTCTCTCTCTCTGTGGCCTGGCAAGGCCACATCTCCAGGGGCACGTGATCAAAGAGGCAGCCCCCTTACTAGGGAACTCACATGAAGACTGAGCTGCCATCTGGGCAGGGAGTCTGTATCCTCTCCATCCATAGTCCTTGGTTGGTGCTTCAGTCTCTGCAGGACCCACTCCCTGGGCTCAGGATTTTTAACTCTGTTGGTCTCCTTGTGGGGCTCCTGTCTTCTCTGAGTCCTTCCATCTCCCCCTACCTCCATACAACTCTGAGCCCTGCCCTAAGTTTGACTGTGAGTCTCATCATCTGCCTCAATCCCCTTGTCTGTTTTCCGTGTGTCTGGTGTATGCACGTGCACACACCTGTAAAAAGCTGAGCCTCTGGCTAGACACCAAAAGTGGTGGAGTTAATTCGTAATCATCAAGGATTTTCAGACTACAAAATAGACTGAATGAATGCAGTGTGATTTTTAAGGTAACAGATCATCTCAGGAAGTAGGTGACTTAAGAACTATCTGCAGAAGTAGGTTTGTAAAGAATACGTTGGGGCTGTGGTAGGGGAACAATTTGGAGAGATACCGGATTTTTGGTCACGTTATAAGGCGCGGTTAAGAATCAGCTCTGGGGCTAAGAATATAGCTCAGTGGTAGAGAGTGCTTCCATGGTATGTATAACACCCTAAGTTCAATTCCCAGCATACGAAAAAATATTTGGCTTTGATAGATAGGTTGTCATTTTCTCTGCTTTTGACATTTTGAAGCCCTGTACAGTGCAACAGTTTCCAAGCTTAGAGCACTCACAGAGCTTTAATATGTTCTGTTTCCTTGAAGCTTTCACTACTAAAGGCAGCAAATCTCCAGCAAAGGTGAGTGAAGGAGGCAGCAGTGCTATAGACTTAAAAATGGTATCCTCTGGCCTCACTGAAAACCAGTTACAGCTCTCTGTGGAGGTGAGTCTAAAATCTCCATACCTTCAGAAGTTGAAGGGAAGGGATAGACATTTCAGTTCTTTGGTTAGGGCTTATTATTTCTCCTATCTTTTACCTAGGTGTTGACATCCCACTCTTGTTCTGAAGAAGGCTTAGAAGATGCAGCCAATGTGTTACTGCAGCTCTCTCGGGGGGACTCTGGGACCCGAGACACAGTTCTTAAGCTGCTACTAAATGGAGCCCGCCATTTGGGTTATACCCTTTGTAAACAGATAGGTAATGATGGTATTAAAGCATTCTATTCTGTCTTATTATAAGTATTCCCAACCCCCCTCCCTCCCCACCACCACATGAATTAGACCATGCTTCTAAAGCACAGCTCTTGTTTTCCTCTGCTGGATTGTTTGCCAACAAGGCTGGCTAGCTGGCTAAATAGCTGGTCATCTGTGCTTAGTGAAGGGATAAGAGAATACTATTCCTGAGAACAGAAAAGGCCTCCTTTTTCTCTCCCTAATAGGTGTCTGTAAGAGCCCCATGATGAAGGCACAAGGACAGCTTTTCTCATCCCAAAAGATGATCAAATTCAGCAATTATATTCAGAATAATGGCCTCTTTTGTATAGTTTTGAGGATGCAAAAACTCTAGCACTTCGAAGGTGTCTAGTTTCCTTTGTCTTCCTGGTTTTTGTCCAGAACAACACTAAGCACAATGTGAGAAAATTATTGGACCAAGGAATAGGAAACTCATCTTTTTCTTGGTGTGGAATGTTTCTATTCTCTAGCACCTCTGTCCTAGTCATATATCTCCCTTGATCTTGAATCCCTGCTTAGCATCCCACAAATGTCCTGGAAGCTTGTATAGGAGAGTTGATAGGTCTGTATCATGTAGGTATTTCTTCTTTTTATGAGAATTACAAGGTTTTTCCTAAAAATGTGCCTCTTGTTTGACATTTCTCGACTGCTGCCAGTTATTTAGAACCCGTGAGCAAAACACTATCTGAGTGATACATGATTATCTCATAGTTCTCAAAGCAAACTTTAAGGGAGGATAAGAAATACCACAAAACCTGAGTAAGTTTAAGAGGTACATAGAACAAAAACATAGTTCATAGTCTGTCTGGCTCCAGAAAAGATCTCTTTTTTTTTTTTCTTTTCTACGCCAAAATGCATTTTGTGTAGATTCAGTAGGCCAGTTACAAATTGGTAGTCTCTGAGTGGTTGGTCTATAGCACTAACAATAAACCAAATAGCAAAATTTCCTGTTTTGACTTAAATTTCCTGAAACAGTTTCCTGATAAGGTTCAGCTTTCTGAACACTTCACTCCTGCCATCCCAGGTACCTTACTGGCTGAGCTACGAGAATACAATCTAGAACAGCAGCGGCGAACCCAGTGTGAGGCCCTCTCTCCTGATGGCCTACCTGAGGAACAGCCACAGACCACCAAACTGAAAGGCAAAATGCAGAGCAGGTGAGTAGTAACTCTTCTTTTGGATGTGGGCTAGAATCCTAGACATTTGAAAGGTGGCTTTTGCTGGTTTTCCTCTTGTGTTTCATCTCTGTGGGTGGTTTTTCTATTTATCCTATGAAATACTTGACATGGTGTTTCCCAAAATTTCTATACTGGTTAATAGTATATTTGAGGTTATTTTTGTTTAATAAGCCCTCCTTTTTCAAGTATTTATACTTTGGTGTTTTCAATATATGCAAGCCATCTCTATATTATACAGGTTTGACATGGCTGAGAATGTGGTAATTGTGGCATCTCAGAAGCGACCCTTGGGTGGCCGGGAGCTCCAACTGCCGTCTATGTCCATGTTGACATCCAAGACATCTACCCAGAAGTTCTTCTTGAGGGTACTGCAGGTCATTATCCAGCTGCGGGATGACACACGACGGGCTAACAAGAAAGCCAAGCAGACAGGCAGGCTAGGTATGGAACTAGAGTATCTAATTGAGGACTGTGGTAGTGGTGTTGATGAGCAGGGCTCAAATGTACTATTTGACCTTTCCAAAAAGAACCCTACCCTCCCCCTCCCCCCCCCCTTTTAAGATCAAAATGTTGATGGCTGTATCGTATAACCCATTCAAGTTGTCTACCTGAAATTGAAGAGATCAAGTTACAATTAAAGGGGTAATTGAAATCTGATGAAGAAATGGGGACTCAGCAGTTTACTGAGAAAGACTTAACTTATGGTGTGTGCTTTCTGCCTCCTTGAACACTCCTGACTGAAATATTAGCTATGTTCTCAGACATTGGCTTGATGTGTTATCTTTCCTCCTGTCCCATAGAACACTTTACATGCCACCATCCCTTTGCCTGGCACCATTACCCCTACTCCTCCCTACCTTTGGGGCTTGATTATGAGTACACAAAACTTGCTGAGCTAAAACTCAAACTCAACAAGATGCCCTATGGCATCTGAGAGTAGAGGAGAGAATTTTGGGCATTCCCTCTTCCTACATTTTTTATCATGTCTTCCTTTTTCTCTTTTCCGTCTTTCTTCCAGGTTCCTCCGGTTTAGGCTCAGCTAGCAGCATCCAGGCAGCTGTTCGGCAGCTGGAGGCTGAGGCTGATGCCATTATACAAATGGTACGTGAGGGTCAAAGGGCGCGGAGACAGCAACAAGCAGCAACGGTTAGCATGATGCCTGCGGCCCCTCATTCATTTTTTTTCTACCCTCCTTCCTGCACCATGTCATCAGTGGGGTTTCATTACCCGTACCTTGTATGCTTTTGCATTAAGTTTGCTAAATGAATGCCTCTAGACAACAGGGTTACTTTCTGTTGGTGTTTCCCTTACTGTTCATTGTCTTACTGGTTTGTATTGACATCTGGTTGGATTTGAAGCTTGGCCATCATACCTCACTCCTCACTCCCAGCTATCTAGTTAGTGGTGTTTTGCAAATTGTCTGTGCAGTGCCTTGTTTCTGAGGGGTGTGGGGTTAAAAAAAGGTATGGTGACATGAAATAATGCAGAGACAACTCTAGAGTGCTGCCCTTGAATGTCCCCCAAGCTTGGTACATTACCTGTAAGCACTTCCATTATGTAGTTAACTCCGTCCACCCTAGCCTCTGTCTCTTCATAATTCCTTGGCATGTAGGAAATGAGGTACTGCAGGAAGATGTTTTTGGGTACTCAAGTAGGTAGCTGCCTTAGTATTGGGGTTCCATATTAGAATGGCCGTAATAAAAGCTGTGGCACTCATTGCCTTCCTGTTCCTGGGACATGGAAATCATTTTCTTAAGATAGCAAGGTATCCAGAGGCCTGGTTTTTCTTTATATGAAACTTCTAGAGCCAGATAGTGGTGGCACACACCTCTAATCCTAACACTCGGACCACAGGCAGTCGGATCTCTGTGAGTTTGAGGACAGCCAAAGTACACACAGAGAAACTGTCTCAAAACAACAAATTCTGCTATACAGTATACTGCTGGTCACACTCTACATAGTATAGGATTTGGGGAAAATTACTCCAGCAGCAATAGAAAGTAAAGAGCTGCTGTTCTGGGGTATTTATATCTGCCCAGTCTCCTGTCCAACCTGATAAAGGCAGAGCTTTTTAAATAACCCACCAATGGAAGATTAAATAGTAAGTTCAGTTTGAACAAATAGAAATAGTCAACAAGCCTACCTTCTTTCTACCTTAAGTGTACATACACAAAAAGAAAACCTATTCCAGAAAACTTCAAGAATTTTTGTTTATATTCAGGTCATGAATGTGGAGGGAGAGTGGGGTCTCTTTAGGAATTAGGTAGGAGCAGCTTATAGAGAAAGCAAGGTATCCAGGGAGGTCTTGGGGAAACCTGTAAGCTCAGAGTAAAAAGGAAGTATTCATAGCATTCTTTTGACCTGGAGACCTATAGGCTTTGATAACCAGGTAGGACATACTGTCTTCTAAACTCAATGTGTGAGACATTTGGGGGCCAACCTCTATTCCCAGAGGAAAGCAGAGTTACACCTTTTATGTGACCTTGCCTCCTTTTATCCAGTCGGAATCTAACCAATCAGAAGCACCTGTTCGGAGAGAGGAGTCTCCCATGGATGTGGACCAGCCATCTCCCAGTGCTCAAGATACTCAGTCCATTGGTCAGTACTCCGGCTGCTTGTAGCTCAGCAGAAGAAAAAGTTAGAAGTTTTCCTGGATCCCCTGTTCCCAGAATATATAAGCTCAGAATATATAAGGTTTTTATAAATGTTCACAGTATCATAAATGTGAAGTCAGCCTAGACAATAGAGGAAGAACCTATCTTTAAAATAGCATATTAGGGCCTGGAAAGATGACTTAGTGAGTAGAGGGAATTTGTGCTAACCACCAAGCCTAATAACCTGAGTTTAAGCCCCAGGACCCACATGGTCAAGGGGGAGTACTAACTCCCACAAGTTTTCCTTTTTTCCTAAATATGAAACTGAGGCGAGACTGAGCTACTCACACACCAAAACTGCAGCCACATAGTGAAACTTCGTCTCAAAAGGAGATGAATTAGCTTCATTAGCAGGTAAGGGTACTTGCTACAGAGCCTTTTAATCCTAGTATTCTGAATGCATAAGTGGGCATATCTTTGAGTGCAAGGCCAGTCTGGTCTACATAGAAAGTTTCAGGCTAGCCAGAGTTACATACTGAGACCCTATCTCAAAAAAAATGAAAAAAAAAAGGAAATATAGTCTAATACACATGAATATAGCATGTGCTTTAAGTCTTGGCTTCCTCATTTACCAGCTCTGGGTTATAAACAGTGCTGTTCAGGATGGGAAACAGCCCAGTCTAAGTAAAATGCTTGCCTTGGCGAATGAGTTCAATCCCATGTCAGAAACACCAGACAAATAGTCTTATAATCCCAGTGCTAGAGAAAGGCAAGACAGACAGATCCCTAGGCTTAAGCTTGAGCCTGATGACCAGCTGGCCTAACCTAATCAGCGAGAGACCCCATTTTTAAAAGCAGGTGGCTGGCCTTGGAGCAGTGGTTCTCAGTCTGTGGGTCATGACCTTTTGGGGGGGGATTGAATGACCCTCTCATAGGTGTTTCCTAAAACCATCTGAAAATACAGATACTTGGGTTATAATTCATAACAGTAGCAAAATTACAGTTATGAAGTAACAAAAATAATTTTCTGGTCGGATGTCATCACAACATGAGGAACCTATATTAGAGGGTCCCAGCATTAAGAAGGTTGAGAACCACTGATCTAGGCGAACAATCCCCACAGCTGATCTTTGTGCATATGCACACCTTTTTTTTTTTTAATTAAAAGGGGGATATTTATAGTTGTTACAGTTATTTAACTGTATTAAATGGTTTAATACTTAACCAAGTACCTGGCATATAGTAAATGTGGCATTTTTTTTTTCAGTGAGTTGCACAAAGAATGCTTTTGATAACCTTTAAACACATTACTTTAAAATAGTTTTCTCATAGGACACCCAGTTTTGAAATGCTTTATTGAGTCACCTGGAATTTGGGACATAAATACTACTCCCATGTTCTATCCATCTTCTTTTACCCAAGGTCACACAATCTGCAATTGCCACAGCCAGGAGTCAAAGCTAGGCCTGTCAGAACCATGAAGAATAGTCAGGATTTGGTTAGAAAATCAGATCGGGTATAGAGGGAGGTGGGGAAAGGGCTAGTGAAAAAGCAGTTGCTTCTCTTTTACTTGGCTATTGAGCAGTTGTGAATAAATTTTCGGAGGAGAACTAAGAAAAATACCAACCATGGAGGGTGGAGGTGTCCATTTTGCACAAAGACTTCCTTGGGGCTTTAAAGTGCTGAGACTGACTAATTTTTGATTAATTCAAAATTAAATTATTGAATCAAAATAACTAGTTTATGTAGTAGCCGTATCTCTTGAAAAAGAAAATAGGAAGAAGGCACCCTGATTGCAAGGGCAGCTATCAAAATGTTCTAAAACATACTTGTACTAGAAGGCAATTTTAATTTACCTTCTAGATGTTGTTCAATGTTCTTTGGCCGGTGAGCCCACTCTGTCTATTGGCCTGTGCTTTTGAGGGTGGGGGTGGGAGTGGGGTCTCAAGTAAGAAACTCTGAAAGCTTTCTGACTGTCTTTTGTCTATCTAGTAGCCTCAGATGGAACACCACAGGGAGAGAAGGAGAAAGAGGAAAGGCCGCCCGAGTTGCCACTGCTCAGTGAGCAGCTGAGCCTAGATGAGCTGTGGGACATGCTAGGTGAATGCTTAAAGGAACTGGAGGAATCCCATGACCAGCATGCAGTGTTAGGTGAGTTGCTTTCTGAGGTTAAATTCCGAACTTTTTGTTCTGTTCTTGGACACTGACTGCCAGGTAGTGGTGGTGGCCGCGATGTCTTGCTTTTTTTTCCAGTTTAAGGTTGGTGTGTGTGTGTGTGTGTTTATGTTTATAGCAAGAATTCAAAAGAATTGCCCTCTGGGTAATTCTGGTATATTTTACTGTTTAAGACTGAGATTTGTTTTTATAACTGATCACCCGTTTCCACTTATATGTACCTGCAAGTTTTCATTATTTCTTCTTTCATATTGTGTTTTCTGGCATGGTTAAGAAAAGGTGGGGTGTATTTATATGTTAACATTTGTAAAATGTCACTTCGCTGTCATTACTATCCCCAGTGCTACAACCTGCTGTCGAGGCCTTCTTTTTGGTCCATGCCACAGAGCGGGAGAGCAAGCCTCCTGTCCGAGACACCCGTGAGAGCCAGCTGGCACATATCAAGGATGAGCCTCCTCCACTCTCCCCTGCCCCTTTAACCCCAGCCACTCCTTCCTCCCTTGACCCATTCTTCTCCAGGGAGCCCTCGTCTATGCACATCTCCTCGAGCCTGCCCCCTGACACACAGAAGTTCCTTCGCTTTGCAGGTAGACCAACAGATATGGAAAGTATTTTATCCCTAGCTTATTCAGCAGAATGAGACAGTTGCATGCATTGCAAAAAAACCCCAGACATAGTAATGATAGAAGAGTTGTGCTATAGAAGCTCTTAATGTGCTTCCACTCTTAAGGGAATTATTTGAGTTTTATATGAGGCCATGTGAAGCCAGGTGTTGTTATAAATGTCCAGATTTCACATTAATACTCAGGACTGGCCCTTAGCCTTAAGTAATTACTGATTTAGGCCCCTGAAATAAGGGCAAATTGGTAGCTAGTAGACTGTTCTGTAACTTCTTAGGACCTATAATACACTGATTCCTGCTGTTATCTCTTCTCTCAGAGACTCACCGCACTGTGTTAAACCAGATACTACGGCAGTCCACCACCCACCTTGCTGATGGGCCTTTTGCTGTCTTAGTAGATTACATTCGTGTCCTCGACTTTGATGTCAAACGCAAGTATGTGCCCTGGTATTGGGGTGAAGAACTACATAAGTGATACGTGTCTCCCATCTGAGGGAAAAAAAGCCATAGGGGTTCCTAGGACTATAAGGGTTTCTTGGTGGCACTATATTTCTAAAGTCCTATTTCATCCTTTAGAGTCATAGTGGTGCCGTCAAAAGCAGGCCCAAGACTCCTTGTCATCTCTGCTCCTTCCTGTACATAAAATTGTACTTCCTTGTTTGTTGCAGGCTAATGTAATAGCCTCTATCTATGATCCTCTTATTCAGTAGAAATGGGGAAAAAATTAATTCATAATAAATGATCTCTCTCCCAGCTGCTATGTGCTTTCCAGATGTGTAGGGTAAAAAGAGAGTGTCATTAGGTTTCCTTCTAAACAGACAAATACAAGTTTCCTCTGCCACCTCCAACCTTACCTACCTTCCTTTTCTTCATCCTAAGATATTTCCGCCAAGAGCTAGAACGGTTGGATGAAGGGCTCCGGAAGGAAGACATGGCGGTTCATGTCCGCCGTGACCATGTATTTGAAGACTCCTATCGTGAGCTGCATCGCAAATCTCCAGAAGAAATGAAGAATCGATTGTAAGAACTCGGGAGAGTAAAACAGCCAAGATGGTTCAGGGCAGGAAGCTCTTTCTATCTGGTAGCATTGGCTTAAGTCTTTGCAGTGGGAGCTTGAACCATTATTAGGGTATGACTAAGAATCTGCCTGCTGAGCAGGTGGTTACCCTGGCTTTGGAAGGCACCATGTGCTTGAGTGCCCCTGCCAAGTGAGTAAATTTTAATTCACTGGTGGATTATAAAGCCACCTAGAAGAAATTGGTAGCTTGCAACACCAAATATCACAGTAGCTAATGAGGCAGCTTAAAATCATGATCTGTTTTTCCAGAGTTCTCCTGGTATTCTGTTCACTTTTTCATCCAACAGTGGAATCTCCCAAAGTCAGATTCAGAGACTCTTGCTTACATCATGTTACATGAATGGTCCAGATTTGTTCTGGCTTTCTGCACAGCTCTCTTATCTCTGCTCTCTTAATGCAGGTATATAGTGTTTGAAGGAGAAGAAGGGCAGGATGCTGGGGGGCTCCTGCGAGAGTGGTACATGATCATCTCTCGAGAGATGTTCAATCCTATGTATGCCTTGTTCCGTACCTCACCTGGTGACCGGGTCACTTACACAATCAATCCATCTTCCCACTGTAACCCCAACCACCTCAGCTACTTCAAGTTTGTTGGACGCATTGTAGCCAAAGCTGTATATGACAACCGTCTCCTGGAGTGCTATTTTACTCGGTCCTTCTACAAACACATCTTGGGCAAGTCTGTCAGGTGAGATTGCGGTAGTCTTTAGACAACCCTTAGCCCTAGGACTCTCGGATCATTATCTCCCTGTTCTGACTGTTCCTTCACCAAGTCATGACCCTATCTGATTGCATTTTTCTAGGTATACAGATATGGAGAGTGAAGATTACCACTTCTACCAGGGCCTAGTTTATCTGCTAGAAAATGATGTGTCCACACTAGGCTATGACCTCACCTTCAGTACTGAGGTAGGTTGGGAGATATGTTGAGTATCAACAGTTCTGAGGAAGGATTTGACTTCATCAAGCAGAAACATCATTAACGGAAAACAGAATTGGCAAAATAATCTAGCCTTTAGTTTCTTCTTTTAAAAATATCCTGGAGCAGGAGAGAGATGGCTCAGTGTATAAGAGCACTTGTTTTGCAAACCTTAGGGCCTGAGTTCATATGTGACACCCATGTAAAAAGCCAGGTATGCCATGATTGAGTGCTTGAAACTTCCAAGTGTACAGGGGTCGGGAAGCACAACACAGAAGAGGATCACTGGAGATAGGCTAGTTGCCAATATAGTTCCAGGGAGAGAATGTCTCGGGACTAATAGTGTAAGCCACACAGACAGTATCACCCATGGTTTTTTTTTTTATGTGTGCACATTACATATGTACCTACATTTATACATACATGAACTAGTTTTATTTATTTATGTGTATATACCACATGTATTCAGATTAGCACTGAGGCCAGAAGTGGGCATTGGATCCCATGGATCTGCAGTTACAGGATTGTGGGCCACCAAACATGGGTGCTGGGAACCAACCTTTAAAGATCAGGAAAAGTGAGAGCACACATACTCACATACTGAGCTATCTCTCTAGCTTATATATATATAATGTATATAATGTATACATTATATACATGTATACATTATGTATATAATGTATATATATAAACATTTCAGAACTAGCAAGATGACTTAGCAGGTAAGGACATTTGCCACCAAGGCTGATAACTTGAGTTTAACCCTAGGGCTTAGCATGGTGGAAGGAGGGAAATGACTCCTGCAAGTTGTCCTGATCTTCACACACCATACACACATGACACAAAGATAAATGTAAGAAAAAAAGTGTTCCAGGTAGGGCTAGCCATAGTAGCATTCATCTGTAACCATAGCGCTAGAGGTACAAAGCCAGGTGGCCAGATCACTGGGAACTCACAGCTAGTCCTAGCCAAATCAGTGAGCTTCAAGTTCATCAAGAGACCCTTTCTCAAAAAGTAAGGTGGAACATGAAGAGAGGAAGACGCTTGTCATTGACCTCTACCCCACCTCCACACACACACAAAATATGTTCTAATAGGTAATTCAATCGTAAGGACAGACAAGTAATTCTATAATTGAATTAGACAAATAGAGGTACCCTTTCCTCACTTGTTTTAGAGCCAGAGAATAATATCTTTCATTCCTTTCTTCAGCTTTTTCCTATGCAGAGGAGCTTTATGCTAATGAAAATGGCAGTTAGCTATGGTTGTGCCACATTTCTGTCTGGGACATGGCAGAGAGTTAAGAGTATGTTCCTGTACCTCTGTGTTAGTTGAAGCCCAGAACAAACCTGATATATATGTATATGTGTGTGTGTATACATATATATATACATGTATATATATACATATATATACATATATATATATACATATATATACATATATATATATATATATATGGTTGGTGTCTTGGATGTTCTAGGTTCAAGAATTCGGAGTATGTGAAGTTCGTGACCTCAAACCCAATGGAGCCAACATCTTGGTAACAGAGGAGAATAAAAAGGAATATGTACACCTGGTGTGCCAGATGAGAATGACAGGTAGGAGTAATGTTCTTTAGCTAGACCTCTACTTGTTCAAGGAACAAACTCAGCCGTTTGTTTATTTCATGTTTTTTGTTCTTATTTCCAAAGACAAAGCCACAAATGCCTTGCACAAAAGGAGTCAGAACACTTGACCAAAATACTTAGTTTTATATCCTATCATATAGGGGCCTGGAAACAGTGGTAGGTGAGGCAGGCAGATTTGTCAGTATCAGGTGTCGAGTTGAGGCTACCTCTTCAGTTGTATGAGTTCTGAATCCATGTCACTTTTTTCATTCTTTTTTTTTTTTTTTTTAACCAGGAGCCATCCGAAAACAGCTGGCAGCCTTCTTGGAAGGCTTCTATGAAATCATTCCAAAGCGCCTCATTTCCATCTTCACTGAGCAGGAATTAGAGCTGCTCATATCAGGGCTGCCCACCATTGACATAGATGACCTAAAATCTAACACTGAGTACCACAAGTACCAATCCAACTCTATTCAGGTGAGCTCCTGCTAACAGAAGTATTCCCGTACTTTCATACATACCAGTGCTGGTTTGTGGATGACAGTGTATCTATGCCTCTTTGTTCTTCTGGAGCATATTTTCAGCTGATATTCTCACCTATCCTATAAAGAAGCTGAAGCCCATTCCACAAACGGGACTTGACTAATATTTCAAGTCCATTGCCAATTCCCAGTCTTCACAATTCTTCTTCTAACATTGGCTTTTGTGTTCTTTTCCTACAGATCCAGTGGTTCTGGAGAGCATTGCGTTCCTTTGACCAAGCAGACCGTGCCAAGTTCCTCCAGTTTGTCACGGGTACTTCCAAGGTGCCCCTGCAAGGGTTTGCTGCCCTTGAAGGCATGAATGGCATTCAGAAATTTCAGATCCATCGAGATGACAGATCCACAGATCGCCTGCCTTCAGCTCATACATGGTGAGAAACAACTTTAACTTTTTCCTTTTCAGTGATTGTATTGTGCTTAAGACTTGATAACTTCTAGATATCTACCCAAGGATGGGAGCACAAGTATGGCTAGCTCCATGACTTTAGAAACCTCAGTTTGTTGGGTCTATGGAGGAGGTTTAGGTGAGCAGGGCCTAGAAAGCTGGTTCAATGGTTAAGAGCTTTTAATGGACCAGAATTTAGTTCTCAGCACCCATGAAGGTCAACTTGCAACCACTTAACTCCCAGTTACAAGGTATCTAATACTCTCCTCTTGTTCACATTACAGGTCTCTCTAATAACATGCATATACCCACACATATTAACAGTAAACCTAAATGCCTCTTTAAAGACAGTTGTTTATTAGAAAATGTCATGGCTCCAGTTATGTATGTAATTCAGTTGGTTAGAATACTTGCACTAAGGTTCCATTCCTCACACCATATAAATTAGGTGCATTGGTACATGCATGTAGTCCTGAGAGGTGCAGGCAGGACAATCAGAAGTTCTAGGTTATCAGTGTAGTGATTTGGAAGCCAACCTGGCATGCACAAGACCCCACCTCAAAAATGTTAGCAAAAGGTAAACAATAGATGACTAGCTGGATCAGCAGATAAGATGCATACTACTTTTGCAGATGACATGCGTTCAGTTCCCAGCACCCACGTGATGGCTCACAACCATCTGTAACTCTAGTTCTTCAGTGTTCTGCCCTCCTAATATGTGGTGCACAAATGTACATTCAGGCAAAACAGTCATATTCATAAAATTAAATCTTTTTAAGGTAAAAGTTAAATGAATAAATGGAATTTACCAACTATTGTTCCAATTTTAGTATATGTGCTGCTGAAGTGAGCATGGAATTTACCACCTGTTATATATGTGTGTTTCCCAGCTGGTTCTTCAATGCATGGCCTGTAGATAGGCAATGGTGTATAAGTTGTAGCAGGAGCCAATATGAGGCCAGATTAGCAGATTGGGGAAAAGATGGGAGAGTCATTAAGAAGCAATGGTTAGATTAGTTCTAACTCAGACAGGAACATAAGGTTAATAACACTGGGACTCATTTGTCTTTTTCTCATGGATTAATCTTTTTTCATTTTAGTTTTAATCAACTGGACCTGCCTGCCTATGAGAGCTTTGAGAAGCTCCGCCACATGCTACTATTGGCCATCCAGGAGTGCTCTGAAGGGTTTGGGCTGGCCTAATAAGGCTCTGCCTGCTTGGGAATTTTTTACCATTGTTGGACCTGGGGAGGGAGGGATTTAAAAGATCCAGAAAGAAAATGTCAAAGTCCAATAAATGAAATTCACCAACTCACCATGTGTGTGTCCCAGCTGCCCATCTTCCCTAGTGCATACCTGTTCCCTTCTCATTCTCTTTCCTCTCTCTCCCCTTTCCTTCTTGCCTCTCCCTTTTCCATGCCGTCCATGATTCCCCACCCCATGTGTTAAAGAAGGCAGTAGCCTTTGCAAGGACCTGTTTGTCCCAACTGAACAGTGTGCTCCTCAGATTCTGTGTTCAGAAGGATTTGCTGCATTGAGACTTGAAACCTTTGGATAGGGGAAAAATTATATATATATATATATATTTTTTGTTCTGTTTGCATTTCTTAATTTGTGCTTGGAATGTGTTGATGTGCACAGCTAATGATTCAATGCGAGACAAGATTGGCATCTGTGTTGTGGAGGTTTCAAATAAAGAGCACTCTTCATAACTCACTTTTCACAACAGAGTTTTTTTTTTCCAAACTAAAAATAAAAATTGGGAAAAAATACCCTCTTATATACATACTAGACAAATTAACTTTCCAGAAAACCATTTCTGCCCCTCCTGATCATCCACCCACCTCCACTTCTGGTACAACTTCCTTTCTCAGTTTCCTCAGAGAAGAGACTGACAGCCACCAAAAATTGGGAGGATTTTTGGAACACACTACAACAGGTCAATCAAAACTTTCAAGAGTTCACTCAAACCATGCAATGTTTTATTTGGTGAGCATTTGTGATAGTCTAAAGTTTGATTTCCTTACAATTATGGCTTATTTCTAGTTAATTTTAATAGGCAAAATATTTGACTAGGTCTCCACAAGGGAACCCTTTTTGTTTTGTCTGTCTTGTCATTTGTCTGCAAGTCTTCACAGATTATCTGGTAGTGTCTTCTGGTTTTTATTCTATCTAGCACTTAAAGCTGATCAGATTCCAGCCTTGAATAACAACAAAAATAATAAAAGTTAGTTAGAAAAGCAATCCCAAGTAGTACTTTTCTTTGTGTGTTTTTTCTCATTCACTGAAGCACTATGGCTTAAAGATTTTTCCCTGTTGACATCTCATATTAGGTAGGTGTGGGAAAACAAGGGATGTCCTCACTTTGATCCTGTGGGCCTGGTAAGTTGGCTGGCAGCCATTTTCTTCAACATTAGCTCCTCTGTATCTAACCTTACTCTGACAACTGAAAAGACAGACAGTTGCATTGCTCCTATCTCAGAACATATTGTCTGGGAGGAAGCAGACACATGAAGTATATAAAGATGTGTCTGAGTAGATGGGACAGAACTTTTGTGAGTTCTCCCTGTTGTTAATGGTCTTGATTTCCATCCAAAAGTTGAGTAGGAATTGGATTTAAGGAGGAAAAGAGCCATCTAGGTTGAACCAACTGTAGTGGAGTAGATCACATCTGCTTAGAGCAAAAAAAAAAATCCTTTAAAAAGGTGTTATGAGTTCAGCACTTCATAATGAAAGAATTGTTGGGTCAACAAGAGCTAGTTTCTAGCTTTGTATGACTGCTCACATTATTGAACTAAGGTGGCTGGGGCAGGATTTGCTGCAAGCTTAAGGCTAGTCTGGGCAATAGAGTTGACAGCCTGTCTCATAAAACTATTTTTGAGCTTGGTGGTAGTATGTTTGCCTAGCATTTGTGAGGCCCTAGATTTGGTAACCACATCACAAAAGAATTAAAAGGAGCTCATGGGTTGGAGGTTGAGGGAAGTGTAGAAATGGAGAATACAGGTAGAATCCTAGTGAAGGAAAAATAAATTGCTAGACTTTAAATCCAGCAAGAGGCCTAGTTATAATACCCACATAAATTGATACCCATAAAATGTAAAAATTGGGATGTATTCATAAAGTAGGATCATGAAAATATGTAACACGCAGCATCACTGATGAGCAAAAAAGTTACAGTATGAGTCATGTTCAAATGTTCAATGTGATGGTACACCTGTAGTTCAGCTGCTTGGGAGACTGAGGTAAGATTGCTTGAGCCTAACAGTTCAAGAGCAGCCTGAACCACCGCTCAAAGTTGCAAAATTGGCCAACCATGATTGCATATGCTTATAGTTCCAGCTCTTGGGAGATAAAGTATACTCTTGGCAATATAATAAGACCCTGTCTCAAGACAACATTGCAAAATATTCCTATGCATAAAGGATCTGAGAAGCCATGTAAGTGACATTGGTGTTTGATGTCCAAGATGAGTTGATACAAGAATAAATAGCCTATTTACACAATAGGCTTCAGCATCACTGATGATATTTAAGCTGGATGTAGCTAGTTATATAAATGTTCCTTTTCAAACTATACTGTGCACATAAACTATAGTAGGGTTTGTCATTTTTTTTCAGGCTGGGATCTATGCTGTCCAGGCTGGCAATCCTGCCTCACCCTCCCAAGTACCTGTGTCTGCATATATATGCCTGCTACTCTGCCCAGCAGTATTTTTTTTCATGTGTATGGGTGTTGTGCCTCAGTATATACTGTGTACCATGTGTGTGCAGTGGCCAAAAAGTATGTTGAATCTCCTGAAACTAGAGTTAAAGATTGACAGTATAGGAGCTAAAATGTAGCTCAGTAATGTTAGAGCATTTTGCTAGCATATGTGAGAGCCTAGGATCAATCCCCAGTTAAGTGAAAAAACTGAAGTGAAGGAGATAAATGAGTAATGGGCATAATAAGTGAGATAGTAGGACTAACTTCTTTTTCCAATGCAAACTATCATTTAGAAAACAAGCGAGATATGCACAGGCCCATAATCCCAGCCACTCAGGAGGGTCTGAGTTTGAGGACAGCCTGGGCTATACAGAGAGGGAATCCCCCTCCCCATCTCAGAAAAGAATGGGGAGGAAGCAGGGTAGAGAAGAAAAAGAAAAACATTAATTTTACAACAGCAACAAGGATTACAAAAATAACCTTCAGCAATGTCCCTTAAAACTATGAGGATCCAAATGTGGTAGCACATGCCTGTGATTCCAACACTCAGGGAGGCAGATGTAGGCAGATCTCTGTGACTTTGAGTCTGGCCTGGTTCAGGACAACCAAGGCTACACAAGAGAAATCCTGCCTCAAAAAAACAAGAAACAAAACGGTGAAGATACAAGTCTGGTTGGCCACTACACATAAGAACCAACTGACAAGGCAAACAACTTGGGAGCCAGAGTGAAAGGACCACAGAATATATTTTTTAATTAAACTTTTTATTAATTCAATTTACATCTTTGTCATAGGCCCCCTCATTCCTCGCCTTCCAGTCCCACCCTTCCTCCCCCAATAAGGAGCCTCCCCCAATCCAGACACCCAGCTCATCTATTTACATGATTATTATATATTCTTATGTGATTATTCTCTATTCTCATCTATTCTTCCCGTATAGCCTTGTAGTAAAGTCCCATCAAGGGGAAGTAATCAAAAAGCAGGCAACATAGTCTGTCAGAAATATTCCCAACTCTCCTAAACTAGTGGCTTGACATGAAGCCTAAGATGCCCATCAGACTTATCTTCTTGGGGTTTGTGCATTGTATGTAGTATGTCTACCAGTACTATATGGCTGAAATCACTTATAAGCGAGTATGTACCATATGTACGTTTGCGCAACCATGTTCATAGCAGCTTTATGCATAATAGCCAGAAACTTGAAACAACCTAGATGTCCGAAGAATGGATAAAGAAACTGTTCAATTTACACAATGGAATACTACCCAGCCATTAAAAAGAAGGAAGTCATGAAATTCGCAGGCAGATGGATGGAACTAGAGAAGAGTGAGGTGACACTGGCCCACAATGAATATATTCTTGAGTATGGGCATTCAATGCACTATGGTCTGCTGCAGGCAAAAAATTAAAAAGCCAGCTGAAGAGGGAATGACTTTTTGTTATTGTTAAGATTGGAAAATGTCACAGCAAGATAGTAAGTTTGCTCTGAACTAAATTCTAATTGAATGCTTCAAGAGTGAAAAAATGTAAGCTTACTTATTTAAACAAAATGAAAATGTAGGCAGCTAACTGATATGGAATATACTTTTTTATTTTTCAAGACAGGGCTTCTCTGTGTAACCCTGGCTGTCCTGGACTCACTTTATAGAGCAGGCTGGCCTTGAACTCACAGAGATCCACCTGCCTCTGCCCCCCAGAGTGCTGGGATTACAAGTGTGCAGCACAGCACTCGGCTTCTGATAGGGAATTAAAAAAAATCTTGCTAAGGCTCAAACCTACAGAACATATATGATGGGAAAAACTGAAGTAGTTAGCTAAGAAAACGTTGGAGATGGCATGAACAGAATTAAAAGGCAATGACAATATAAGAAAATACATTTTTACCCGGAAATTTGTTAATCTTACATATATTTTTTCTAGTTTTCTGAAACAGGATCTTATGTAGCCCAGGCTGACCTTGAGCTCATATATATACATGATGGATTTTGAGCTTCTAACCCTCTTGCCTCCACCTCCAACATGCTGGGATTACACCTGGCTTTATTTTTTTTTTAGGTTTTTGTTTTGTTTTTACATTTATTGGGGGGGGGGGGCTGTGCACACTTGCCACTATACTTCAGCAGAATTCAAAGGACAATTGATTAGCATTGGTTTTCTTCCCCAGTCTCAGGCCCAGGGATCAAACTCAGCTCTTTGGCCTTAGCAACAAGCACCTTTACCTGTTGAGCCATATGTATTTAAGTTTTCTTTTTCAGAGTTTGGAGGGTTTTTGTTTGTTTGTTTGTTTGTTTTGTTTTGTTTTGTTTTTTGGTTGGTTGGTTGGTTGGTTGGATTTAGGGTTGTTTTTTCAAAACAGGGTTTCTCTGTGTAGCCCTAGCTATCCTGGAACTCACTTTGTAGACCAGGCTGGCCTTGAGATCCACCTGCCTCCCAAGTGCTGGGATTAAAGGTGTATACCACAACTGTCCCACTGATTGGTTTGTTTCTTTTGTTTTGTTTCTAGGAGAGAGCATGATGTGGAAAGGGAGATTGAGGATAAATGTGATCAAATTAAATTGAAATTATAAAAATAAAATACTGTTTAATGGATTTTCGTGCATACATGGAAAGAGGGGCCATGTGCACATGGTTCCAGGTTACCGAGGAGGCCAGAAGAGACTATAGGAGCCCTTCTATAGAGCTGGAGTTACAGGCAGTTGTGAACTGCCCAATGTGAGTGTTGGGACCTTAACTCAAGTCCTGTGGAAGGACGGCAAGCACTCTTAACTACTGAGACACTCCAGTCCCATTAAATCACTGAGACAAACTCTCCAATAGAAAAGCCCATGGACATGAGAAGGTAATTCACAAAGAAGAAATACAAATAGGCAATAAGTGTATAAAACCGTTTACCTTTTACTTTTTTCTGTAATAAGCAATTCATTAAAAGTTCAGTGAGGGGGCAGGAGAGATGGCTCAGAGGTTAAGAACGCTGGCTGTTGTTCCAAAGGTCCTGAGTTCAATTCCCAGCAACCATATGGTGGCTCATAACCATCTGTCTGAGGTCTGGTGCCCTCTTCTGGCTTGCAGGCACACATGCAGGCAGAATACTGAATAAATAATAAATAATTTTTAAAAAAAGTTCAGTGAGAACTACTTGCTAAGTCTATGTGTGTGTCCTTACATGTCAATGGTAGAGTAAGACTTTTCTTTTCCCCTCTAGGTCGTACGGTCTCTACCATTCTTCATTATAGTGGGAAAAATAGATATTCACACGTAAAAGAATGGAGTTACATCTGTTCATAACTCTCAGCTTACACAAAAATAAATTCAGAGTGGATCAAAGACCATAAGGTAGACATGAAATTCAGACTGCTAAAGAAAAAATAAGTAAAACACTTGAAGATAGGAGTGTAGGCAATAACTTTCTGAAAAAGACTCCAACAGTACAGGAAATAACACAAAGAATAGGCAAATGGAATATCATTAAATTAAAAAAAAAAGTCTAAGGAAAACATCCTCAGAGTGGAGAGCCTAGAGAATGTGAGAAAATCTTTTCATGGTATACCTCTGACAGAGGATTGATATATAGACTATATAAAAACTGCAACAATTCAGTACCAAACAGTCCCAAATCACCCAATCAATAGATAAGCCAATGAACTGAGCAGACCTCAAAGGAAGAACAAATGTATATTTGAGACAATGTTTCAAGAGTTAGCCATCAGGAAAATGCAAAGTAAAATCACTTTGAGATTCCGACGCTTTCCAAGTTAGAATAAATACTATCACGAAAACAACAAGGGCTAGAGAGATGGTTCAGAGCTTAAGAGCACTGGCTGTACTTCTAGGGGTCCTGAGTTCAAGTCCCAGCAATCATATGGTAGCTCATAACCATTTATAATGAACTCTGGTGCCATCTTCTGGTATGCAAGCAGAATGCTGTATAGATAAATAAATCTTTAAAAAAAGACTTAAACAAATTCTGGCAAAGATGTGGGACAAGAGGAACCCTTTATTTACTGCTGTTAGGAATGGAAACTAGAGTGACCACTATGGAAATCTCTATGGAGTGTCCTCCAAAAAGCAAAATAGAACTACCATTATGATCCAGCCATACCAATCTGAAGGAGTCTGCCATTATATCACAGGTATACATGCACCTCCATGTTTATTGTTGTACTCTTCACTATTGACAATGTATGAAACCAGCCTAGATGCCCATCAACAAATGAATGGACTAATAAAGTGTAGTACATATGCACAATGGAATTTTATTCAGCCCCCCAAAAAAGGTAAAATAATGTCATTTGCAGGGAAAACAATGAAACTGAAAATCACTTTGCTAAACAAAATACGGACTCAGAATGACAAATATTATGTTTTCTTTCATATGTAGAACCTAGATGTAAGCGTGTGTGTGTGTTATAAAATTAAAAAGAGGACCATGAGAGTGAGAGTGTGGGGGGGGATTGTAAGTGTGGGGAAAGGGGGAATAGAATACATGTGTAGTGGTAAGTTTTTTTTTTCCTGGTTTCTTTTTTTAATGTAATTTATTTATTTTTATATCAATCACAGGTTAGGTACTTTGTATCCCAGTCGTAGCCCTCTCCCTCCTTCCCTCCCACTCTCCCCATCCCTCCCTCATCTCCTCCCTGACCCCCTCCAAGTCCACTGATGGGGGAGGACCTCCTCCCCTTCCATCTGACCCTAGCTTATCTTGTCTCTTCAGGGCTGGCTGCAATGTCCTCTTCTGGGATCTAGCTAGGCTGTTCCTCCTGGGCGTGTGTGGGGGAGGGTCAAAGAGCCAGCCATTGAGTTCATGACAGAAATAGTCCCTGTTCCCCTTACTAGGGTCTCCAGTTGGATACTGAGCTACCATGGGCCACATCTAAGCAGGGGTTCTAGTCCATATCCATACATGGTCCTTGGTTGGAAAAACAGTCTTGTAAAAGATCCCTGTGCCCTGATCTATTTGTTCTCCCCAAGTCTTACTAATTCCCCCTATTTTCATATTATTCCCTGCCCTCTGCCGAAGGCTTGGTTGTGAGTCTTAATATCTGCTTTGATACATTGCTATATTGATTCTTTCAGAGGCCCTCTTTGGTAGACTCCTGTCCTGTTGCTTGTTTTCTCCTACATTCAATGTGTGATGGTAAGTTTTAATTGAATGAGTAAAGAGCTTCAACTGAAAAACTGTTCTGACTGGTGCGAGAAGACCCACTTCACTCTCCAGAACAACCTCTGTCGTAGTTTGCTGTTTGCTATTGTCACAAAACACTGACCAAAAGCAAACCTGGGGAAGAATGACTTCATTTCACCTTACAAGTTACAGTCTACCATCAAGGGAAACAAGCCAAGAAACAGTGCTTCTCTGTGGATTTCTTCCTGGAGTTTCTGACTTGAGTTACTGCCTGAGTTTTCCTCAATGATAGACTGTAACCTATAAAATGAAATAAATCCTTTCATCTGCAAGTTGCTTTTGTTCACTGTTTTATCACAGAATAAGTGGCAAACTAGGACAACATGTGACATGAAAGCAGAAGGGGGGACTGCTTGAGAAAGAGAGGAGGGAGGCCAGCAAGGGAGAGAGGCAGGAGAATGAGGTAGAATAATTAAATAGAAGAAAGAATAATGGCACGTATGCATGAAGATGCCATAATAAACACTATTGATTTTTGTGTGGTGACTTTTTAAATTTAATAAAATTAATAAAAAAGGAAGTGCAGTATATATGCACACTAGAATTTTATAATCCATAGGGAAATATAAAATTAATAGAAATATAAAATTGATAGAAAAATAAATGGAACTGCAAATTATTATATTAGGCAAAATAAGCCAGACTCAGACAATATCATGTTTTCTCTCATGTAGAATGGAAATATACATTTAAGTTTACATATATAGATAGACATAAATATAGAAGTGAGGACTATGAGAACAAAGGAACAGATAGAAAGTAATTGAATAAGTCATGAAAGCAGAATGGGGAGGGAGGAGGCCAAGAAGAAGGAAAAAGTGAAGGTAGGGAAGGGCAGGAGGAAGGTGAATAAAGACAAAGTATAATAATTGATATGCATGAAAATGTCACAAGGGGGGGGGCTAGAGAGATAGTTCAGAGGTTAAGAGCACTGACTGTTCTTCCACAGGTCCTGAGTTCAATTCCCAGCAACCACATGGTGACTCACAACCATCTATAATGAGATCTGCTGCCCTCTTCTGGCATGCAGATGTACGTGCAGACAGACATTGTATACATAATAAAATATTTTAAGAAAAATAAATAAATAAAAATAAAAATAAAGAAAACGTCAGAAGGAAACACATTTTTCTGCTAAGCAAAGATAATTAGTCTGCTGCTTCAGAGATGACTCAGTTGTTAGAAAGCATTGGCTGCCCTTCCAGAGAGCTCAGGGTCAAGTCACAGCACCCACATGACAGCTCACAATTATCTGTGATTTCAGTTCTAGGGGGTCTAGAGACCTCTTCTGACCGCCACAGGAACCAGGCACACACGCAGTGCACACATGCATGTACACGTGTGCACAGACACAAATATCCATACATACACTCATACACAGAAAAATAAACAATTCAGCAGACAAAATCATATATATGGTCTATGAATGTCAGTTAACCTCTTTCATCCCAATGTTTGCTCAATGGGTACATGAACAAAGGAACTAAGAAAAACAGGGATGGAAATTAGGCTTGGGTGTAACTACATGGGCCGTCCCTTATTGTGGAAGGCATCATTAATGGTATTACTGCGTGCCTACACTACCAACCAAGAGACACTATAGTTTAGGTGCTGATGTGGTATTATTTCCCATGGGTGCCACCAGCCAGACACCTGGCAGTAGGTTTATCATTATATTGAACCTCTAACATCATTAAAGGGAACAGAGATTCATCCTAAGACACAGTTTTCTCTTCCCTACATGTAGTACAAGGAGGAGACTGTGTAAAGCCTTCTGCACAGCGTTGCCCCAGAGAAAAGTAAGTGTTGCAATGGTTCATGACTAACTAATGAACTGGCTTTATCACACACCACACCATCCTAAAGGGCCTGGACTAACTGAAAGGTAGAATAATTTACTAGGTTGTCGATTGTGATCCTGGTGGGAAACCAACTGAGAAGGATGGGGAGTTTTTGAAACAGGTGATATAGACTTCAAGCTAGGGAACATTATGCAGCACTGTCTATTTTTGACCACCATAAACAGGTCCTAAAACCCAGATGTGTAAATGGGAGCAGCTACCCTCGATATTACAATTAGTAATGCACTCAGAGTTTTGACTTCATGGCTCAGCAACTTTGAGCTCTACCAGTTTGGAAATCTTAGACCCCAAGGAAATAGACATTTCCTGCCACAAGGCACAACAGCGATTGCGCCAAAATGGAAAGACAAACATTTTGGACATTTGGGGTTTCTTGATACCATTAAAACTATAAACAAAAGAAGGGAATTTGAAAATTAATTCAGCCTGACATGATGGCAAACACCTTTAATCCCAACAAAAGGATCTAGGTGAGTTTGAGGCCAGCTTGGTCTACATTGCTAGTTCGGACTAGCTAGGGCTTCATAGTAAGACCCTAGTACAAGCATTTATAGTGTATTTTTTAGTACCTCTGTGCCCAGAGATAAAGGTTAAGAAATATGGCAACAACAACAAACAGATAGAAAGCTATTCACAGTCTTTAGGAATGTAAGTTTGGGCTACCCCATCAGGTACAAAAGATCTTTTGAGGATCTGTATGAAAATAGGACAAATGCAGAATAGCTATTAGAAGAAAGAAGCCATTGGGTATTAATTGTAACCTCATGATCAATCACAGAACTGAGTGCTACAGGAGCTTTGTTTGCTTTTTGCTTATTTGTGCATCTATTTAGATATGTTAATCATTTTCTCCTTATTTTCACTTATGTACAAGTAGTTGTTGGAAGATGATTTTATAATTGAGTTTCTAGATAATGGGTGGTCAGTGCAGCTGTAATTCAACTTGAGGAATAATTAATTATTAATATAGACAATGATGAGCCAAATATAATTTTTTAAAAATCCATTCCTCATAATACACAACAAAACAACTTATTGCTACCTAATAAGATATGTCTGACATAGTAGCATAGTCTTGCAATCCCAGTACTTGGGAGGTTGAGGCCAGTCTGTACTGAATCTAGCATGGTTCGGTCCTGGAAATCTGACTGGGATGATGAGTGAATGAGGAAGAACACATAGGCATACATATGGAAAAGCTGGGGTCAAGTGGGCTGTGCTCACTCGTATGGAGCAGCGTCACCTATGCTCTCCTGGGAACCTTGGTGAATGTATTAGACAGCAGGAGAAGGAGGAGTTAGCTAGCTTCAGTAGGAGGCTTCTGGAGAGGAGCTGTCTTGGCTTGCAGTCACCTGGAAAGAGGAATCTGTGCTTGCTAGATTTTCTCACACTGCCAACACCTACACAGGAACCAGAGCAGAGCTTTGCCAGTTCTGAGCCTGGCTTGAGGAAGACTTTGCCAGTTTTCATGGAGACCTTGGTCCTTGTCAACAATCCACATTCACTGGAGGCTTCAGCTAACCCTTACACGTTTCCTCAAGGCTTCCCCTACTTCCCACAGGCCTAGGTTATATAGGGAGAGAGATCTTGTTTTTAAAAAAACAAGAGCATGCTACTCATGATAGAACACAAAACTCTTCAAGGCCAGCACTTGGGGAGACAGAGATAGGCAGATCTCTATGAGTTCAAGTCCAGCCAGGTCTACCTAGTGACTTCCAAGCCAGCCAAGACTGCACTGAGATGGTCTGGAGACAAAGCTTGGTTAGTGGAATGCATTTCTAATACATGAAGACTTTGCTTAGATCTCTAGATCTGCAAAAACCAAGAATTTAGGCCTAACATACATGCCTAACATTTGGCTAAGTGGAAGCAGGAGGATCAGAAGTTCAACTCCTAGAAAGTTAATATCCAGCCTAAATGGGGCTGGAGAGATGGCTCAGTGGTTGAGAGCACTGGCTGCTCTCCCAGAGGACCTAGGTTAATTCCCAGCACCCCCATGGAAATTCACAACTGTCTGGATCTCCAGTTCTAGGAAGCCCAACACCCTCAAACAGATATACATTCAGGGGAAAATTAAATGCACATTTAAAAAAGCAAACACAAAGCTAGCCTAAATACATGAGACTTTAAAACATAATAATAATAGAGGAGGGGTGAGGTGGCTCAGTGGGCAACGGTGTTTGCTATAAAGTCTACTGAACTGAGTTTGATATCCATGACCCATATGGTGGAGAGAAAGTACAACAAACATTCAGGTGTTGTGACACACCCTCCCCAAAACACACACACACACACACACACACACACACACACACACTATTTTGTTTTTCACAGACTGGGTTTCTCTGTGTAGCATCAGCTGTACAGTAACTCACTTTGTAGACCAGGCTGTCCTTGAACTCACAGAGGTCCACTTGCCTCTGCCTCCTGAGTGCTGGGATTAAAGTGCACCACCACTACCTGGCTATGTTTTAATAGAGAAATAGAGTAAAGAATGGATACGAAACATGGATACAACAACTCCTAGAACTTGTTTCTCATTTAGCAGAAAGACCAATTTTTGTCTTATGCAAAGATAACTACATTTTTGTGGCTTGTTTGCTTGTTCATTTTGTTGTTGTTGTTGTTGTTGTTCGTTTAAGGCAGGGTTTCGTGTAGTGCAGACTAGCCTCAAACTCTGGTTAAATGAGGCAGCTGTCCTTATATTCCCAATACCCCCAAATCTGGGATTACAAGAATATGCCAGATATATCTTATTTCTTAGCTATGTTTCTTTTGCTGTGACATGATGCCATGACCAAGGCAAGTTATAGAAGAAAGAGTTTATTGGGGGCCTATGGCATTAAAAGATGAGTTTATGATGGTGGAGTGAAGGCATGGTGGCAGAAGCAGCTGAGAGCTTACATCTAGATCGGCAAATAGGAGGCATGCAGAGACACTGGGAATGGCACTCGTCTTTTGAAACCTCAAAGCCTGTTCCCTGTGACACATCTCCTTCAACAAGGACATAATTTTTAGTCTTTCTCAAACAGTTCCACTAACTGAAGACCAAGTATTCAAATATTTGAGCCTATGGGAGCCATTCTCATTCTAACCACCATATCTTGTTAAGTAGAGATAAAGTTTTCTATACTAAGAGAAACAGGTTTAAAAAAAAAGCACAGGGGCTGAGAGATGGCTCAGTGATTAAGAGCACTGGCTACTCTTCCGGAGGACTCAGGTTCAATTCCCAGCACCCATATAGCACCTCACAACTGTCTGTAACTCCAGTTCTAGGTGATCTGACACTTCTATACCAATGCATATAAAATAAAATTAAATACATTATTTTTAAAAAAGCACAAGGATAAGACAGACCATGGTGGTACACACCTTTAGTCACAGAGCTCGGAAGACAGAGGCAGGTGGATCTCTGAGTTTGAGGCTAGCCTGGTCTACAGAGTGAGTTCCAGGACATCCAAAGCTGAACAGAGAAACCCTGTTTCAATAAAACAAAACAAAAAAAGCACAAAATACTTATGCTGGCAAAGATTCATATTTCCCAAACCTTGCCCTCACTGGCAGGTACATAATAATTTTCCCAGCCATGTGTTTCCTGTACTAAGACAGGTATCAAACATAGCTGATCTTTGAAATAGCAAAAGTTAGAAAGTTCATGTGAATTTACAGTAGGCCAGAGAAAACTTGGGAAGTCACATCCCAGGCAGATTCCAAAAGTTGGACTGTTAGGTGCTAGACAATCACCTATCAGGATCAGCTACAACTTTTGGAGGCAAAGAGAACTCCGTGGGCAGGAGGCTGGAGATCCAGACTGTGCTGAGCTTTAGTGCCTGTTCTTTCAGCCTAGTATCTCCCTGCCTGTTTTCCTCTAACCGCAAGTATTCTTTCCCTTCTTGAGACACATTTACTCCATGCATGTTTTCTGCCCCTGCAATCCATGTGTGTTTTTCTTTGTTACTTGTGTTCCTTTCCAGTTACAATGACATTGAAATCCAAGGTGCCATCTTTTCAAGGTGCTTTTATATTTTGTTATTTTCTGGGTTCCTTTAAGTTACAGGTACTTAATCTAATATTGCATGTGGTAATTAATAATGTGGCTTTTTGAATCCAGGTTGCTTTGACTGGTAGATCTCTTTGTTAAAAGCCTGGTGTCGGGGCACATGGGGCAGAAGCAGGAAGATCTCTGTGAGTTCAAGGCTAGCTTGGTCTACATTGTGAATTCCAAAGATAACCAGGGCTGTATCGAAGCTTTCTAAGAAAGAAAAAAAGGAAGGAAGAAAGAAAGAAGCAAGTAATCGAATTAAAAAATGGGGTACAAAGATAAACAGAGAATTCTCAACAGAGGAACATTGAATGGCAGAGAAACACTTAAATATATGTTCAACATCCTTAGTCATTAGGGACTAATGACTTACACCCATCAAAATGGCCAAGATCAAAAATTCAAGTGACAACACATGCTGGAGAGGATGTGGAGAAAGGGGAAGCCTCCTCCATTGCTGGTTGGAATGTAAACTTGTACAACCACTTTGGAAATCAATCTGGAACTTTCTCAGAAAATTAGGAATAGTGCTACCTCAAGATCCAGCTATACCACTCCTTGGCATATATCCGAAAGATGCTAAACCATACAAAGACATTTGTTCAACTATGTTCATAGCAGCATTATTCATAATAGGCAGAATGTGGAAACAACCTAGGTATCCCTCAACTGAAGAATGGGTGCAGAAATTCTGGTACATTTACACAATGGAATACTACTCAGCAATTAAAGACAAGGAAATCATGAAATTTGCAGGCAAATGGTAGGAACTAGAAAAGATCATCCTGAGTGAGGTATCCCAGAATCAGAAAGACACACATGGTATATATTCACTTATAAGTGGATATTAGCATATAATAGAGGATAAACATACTAAAATCTATAGTCTTGAAGAAGCTAAACAACAAGGAGGACCTAGGGAAGAGGCTGAAACTTTGCTCAGAAGGGTAAACAGGATAGACATTGGAAGTTGGAGAAGCCAAGGAACAGGACTGGAGGAGCCTTCACCAGGGGGCCTCTGAAAGACTCTACCTATCAGGGTATTTAAGCAGATGCTAAGACTCATAGCCAAACTTTAGGCAGAGTGCAGGAAACCTTATGGAAAGAGAGAGAGAGAGAGAGAGAGAGAGAGAGAGAGAGAGAGAGAGAGAGAGAGAGAGAGAGAGATCTGAAGGGTACAGGAACTCCACAAGGAGATCAACAGAGCCAAAAATCCTGGGCCAAGGGGGGCCTGCAGAGATATGCCAACCAAGGACCATGTATGGAGAAGACTTAGAACCCCTGCTCTGAGGAAGCCCATAGGTGGCTCAGTTTCCATGTGAGTTCCCTAGTAAGGGGAGCAGGGGCTATATCTGACATGAACTCAGTGGTCAGGTCTTTGATCACCTCCCCCTGCGGGGTGCAGCCTTACCAGGTCACAGAGGAAGATGATGCAGCCAGCACTGATGAGACCTGATAGGCTACGGTCAGATAGAAGGGGAGGAAGTCCTTCCCTATCAGTGGACTAGGGAAGGGGCATACGTGGAGAAAAGGGAGGAAGGGCAGGATTGGGAGGAGATGGAAGTGGCTACAGCCAGGACACAAAGTGAATAAATTGTAACAAGTAAATAAATAAACAAAGATAATAAACTATAAAACAACAAAAAAAGGAAGAAAGAAATTCACCCTGAATGCCTAAGTGCTATTATGCTTGCCTCCTATCTAGATTGAGAAATGTAATATAGACTGACAGCTTATAAATTTATGGTCTATGACTATATGGTCTATGCACTGTATAAAGACAGTCTTGTGTTTTCTATAAGGTTTCTATAAGGTTTGCCTGGAAACTTAACAAAGTCTCATACTTTACTAGTATATACACAGGTAGTGCTAATTTATTTAATTAACATATGTATGTGGTTTGGATTCACGTCTTCTCAAGGTAATATTAATGCACAACGCTTTCCTACAAGCTAAACGATTGTGGTCTTCATAAAACCAGCTGTGCCTTATTGGTTGTAGATGTTCCTTCATAAAAGGAGCAGGTACAAAGGACCATTGGGTTTTCACGTGAGTATACAGCCTCTCCTCCAAGCCAGTTTTATGCACTTCTTCCCAAATCACACAGTCTCGTGGCTTGGGGGGTGAAGTCAGAGTATATAGGTTAAGAGCTACTAAGGAGTGCAACCACACCTATGTGGCTATAGGGAAACCGTCATACATTTTAGTAAAGAAGGATTTGTGTGCAAAGATTAAGGTGTCTGGATGTTTCCAGAATGGGAAAGAATACTAGGGCATTATAAAGTGCTGAGTAAGCTATTTACAGTATGTAAAAGACGATACTTAGAGATGATGTCTGTGATTGTGTTATTTCCTTTTCTGTTGCTGTGATAAAAGATCATGGCCAAGGCAACTAATAGAAGGAAGAGTTTGTTTGGGCTTATGGTTCCAGCGGGATAAGAGCCCATGATGGCAGAGCAGAGGCAGCAGACTTGGCAGCGACAACAGTAAACTCACATCTTGAACTGTAAGTAGGAACCCACGAGATAGCACTAGGGATGGCTCGTGGTCTTTAAAACCTTCAAGCCTGTCCCCAGTAACATACTTCTTCTGTCAAGGTCCCACCTCCTCAACCTACTCAAACAGCATCACCAACTGGGGACCAAGTATTCAAATATCTGAGCCTAAGGGGAATATTCTCATTCAAACCACCACAACGATATTAAAATGTATAAGTTCAAAGTTCAATATATTGATGCCAAATCTCTGCTCAAATCAGTAGCTCTCAATGACGATTACAAGGACTGGCTTAAAGAACAAAACTATGTTTATTTAGAAGTGTTTAGGTTTTGTCCAAGCTTTATCTGAATATTACACAGTAGTGAAAAGTACCAGACTGGTGTAACTGACCTTCTGGATGTTCAGTAACCATATTTGGAGGCTACACTAATGGGGTCAGAAGGGTTAAAGAGAAAAATCTTTTCCCTCTTGCAGGGGAAAGGTCAATTAGGTACTAGAGAAGTGTGGAGCAGTTCTCAGCATATGGAAAGGCACCTGTTCTCTTGTTCAGGGAGGTCAACACAGGAATTTTCCCCTCTATCCTTTAGGGCAAAGCCATGGTCGAACAAGTACATTTATTTATCTTCACACAGATGGAAAAACTGGTAAAAGAAGGCCAAGTGACCTTTGAGGATCAGATTCTCAACTGACATTGATATTTGAAACACAGGCTTTAAGACATGGTTTTAAGAAAGAAAAACCAAACAGTGAAATGATTGATAATGATTTTTAACAGGCCAAGCGACCACACTCCCCAGACATTTGACTTGAATCCATATGAGGTATTATTTAAGACAACAATTTCTCACTAGTGATTTTCTGCTTAATTAGAAAAATGCTAGGCTGGAGATATGGCTCAGAGGTTAAGAGCACTAGCTGTTCTTCCAAAGGTCCTGAGTTCAATCCCCAGCAACTGCATGGTGGCTCACAACCATCTATAATGAGATAATGAGATCTGGTGCCTGCTTCTGGTATGCAAGCATACATGTAGACAGAACACTGTATAAATAATAAATAAATTTTTAAAAAAGGAAAGAAAGAAAAATGTTGCCCAGATATAAAATTTCAGACCTGGCCTCACTGCAGCACCTACCTACCAAAATAGATAGACCCACTCTTGTTTTAACCTAAAATTAAGAAATGATTATATTTATTTTCTCTCCCTATGTACAAGATATCTGGGAAGGACCTCACGCTGATTCTAGCCACTTCAACAGCTACCAGAATGCTGAAAGAAGGTTTTGGGTTCATTACTACTGAGTCTAGCTCTGAAAGCCCAAAGAAAAATAAGGAGAAGCCCAGTAGATAGATATTCTTTTTTTAAAAAAATAATTTATTTAATTTTATTTTATGTGCATTAGTGTCAGGTGCCTTGGAATTAGGGTTACAGGCAGCTGTGAGTTGCCATGTGGGGGCTGGGAATTGAACCCGGGTCCATTTAGAAGAGCAGGCGGTGCTCTTAAGCACGGAGCCATGTCTCCAGCCCTGGATAGATGCTCTTATCAGCTCATGAGGATGTTGTAATGGACTTCTGAACGGTCCCGAATTCCCTGCCTAAGGGAACTCTTGCTTTTACTGCTCCATCGCCTATCTTTTCAGATAGCATTCAAGGACTTCCTTTCCTACAGCCGACAGTTGGCATCTGCTAATTCGGCCCTCTGAAAGGGTACCTCCAAACTACCGCATCCAATGCCCCAAATTCAACTGGAAGAAGCTACATTGCTCACTGCCCCAATCCCACAATGGTGGCTAGGGTTGCATCTTTAGAGGCAGGAGGATGATAAGAATAGAAGGTGGAAAATTGACTAGGAAGTTTAAGGTAAATAGACCCCAAAGAAAAGTAAACAAGTTCTTTCCTGAGGAAAAGCCCCCCAAAAATGTCCTTGGTATTCTCAACAGCCTCATATTGCCAGAAGACCCTAAGCTAATTCCTATACTCCTCTAGAGTTCCGTTTTCAAAGGGAAAAATAGTAAAATAGCAGTAATGGCCTGTTAGGACAAAACTCCTTCTGGGAAAGAGAATAGAATTTCTGACCGGGGTAAAAAGCTCACATTCCAGCTGAGCAAGATTGATGGCTTGGTTAAGGAACCACCTTAAGTTATGCTTAAGTCATCCCTTATTATAACAATAATTGGCCATTTCTAGAGACTTCAAACAGCCAACATTTGCTAGCTAAGGCTTCAAAAAAATGTATTAAAAAGGTGGAAATAATGAGAAACATTTTTTTTAAATCAAAGGTATGTAGTCTGGCAAAGTCTCATGTTTCCTAAATCTTCTCTCTCTCTCTCTTTTGGTGCCAATTAGCCAGTCACATCAGTTTGTGAAGTCAAACTCCCACCAAAGGGATGAGATGCAGTTACCACCTACTTTAGCGATAAAACATGGGTGTCAAGTTAGCCCATGTGTTCACAGCTCCATTTGGGTTCAGGTGCACCCTTTTTGATAAAAGAATTAACTGCCTTGCCAAAGTCCTTTTGTTTTGTGTGTTCCTTTGTGCAATACCAAGACTATTCATTTTTTGTTTATAACAATACAATATCAGATGTGTGTTGAATGGTGTACATGGAGGCTAGTGGGGTAGACTACCACATACCAATTTTCTCCCCAGTGGGTTTCTAACTCAACCAATGAAAATGGATCTGATTGTTTTAAATATTTTTTCCTTTGCCAAGTGGCAAGGAAGCTTTACCAGTAGAGGGCAGTGGAGGCAAACTTGAAGAAGAAGGAGTTTGCTTTCTTAAGCAGAGGGCTGTAGCACTTGCAACTTTTCCAGTGCTTAGTTAAAAGGGGGAATTTCGCATGGCCTGTTTAGAAGCTAGCACACCGACCCTCCTAGGGTCAATTCAGGAAGGGAGGGCTGGAGGAGGGATAGAGGTAGGGAGGGAAAAGAGAGGGAGGAATCGGTGGTGTATTTTCACACACATACACACAAAAAGGCTAAGGGGCTTGGAAAGGTGGCTCAGAAGTTAAGAACGCTTGTTACTACTCTTGCAGAGGACCTGAGTTCTGTTCCAAGCATTCATTTGTTGGCTCACACCCATGCATAACTCCAGTTCTAGGGCATCCAAGACCCTCTTCTGAACTCCATGAGCACATAGCACAGATGCATAAATATAGGCAAAACATTCATACACACAAAGCAAATAAACAAATCTAAAAATAATTCTTCTAAGAGGGCTGGAGATGTTATGTCAGTGCTAGACCACCCACTTAAGTACATGCAATGAATGGCATGCTTCCAAACCCAGCACTAGGAAGAAGAGGTGAGGAAGAGAGGGAAGAAAAAGGAAGGACAGAAACTGGGGTCCCACAATCCCTGAGTACCCCTTCTGATGCACGGCTACCATCAGCACCTAGTAGCCAACTGCCATTTGGAGTTGGAGTTCATCAAATGAATTAGCCCTTTGTCCCTGGATCCTAAAGCACATTCACAGTTTCTCTCTTCCCCAGCTCTTGCAGGAGATGGCTAGCAGCACCAGTTGCCAACAACTTTCCCTGGCACAGCAGTGTTGGGTTTGAGTGTCATTTAAGGACTCATGGTTTGGGGGTTTGATTCCCATCTAGGCTGGTAGTAGTATTGTGAGATGGTGGGGGATTTTGCAGGGACCACTGGATAGAGTGGGATACTCCTATTATCTCAGCCCTTAGAAAGCCTAAGTTACATAGTGAGATCCCGTGGTTAAGCACACTGGTTGCTCTTCCAGAGGACCCTGGTTCAATTCCCACCATACACATGGTGTCTTACAACTGTCTGTAACGCCAGTCCATCAAATCCAACCCCTGTTTTCTGGCCTCTTTGGCAACCAGACATGCACATGGTGTACAGACATACATATGGTCAAAACACCTATACACACTGTTTTTGTTCGTTTGTTTGTTTTGTTTTGCTTTGCTTTTTATGTTGGTGTTTTATCTCAGCACCCTGGAGGCAAGCTTTTATGAACCCAAGGCCAGTCTGGTCTTACATATTGACTTCCAGGCTCACTGAAGCTACACAGTGAGAATCTGTCTCAAACTCCAAACACACAAAATACAGGTTGAGTTGTGGGAAATCCTAAGGTTAGTTGATGGGGTGCCACTAAGAGGACTTGGGGAACCCTGGTCTCTCTCTCTTTTTTTTTTCCTTATCTGGTAATATGATATCTTGCTACTGCATATTTTCTTGCCATCACAATCACCATGAGGTGACACCGCCCAAGGGGAGTCCTCACTAGAGTCTGTCCTATGCCGTTTAAATTTTCACCTTCAAATTGTGAGCTACATAAGCCTTTTGAAAAGTTTATTTATCCATTATTGTATATGTGTGTAATTGCCACATGAGTGCAGATGGCTTTGGAGCCAGAAGGTGTCAATTCTCCTGGAACCAGAGTACCAAATGGTTCTGGGCCACTTGGTATGGTTGCTGGGAACAGAACCCAGGTCCTCTGCAAGAGCAGAAAGCTCATGACTATGGAGATCTCCCTCCAGCCCATAAGCTTCTTTTTAAATATGACGTTAGCTTACCTCAGGTAGTTTGTTACAGTAATAAAACAACTGACTAATAAATCTCCCATGAATTGCTTTCTTTAGCATCCTAGAGGATGGCTTTCTGCAAAGTACCTAAAAGCAGATTTCCAGCATGTTCTACCCCTTGATAAACCATAACCATGTTGTCTCCAGTAAAGACTGGGTCTCAGCCATGAGTAGAAGGGTGGCAAAGACCTGTGTGGAAGAGTTTCCCTTGTTTTTTCAACTGTGTTTGTACATTTTGGTGCTTTCTTGAATATATGACATATATTTTGAGACAGGGTTCTCACTGTGTAGAACAGGCTGGCCTGGAACTCAGAGATCTGCCTGTCTCTGCCTCATAAGTGTTGGGATTAAAAGTATCTGCCACCACTCCTGGCTATTACATGCTGGGTAAATGCTCTGCTATTGAGCCTCATACCCTAGCCACATGCCTGATAACTTTTATTGAATGTCTGATATGAATTTTACCTTTTTGGTGTTGAATTTTTTGTTTGTTTGTTTGTTTTTCGAGACAAGGTTTCTCTGTGTAGTCTTGGCTGTCCTGGACTCACTTTGTAGACCAGGCTGACCTCGCACTCACAGAGATCCACCTGCCTCTGCCTTCCTAAGTACTGAATTTTTCATATTTAAAATTTTTCATTGTGGGTCCTGTTCTTAGCAGCCATACCAAGTGTCCCAGAAGCACTTGTGACCCTGGTTCCAGAAGAACTGACACCTTCTGGCTCCAAAGGCACCTGCACTCATGTGGCAAGCACACACACATACAAACACAGTACTGATCCTTCCAGTGGGAAAGTTTTGGGGGTTTTGGTTTGGTTTGCTTTTTATCCAGGCTAATTAAGATTATTCCTCTTGATCCTAACACCTAGTCTTGGTGAAATTTCCTCACATGTGAATGCTAATCAAAATTCAGCTGGAGACTTGAAAGCCACCCATCCAGGTTTGCTTTGTCCGGCAACAGTTACTTCTGTGTTACTATGCACTGCTTGTGAGTCACTAGATGCCATTATTTCCTCAAACCCGAAACTGTGTCTTCTAAACTCAAGGAACAGAACTGAGAGAGAGACAGAGACAGAGAGACATAGATAGACAGAGCATTATCCATCATCTACATAATTCTGAAAAGGGATTCATTATGTTGGCTGCCATGAGGTAATGGGATAGCCCATACTGTCAATCTCAGACTGGGAAAAACAGCACTCACTCCAGGAAACTGGAAGCCTTCAAACAAGAGGGACCAATAACACGCCTTGAGTCTTAAAGCTGAGGGCTTGCAAGCCTGCTGGAGGGTTTCTGCTGCCAAGTCTTCATTCTAAGGCTGAACCTTCTAAGCCTGATTTCTATGAGAGGTAGTGGCCGCAACAATAATAGAGTGCATCCACTCAGACAAAGGTCAAGGGCACACCTGCGCATGCTTCCCCATGCACCTTTTCAAAGTTGTTTATTTTTATTTATTACATTTGTTCTTTGACAGTATCTGAAATGTATACAACGCATTCTGACTACTCTTACCTTCCACTCTCATCTTCCCTCTTCTCTCTCATGTTCTGTGACCTGTTTTTTCTAACCAGGGCCACCTGTGTGGCCAAGGGTGTGGAACTATCTCCTGGAGGCCTGGTGGGCTCACCAGTGGGTACACAACTGAAGAACAATGACACCTCCCCTTGCAAAAATCCACCCACATTCAGGGCAGGTCTTCCTGACTTCATTTCACTGACCCACATGCCAATGACTCAGGAAACAGAAGTGTATGCTTTACCAATTTTCAAGGTGCTTCTCACTGCAGTGAGCTTGACAGCCAGGATTAATCATCACATCCTCCCTGCACCATTTCTGGAAACTCTCCAGGCCATCATGATTCATTCATTTGCTTTCCTTCTCTTGGGGCACACAATAGCACACTTCCTGTGACTTCACATCTGGAAGCTTTTGCTTTACATAGAGTATCTAGTTTTTTAGTTGTTTAAGGTAAGAGAGTAATCTAGTCTCTGTTATTTCATCATGCATAGAAATAAAATTCCCTCTTCTAATCTGCATTGTGAGATCTTGTCTTCTGGAACACAACATTTACTCATTCATAAAACCCCTATATTCACAACATCTTTGATGGTTGGGGTCATTTTACTGTCCCTACGGGAGCATGGAGAGCTCTCTTTTGCAAATACTGCAGCTTTCTCAAACCATGGCCATTTTTTCCCCTACCCAGTGATTCTAAAGACAGGAGTCTTTCTGGTGCTTCGTGGATGATGCCCAGACCGTGCTCTCTCCCTTCTAGGGAAATCCCACAGCTCTCACCATTTGTGTGTGTGTGTGTGTGTGTGTGTGTTTTGTTTTCTTATTACTTCCACCCTTCAGACTCCTCCTCATTCCCCATCAGTTTTTGAGGATTTTATTCTTGAGTCACTGCCACACTGTACTATACCCGCAGGCTTTTTTTTTAAGTGCATGTGCTCCCATGTGTATATATGTTCTTGCATGTGTATGCATGCATGCGTGTGTTATGACTTCACTGATTATGTATTCAAAACCCACATTCTAATCATCTGCCCCTTCTGCTGATGTTGTATTACTCTGTGTCAGCCACAAATTCCCACTGTTATATTGTAGGCCTTATAGTTAATCTCTCATCAGAGCCTCAATTCCATTTATTGAAGGCTACAACTCTTCTCCTCCTAGGTCACCTTTGTATGAATCAGGGTTTTCCACACAAACAGGAAATATAGGCATGTGCATACAGACATGCTTCCTAACTTACAGTGGGATGACATCTTAGTAAACACAGAATCAGTTGAAAATATCATAGGTCAAGTGGCCTTTAATGTACCTCAGCTACTAAATGTCACAGCTCCCCAGCTTTATATCACAGTGTGCTTGGAGTGCTGGTTGTTCCCTTTCACAATTATTGGCTGACTGGAAACTACAGCTAGCCTGCTGCTAATACCCAGTGTGAGAAAGAATACTGCTAATCCAGAAAAAGGTCAAAATCAAACCTTCCAACTACAGTTTCTATTGAGAGCAAATCACTTTCAACCATAGCAAAGTGGGGGAAAAAACCAGTAAGTTGGGCTATTATAAATTTGGGGCCATTTGTGGGCAAGGGGAGACAGCCACAGAGACACAAACACACACAGGGAAAGAGATAATGGGAGAAGATTATAAAGAATTGGCTACCATAATTATTGGGGTAAAAGCCCCAAGACCGACAAATGGAGTCAGCAAGCTGAGAAACTTAGATTTGAAGGTCTGGGGCCCAAGAGAACCACTGATGTAAGTCCTAGACACAGAACAGAAGGCTCGAGTTCGAGGAAGAGCTAATGTTTCAGTGTGAGCTCAAAGGCAAGGAAAACAATATCTTAATTCAAGAGCAGTCATATAAGTATTTTGTATTTTGGGAAGGGTTCGTCGTTTTTTTCTAGTCAGGCCTTCAAAGTGAAAGTAATCTGCTTCACTTGGACTACTAATGTAACTCTTAGTCTCATCCCAACACTGTTTAATAGAATCTATTACCATAACACTAAAAAATGCTTGACTAAATATTTGGGCATCCTGTATCCCCAATCAAGTTAATACTGAAAACTGACCACCACAGGTCTAAGCATTTGCAACTTGACACCCAGACACATCCCCTTAAAGCACATGTGATCTTTAAAAAATAATAAGAATTGTCTTATTATTACAGGTGTGGTTGTGCATACCTCTAATCCTAGCACTTGTGACACTAAAGCAAAAGAATGGAGAGTTTGAGACCAGTTTGTGCTACATAATAAGGCCATAACCCCTGCCTTCCAAAAGAGAGAGAGAGAGGGAGGCATGGAGAGAGAGAGAGAGAGAAAGAGAAAGAGATTATCAACCTAACTACTTGTGATGGCTAATCTTGGTTATCAATTTGGGCAGAGGGAACCTCTATCAAATTGTCCTATGGGCATGTCTGTGGGGGCATTCTCTTGATGGCTAATTGATGTAAAGCCAGCTCGCTGTGGACAGTACCTTTCCTATACAGGTAGGCCTAGACTGTATAATAAAGGTAACTGCAGGTGAGCCAAAAAGGAAGCCAGTAAGCATTGTTCCTCCATGGCCTCTTCTTCAGTTCCTTCCTCCAGGTTCCTATTTGAACTCCTGCCCTGGCTTCCTTTTCCTCCCCAAGCTGCTTTGGGTCAGTGTTTTATCATGTTATAACTATTCTATTATAAAAATGGAAAGTTCTCAATTGTTTCCTCTTCTTTTTATCACATTTTATGTACATGAATGTTTTGCATGCATGTGTGTCTGTGCACCATGTGCCAAAGAGGGTCAGATGCCCTGGAACTGGAATTACAGACAGCTGTCAGCATGCAGATGCTTGGAATTAAACCTAGGCCCTCTGGAAGAACAGCCAGTGCTCTCAGCCACTGGGCCATCTCTCCAGCCCATTTCTTATTCTTAACCTCCTATAACAAATACCATTATAAAATTAGTACAGCTAAAGAGAATGATAAAAAAAGAGAAGGAGGAAAACAAAGTTACTGGATTCATAGATATATCTTACCACAGTAAAGAGGAAATAATGATTATAAGCCTATTTCTGTAACTAAGCTCCTGGTTATAATGTAGTATCCATAATTACCTTCTTTTGTCTGCTCATTCTTTCAACTGCTCACATTTCTTTATGGACAGCAATTGAAATATCTTTTCTGAAGGGCATGGAACATTGGTAGTCCTGTCTGGATTAAGCTGTTGAAGTTTTCCATTGATCTTAGTCACAAGTTGTGAAAACACTTATAAATTCTCTGATGGATCTCCTGTATTCCAGAATGCTTTTACTTACCTCCCTTTAGTGGTCAGGATCAGCCACCAGACTTTCTTTCTTCTTCTTCTTCTTTTTTTTTTTTTTTTTACCTTTTGACTCAGGCATGAGGAACCCAAAGCAGCTGGGTGCTATTCTTCATTACTAGGACAATGGAATCACTGTTCTCTCTCTGGTGGAAGAATTTATTTCACTAGCAGTAAAAATCTCTAGGTAGCAGGAATAGGAAGCACCTTATGATTCAGACAAGTGGACACATGGAATTAGCCATTACCCTGCAATTTATATTAGAACTGACTTCTTGTCTGCTCATGCATTCTGCTTTCATTCTCTCGGTCCTCTCTTATCTCTCTCTCGTTCTTATTATTCCCTTTCTCATCTCTACCAGTCTCTTTCTCAGATTTGTGACTCTTTTAGTTTCACCCGGGCCATCTGTGCAGTCATTAGGTTGAAACTATCCATTAGAGCATGGTGGGGTCACCAGTGGATACACAACTGAATAGAATGACTACCCCTCTCCAGGAATTGATCAGCAAATAGGTAAGCAGTGGGAGGCAATTGTCCATGGAGCCTCTCCTCCATTCATGTCTGCAGTCATCTGTAATTGCTGTGAGTTTGTGATCTCAAATAGCTGTGTCTCGCGCAGGAGAAGCCATTTTGTAGCTCTTCTCCATGTCTTCTGGCTCTTAACATTCTTTCTACCCCTTCTTCTGCAATGTTCCCTAAGGGCATGTTGTAAATGTTTTGATTAGAGCTGAGCATTCAAGCATCACTTACTCTCAGCACCTTATGTAGCCACAAATCTCTTCATTCACCACCATTCACTAGGAAAAGGCTTCTGTGATTAAAGCTCAGAACAGCATTTGCCTATGGGTATAAGCATAAATATTTAGAAGGCAGTATACAACTATGTCAATTTAGCTAAACAACAGTATTGTTTCCTCTTATAACCTGATCTCTACCCTATTTTTTTAGATTAATTTTATTTATTTATTTTGGTCTTTTGAGACAGGGTTTCTCTGTGTATCCCTGGTTGGCCTGGAACTCACTCTATAGAGCAGGCTGGAGATCTGCCTGCCACTGCCTCCTGAGTGCTGGGATGAAAGTTGTGTGCCACCGCTGCCTGGCTATGATTTATTTTCTCTTTAATTATGTATGTCTATACATTCATGGATGTGTCTTTCTCCCTCCCCATACACTTTGTGTGCGTGTGTGTGTGTCTGTTTGTCTGTTTGCCTGTGTATTTGTGCATGCCTATATGCACATGAGTCGGGGTGCTCAGAGTCCAGAGACATGGAATTTTCCTGGAACTAATGTTACACACAGTTGTGATGAGCTTGTCGTGAGTACTGGGAACTTACATCCTCTACAGAGGTCTTCTGCTCTTAACTGTTGAGCCAGACATGAATTTCTGACTTTGGAGTGGTCTCAAAGCCAATTCATAAGAGTAGTGTTACTATTCCACATGTGGAAGCATCTTGCCTCACAGGTTGATACTAGTATGTAATGGCTCACAGCTTGGCAAGACTGTCTCCTCATCTCCCTAATAACTTGCATAGCACCTTTAGGCACTAGCTGGCACTGAGGAAGCTTTCAGCTTAGTGGAGTCAACTATTTCGAAGATGTTTAAGGACTTTGATGATCTCCACATATTGAACATAAAATACTGACAACAGAAAAGCAATACATGGAAAGACTCTTCACTGAAGATTTTTATTTACTGTTGTACTTTTGAGAAGGGATCTCATGCAACTCAAGCTGACCTCGAACTTTCTGTGTAGCTGAGGCTGACCTTGAACTCTCAGTCTTCCTCTCTCCACCCCTCAAGTGATGAAATTACAGATACATGCTACCACACCTGGCCTCTTCACCAAAGATCTAAACACTATAATAGTTAAGGCTAAAGAACTGAACAGAGAGTTATCAGAAGAAACACAAAAGGCCAATAAATGGTTTTCCAAGTGCTCACTATCCGTAATTATCAGGACAACGTAAATTCTGTCTCACCCCAGTCAGAATGGCTAACACCAAGAGCACAGATGATAGTGAGGATGTGGGGGGGCAGAGGAACCCACAAATATACTGCTGACTTGTAAACTGGTACAGCTATAATGGAAATCCTCCGAATCCTGCCCTCCCTTCCTCTTCTCTTCCCCTGCCCCCTCCCCAAGTCCACTGGTAGGGGAGGTCCTCCTCCCCTTCCATCTGACCCTAGCCTATCAGGTCTCATCAGGACTGGCTGCCCCCTCCAGGGGGAGGTGATCAAAGAGCCAGCCACTGACTGCATGTCAGAGACAGCCCCTGTTCCCCTTACTAGGAAGCCTATTTGGAGACTGAGCTGCCATGGGCTACATCTGTGCAGAGGTTCTAGTCTATCTCCATGCATGGCCCTTGGCTGGAGTATCAGTCTCAGAAAAGACACCACTTCTGTATTTATATTATCAAGCAAATGGAACCAACTAATGAAAATGTGGTATATATGCATAATAGATTTTTCTTTTTGAGGCAGGGTCTCGCGTAGATCAGGTTAGACTGAAACTCATTATGCCCATATGTAGTAGCTAAGGATGGCCAATACCATTGCATGTGGTGCTACTCCTGGGCGGATTGTCTTGGGTGCTATAAGAAATAGGCTGATTAAATCATGGAGACCAAGCCAGGAAGTAGAAGCCCTCCATGGACTCCTCTTCAGTTCTTACTGCCAGGTTCCTATCCTGTGTGAGTCCCTGCCCTAACTTCCCTCAGTGATGGACTTTGATATGGAAGTGTAGGCTGAAATAAACCCTTTTCTTCCTAAGTTGCTTTTGGTCATGGCGTTTTGTCACAGCAATAGAAACGTTAGCTAAGATACACAGAAAGAATGTGAGAGCTAGAGCAACAGGGAGAGAAGTATAGATTGCTGATTCCCAGGCATGACACGGTGTTGAACCCACAAAACTGGGAATATCTATACAAGATCTGCATAAATTTGGGCCTAGCAACAAACACCCTGTCATGGAAGGGGATGGCATGTCACCTCTTATTCAAGGTTTTATATGTAGTTAATGGTTGATGGGAGAGAAAGAGAGACATTTTCTTCAGTGGTGTAACTACTGGTAAGGTGCCCATACTCCTATAAACAAATTTGTATTCATGTCCTGACTTTACCCTAATGAAACTCATTGGGTCACTACCACCACCAAAAAAAAAAAGACATGAAAGTAGAAGGAATGATTGGAAAGAGGAACAGGATCAATAGGAGTGAAAGAGGGACAAGAAAAGGAAATGCATTATGTACATGTATGAAAATGCCATAATGAAATACATTTGTGATGTCTAATATTGATTGCCATCTTTAAAGAACCTAAGCTCCACTTAGAAGACACACCTTTGAACATCCCTGTAAGAGATCACTGGACTGGTTAGATTCCATGTATGTCTGTAAGGATTAACTTAATTGACGTGTGAAGGGCACCATTTTATGGGACGGGTTCCTGGCCTGATGAGGCAGATCCTGGGCAATGATGTAGCCTCTCTCTATTGAGGTGACCTGAATCTTGGAATTAGCAGGAGTGGGAACAAGAGGCAAAGATGAAGAATGGTAATGTCTACCTCCAAATAGAGCTTTTATGAGATAACAAGAGCCATTAGCTCAGCCCCATGTAAAAAAGATCCTGATTGGAGACTTAATCCCCAAATTCATATGTTCATGCATTTTGAGGTGGGGCCTTTAGGAGATAATTCTGATTGGATGAAATCGTGAGAGTGGGTTCCCACGATGACATTATTCATCAAAAGAGGGCATGAAATTCTCTGGAACTGGAGTTACAGACAGCTGTAAGCTACGGTGTGGGTGCTGGGAACTGAATTCAGGTCCTCTATATGTGTGTTTAATCTCTGAGCCACCGTCTAGGCCCCTGATCAAGGTATTTCAACATCATAACAGAAAAGTAATTGATACATTCCCTTATCAGCAGCCCCTGCAAACCCTCCACTTTCTTCCCAACCTGCCCTCGGCCTCCAAAAATTCTTGTTTCTGTAACTGCATACTATCCAGTTGTTTTAGCCTCATTTAAGCAAATGCTCTGGTCTTATATGTCCCCACAGTCCCTCGAAAATTTCAGGACTGTCCCGTGATGTTTGTTCTTAGATGGGTTTGTTCGTGTTCTCGTATATTTCTTTTTCGTGGTGAAAATGAGTTTGTTTTCTTTACTTCCTCACATGTCCACATGGAATGCAGAAGTCTTTTCATGTCTTTCTAATCTTCAAAAACCCTCTCCTGTACATCTGTTTCTTCAAGCCTCTCATTAGAGGCTTCTGTTTACTGGTTCTTATGCTCCTTACAGTGACATCTGCATTTCTAAATGGATTTTTGTTTTGTTTCTAGTGTGTCCATGAGTTTGACCACCCGGATTCTGAATGTGTCTCATTGTGACTTATGTTGTCCTCTCCTGTCTGGTAGCATTTTCTAATCTCTCTGAGCTCAGTTAGAAATACTACAAGTTTTCATTTGTTTTGTAGATAACTCTCTCTTTTCGGTAATGTGGGAAGTGTAAACAAAGTGTACTTAGTCTTTCCTGACAAAAGTTAAATGAGAAAGTTCCACCTGGAAAGAAATTTGTAAAGATACAACCAGCAAAAATCCCTTCCCCACATCATTCTTTTTCTAAGGTAAAAGTTCAAAGTTTTGTCCTGCTAGCATAAGGCTATTTTTGCCTCTCAGCTGTGTAATTGTGATCAGCCAACTACATAAGAAAGTGAGGCTAGGCCCTGACCACTCAGAGTGAAGCACAGGATCCCTGTACATTAGGAATCAAAACCCAGGGAGAAGTCTACTGGGTGTGCTAGCTAGCTTGACATGACAGAGCTATTCACATTTCTGCAGAATTGTTTTCCTGAAATACTTTGGATTGTGTGGTCACTTTGTGGAATCCCAGACACATTTCTAGCATGTAAGGGTGTGACTGTGCTGTTGATTATTAATATTTACTATTGATTTATCTTTTCATTAAGCAGTGGTTATTTGTAATCGAGCTGTATACTCAAATCACCACACAGAGACTAGGGTTTATTTAATCAACCTAGAGCACAATGCTGGGCAATAGTTACTCCATCCCAAACCTCCAAGCCCACATAGTTTCCTCTCATTCAGATTTCCCACTTTATGCTAGTGGGAAATAAACTAGTGCACATGCACACAAAGGAATACTAAAGAGCTCCAAGAAGAAGAGGAGGAGGAGGAGCCAAAGATGGCTTGGCATTTGAGTATTTGCTGCTCTTGCATAGGACCTGGGTTTACTTCCTAGCAAAAGGTCTCACAACCATCTCTAACTTCAGTTCCAGGGGATCTGATGATCTCTCTCGGCCTCCACAGATATCAAGTATGCATGTAGTGGACAGACACACATGTAGGCAAAATACCTGCACACATAAAAGAAAAGAAAAAAATGAAGAGGTCCTGGGTGGGTATTTCCATACTTGGTGGAGCAATTTACCTAGTATGCACAAGGCTCTGGGGTTAATCCCAGCACAATAAAGGAAGGAAGAGGAAAAAAAAAAGAGTAAATTCTCTGTACACTGATTTGTAAACATTTCTGGGATATATTGTTCATAAAAAGGTTCAGAACAGTGTAAAGACAATGTGAACTTTTTGTTCGACATCCTTGACTATCAGAGAAATGCAAATTAAAACTAAACTACTTTGAGATTTCATATTACCCCAATCAAAGTGGCAAAGATTAATCAAAAGCTGGCAAATTCCCGTGATAGTGTGGGCAATGGAATGCTTTTACAGTGTTGGGAGTGCAAACTGGTACATCCACTATGGACATCGGTGTGGTGGCTCCTCAAAAGATTAGAAATAGATCTGTCACAATATGATGTAGCTATTCCACTCCTAGACATATACACAAAGGATTCTATTTCCTACTACTGAGACACGTGCCCATCCCTGTTCATTACTGCTCTAATCACAATAGCTAGGGCATGGAAACAGCCTGAATGTCTACCACCTCATGAATGGATAAGGGAAACGAGTTGCTTATACAACATGGAATTTTATTCAGCTGTGAAGGAAAAATAACTTACAGGTTTGCAGGTAAATTGATGGAACTGGAAAATATTATACTGAGTGAGGTAATCCAGACCCCAAAAGACAAATATCACAATCTGACTCACAAATACAAAATATCACACCGAGATTAATTTGGAATATCTGTAAAATGTAGGCACTCACTCTTCATGGATCACTCAGCTTTTTTTATCATTATTTTTATACAGCCCAGGTGTCCAGGGTTGGTACTGCCCACAGTAGACTGGGACTTTCCAGATGAGTCATTAAACAAGAAAATACCCCCACGAAGTTGCCCACAGACCTGTCTGATTGAGGCATCTTCTCATTTGAGTCTCCTCTTTCCAGATGGATATAGTTTGTGTCATGTTGGAAAAAAAAAAAAACACAAACAAAACTAACCAGCATAGTTGCTTCCGAGAACTTCATGGTAAAACTCTATTGCTGAAGACACTACAAATTTTGGATACGGGATATGAAAAAATCAAGTTGATACTAAGATGTTTCCTACCTAATGGCTAACTTTCATAGTACTGAAAAGTGTTCTGTAAGTTGCTTGGGACAGGGGACCATCGACTGTCATATTCATCTGTGAACTGTGAACAATGACCAGTATGTGAAGGTATGTCCATGACTACCATGGTGGCACAAATGTTATGAGGGTAGCCAGCAACTTTCTGATAGGATTTAAGGCACACACCACAGAAGGAAATACATGTCCGGTACTATAACTCCAGCCAAAAATCCATAACTTGGGAGGTCATAAGCCCAAGGGATGAACCAACTACTATTATATTGATAAAATGGACATAGTATCAAACTGCCCTCTAAATTCACATCTCTGTATTCATAGATTAGTGTAGCTGTCAGACTGTATCAGAGAAGAGAGAGAGAGAGAGAAAGAGAGTAGTAGTGAGGTCAGCTAACACAGAAATTCACAACTGATCAAAGTGCAAAGAGTAAGTGTCTGTGTAGTTCTCAGCCACAAACTGGACCTCTATATCCCTTCACTTCCCTCCAGTGCTCAGAGACCATCAGTGAAGAGGAAGAGGAAAGACTGTAAGAGCAAGAGGTCAGGGAGGACTGAAGTGAAACAGTGTCATTTGGACATGACAGGACCGCTGCTCTCGTAAACTCACAGCAGCTGTAGCTGCCTGCCTAAGACCTTTACAAGGTAAGTCACTCAACATTCCTGCATGTAGTGGTGAGTAGCTCATGAGCCCCATCCTGAACTGAGGAGTTATTGACGGTTGGTGGCTTCTAGAAGAGGAAGAGTCAGTTTTCTTTAAGGATGTGGTCCATGGTAAGTCAACCCCTGCAGTGAATTTGCCTCCATCCCCCACAAGTATGAGGGCAGCACAAACTGGACTCAGTCATCTTTTAAAAGCAGGAGGTGAAGCTGGGAGGAGATAGGGATGGGTTTAGGAGGAGTTAAGGGGAGACATGGGGTAAATAAGATCAACATACATTATATGTATAAACTCAAAAAATTAATTAAAATATTTTATTCTTAGAAGATCTGCCATAGCTTTACAGGGACAAATAATGAGTTAAAATAAAACAGTCCCTCATTAAGTACTTCTTCTATGAAGGAAAAGGGCCGAGAATTGCATTTTTCTAACAGACCACTTAGTCAGATCTTCAAAGGCACTATCATTGAGCTTTGTAGTGAAGGCCAATATTTGATCTGATCTGTACAAGATGGCTTTAAAATATCTTCTCAAATCCAGAACTTCTCGCCACCTTCTCTATTCCAACAAGAATCTCTTTAATGGGTGGTTCCGCTAAACAACCAATGAGGTTGTGTTCTTCAGTCTGTTCTCCCTCGATGCCAATTCTCAATATAGGGGTGAGAAGAATAATTCTAAGTATAAACCAAACCAATCTTTCTGAAACGCTGAAAGATTCTGATCTCACTTGTTGAGACTAAAAACCTTCTGAAAAAAAAAAAAAAAGAACACGATAACTTGTGTGAGAGAAACTGGGATTATTTAGTCCTACCTGTTTGTAGGTACATGAAGAAATAGAATGCTTTGAATACAGCCGGGCTATCATTTTGTATTAGTTATTGTATTACTGTATTTTGTATCAGTTGTTGCTGCGATCAAACAACATAACCAAGGCAGTTCCAGAGTCTATCACGGTGGGGCAGCATGGCAGAAAACAGCAGATTAGAGCAGGATATTACCTTGAATCACAAGTAGGAAGCAGAGAAAGGGGACTTGAAATGGCACTTGGCTCTGAAACCTCAGAGCCTACCCCTAGTGTCATGCCTTCCCCAACAAGGTCATACCACCTAAAACTACTGAAACAGTGCCACCGGCTGGGGGTCAAATTTCTAAGCGGTTAGAAGAGAGGGAACAGGACAAGAGCCTACCGCCTACCACAAATGTCCTCTAAAAGACTTTACCCAGTAGGTATCAAAGCAGATGCTGAGACTCATAGCCAAACTTTGGGCAGAGTGCAGGGAATCTTACGGAAGAAAGGGGATATGAAGGACCTGGAGGGAACAAGAGCCCCACAAAGAGACCAACAGAGCCAAAAATAGCTAGGCTCAGGGGGCCCTACAGAGACTGATGCATCAACCAAAGACCATGCATAGAGAGGACCTAGACTCCCCTAGTCAGATATAGCCAATAGACAGCTCAGTTTCGACTGGGCTCCCTAGTAAGGGCAGAAGAGACAGTCTCTGATATGAATTCCGTTGCCTGCTTCTTGATCACTTCTCCGTGTTGGGCAACTTTGCCAGCCCACAGAGAAAGAGGATCCAGACTGTCTTGATGGAACCTGATAGGCTAGGATCAAACAGTAGGGGAGGAAGACTTCCCCTATCAGTGGACTAGGGGAGAAGGATAGGGGAGGAAGAGGGAAAGAGGGTGAGACTGGGAGGAGATGAGGGAGGGGGCTACAACTGGGATACAAAGTAAATAAATTGTATAACAACAACAACAACAAATTTCCAAACATCAGAGCCTATAAAGGCCATTCGCATTCAAATCATCACATGCCTTTAATCCAGTGGTTCTTAACCTGTGGATCATGACCCCTTTGGAGATCCAATGACCCTTTTTGACCCCTTTGGGCGTTTCATGACCGTTTTGCAGAGCTCACATATCAGATGTTTACATTACTATTCAAGACAGTAGCAAAATTGCAGTTATGAAGTAGCAACAAAATTAATTTTATGCTTGGGGGTCACCACAACATAAGAAACTACATTAAAAGATCACAGCATTAGGAAAATTGAAAACCGCTACTGAAGTTGTTCACATTTCTATTTTTTTCTTGTGCTTTCTTTGTTGTCAAATTTTTCTTTATTATTATTTATTAAAATTTATTCACTTTGTATCCCGGCTGTAGCCCCCTCCTTCATCGCCTCTCCGTCCCCCTCCCCCTCTTCTCCCCATGTTCCTCCCCTAAGTCCACTGACAGGGGAGGTCCTCCTCCCCTACTGTCTGACCCTAGCCTATCAGGTCTCATCTGGACTGTCTAGATCCTCTTTCTCTGTGGCCTAGCAAGGCCACCCTACCAGGAGGAGGTGATCAAAGAGCAGGCCAGAGACTGCCTACATGCATACAAACACACATAGACACCTAAAAGATCTCACAGCTAAACCTAGTCTCCCACTAGCTTTGCCATAGATAATATCTCTGACATGTTGAGTTATGATGATAAGCACTTGTCTAGATTACTTTTCTGGGCTTAAAAACACTTTGGCTGAAAACATTTACTCTTCACTTGGTACTGCAAATGACTAATGAGAAGGCTTGGCATCTCTTCTCCTATTAGTCTTTTTTCTTGCCTTAACATTTATGTCAGATTCTATTCAGCTCTGCATATACACATACCAACCACTTAAGAAATAATATGCCATAATTTATAATATGGGGTTCATTAGACCTAGAGTTGACTTAGTCTTTCTCCTCCCCTTCCAAGACTAAAGACACCTACCTACCAGAGACCACAATGGGAAACACCAGACCGAGAAAGGAGTGATAACAGATAGTGCCCAGAAAAGATACACCCATTCCCCTTTCATTAGCCTATCTCTCTCTTCATTATTCCTGTATTTGCAACCTCTCAACTCGCTGCAGTTGAGAAGTTTCTTTGCGAGCAGAGCTCCCACTTCTCCATTCTTCGTCCACTGAAAAATCCCCTTCACAAGCAGTCCCTAGCACCCATGTGCCACACTTAGGTCACTGTGTTGACTCCCTGTGTATTTGTCTGAGTTGTCCATTAGTATGGACTTCTTCCAGACAAGGCTTATAATTATTTTTCCATCTCTGCCTTCCATCCCAGCAGTATAGGCCCTGTATAAAAGAAGTACTTAGAATGTTTGCTGAATTTTGTTACGCTATGGGGTTTGCTGGCATTCATCATGAAAATTGTCATTCTCTCCTTTAAAACCCTGATAACTGTGAACCACCCAAAGTAACTCCATTTTGTCCTAGTTTTAGCTAACTCACCCAACAGCCCCTCCAACCCAACCCACATTCATCCCCACCCCCAGCTAACCACATCCTGCTGAGCAGAACATTCTCATTATGCAGTTTTGTTCTACAGCCATTGTTCTGCAATATAAAACAAATTGTTTGAATCAACTGAACTAAAACTTTTGAAAACACCTCCCCCATCCCCCACTCCCCATGGTAGCCTGCCTCTGGTATGATGTAATTGAGGTTTTTAGGTTATAAAGCCTGCCGTGCCTCCTTCAGGATCAATAGTCCTTTCTTGGTGTAAGCTTGCTTTCCACCTCTGGCAAATAAAGAACTCTTAATGCGCTGTGCATTGAGTGCCATTCTTCCCCGTGTCTCATGTGGGTACAACAACAGAACACTACCGTCTAAGAGTAGTGTGAACAGCTCTAAGGAAACTGGATTATCACCTTCATTTTAGCTCATTTCTATCAATAGACTGTAGGCTGAAGATCTCAATACCTTATTTATATCACATTATCAAGGCAGTCTTGAAGGATTAAGATCTTATTAATGTTAACACCCTGGCCCTTAAGTACTGCCCCCTCAGCTAATTCGCTACCTAACAAATTGCTCCGCTTAGTCAATGGTTTGCAACTCTGACTATACATTCAACTCAGTTGGAAAGCTTTCAAGCAACCTCTTACTCAGGCCTCCCTACGGAGCAGTCATATTAGAATCTCTGGGGTGGGGGGCCAGGCAGCAGTAGTTTTGAAGCTCCCCAGGCAATCCTGGTGAGGGCCAGAGTTGAGAGTGAGAACTACCAGTAGATTTTAAAGCACGCTCAGTTGGCCCTACTCACTTCCTTCCCATCCCTTTGTCCACCCTCACCTCCAAGCTCCCTTCCTCTCCTTTCCACTTGTCCGCTTTCTGCTTCTCGATAATGGAGAGAGTCGGTAAGCCTGGAGCGCTGTCACCTTGCGACCTTGGGGCCAGTCATAGCATGGCTTGGTTTCTTCTCCAACCCAGTCCTAACACTTGTGATCACAGGAAATAAGGAATGCTGAAGTCCCTTGGATGCTGAAGAACATCATGCAAATGTAGGAGAGTACAGCCCTGAGTACCAACATATACTATGTTGTGGGACAAAAAAAGCAACCTGCAGACAGTACCACAAAGAGTTAACACAGGTCTAAAGTTCCAATCCAGGTACATATGACTGTATTGTGACAAAAAGCTACTCGAATATAGTCACATAAAACCAAAGGATAAAACATCTGCAGGGATATGAAACTCCACACTCGGGATGAGAGTAACGTGGAGGGTAGGAGAGCACATGATGTACCTAGCAAATGGCGCAGATACAGCTTCAATGCTTTGTTTCAAGAAGACTAGTTGCATTTGTGTGCATATATGTCTTTGTGGTTTTTCTCTTGTTGTTCTGTTTTATTCTGGGTTCTATTTGTTTGCCTGTTTGTTTGCTGTGTTGGTTAGTTTTATGTCAACCTGACACAAGCTGGAGTTATCTGAAAGGAGGTAACCTTAATTGGGAAAAACATTTCCATGAGATCGAGCTGTAGGCAAGCCCATTTTCTTAATTAGTGATTCATGGTGGGGGAGGAGGGCTCAGCCCATTGTGGTTGCCACCCTTGGGCTGGTGGTTCTGGGTTCAATAAGAAAGCAGAATGAACAAGCCAGGATGAGCAATCCAGCAAGCAGGGTTCCTTCATGATTTCTGCATAATTTCCTGCCTCTAGATTTCTGCACTGTTTGCGCTCCTGATCTATCTTCCGTTGACAATGGCCTGTGATATAGAAGTGTAAGTATAATAAACCCTTTTCTCCACAACTTGCATTTTGATCATGGTGTTTCATTAAAGCAATAGAAACCCTAACTAAGACGTTTTCTAAAGGGAGAGAGAAAGAAAGCATGGAGCTGGATGGGTGGGAAGGTGGGGGAGGATCTTGAAGGAGATGAGAGAGGAAAAACCATGATCAGACTAAATTGTATGAAAAATTTATCTTCAATACAAAGAAAAGAATGACAACCTGCTCTGTCCATATCAGACACATAACAGGAGAAGCCCATATTCCCATTTTTCCACTCCCAAAATTCATCAGACCTACAAAAAATGTTCATTAATGAGAATTACCTAGATAGACCACAGGAAAGACTTCTAGACAAATGGAACAAAATCAAAGGCTCAAATATGAGTTCAGGCAACTAGAGCCATCTAATATTCGATGAAGATGCCAAAACACATACTGGAGAAAATACAGCATCTTCAACAAGTGGTCCTGAGAAACTGTTTGTCCACATGTGGAAGAATAAAATTAGACCAATATCTACCACACAAAAACTAACTCCAAAGGCATCAAAGACCTAAATGTGAAATATGAAACAAAAGGAAACATAGTCTGTATTCTACATTATATAGATGTAGGAAAAAACTTTCTAAATAAGAACCCATTGGCCCTGGAATTATGGCCAACAACTGACAAACTGAAACTCTTAAAACACAGCTTGGTGTGGTAGTGCACGCCTGTAATCCCAGCCCCCAGGGAGGCAAAGGCAGGCAGATTGCTGTGAGTTTGAGGCCAACCTGGTCTACAAAGCAATTCTAGGTCAGCCAAGGCTACACAGAGAAACCCTGTCTCAGGAAAAAAAAAAGAAGAAAGTAAAAGAAAGAAACTTATAAAACTAAAAAGCTTCTGCGAAGCTAAAGACACAATCAACCAAATAAAGAGGAAGCCCACAGAATGGGAAAGAATCTTTGTCAGCTATACATCTGACAGGTGATTAACACCTACACTATATAAAGAACTCAAAAAAAAGTCAAACACAAACAAAGCAAAAAACCAAATGATCCATTCAAAAGTGGACTTGGGATCTGAACAAAGAGTTCTCAAAAGAGGAAATGAAAATGGCTGAGAAATATCTCAAAAAAAAAAAAGTTCATTGTGCCTAGTAATTAGGAAAATACAAATCAAAACAAGTTTCTTCTTAGCCCTGTCAGAACCGCAACTATCAATGGAACAATCAACAACAAATGTTGTTGAAGAGGATGTAGGGAAAAGGGAACTTTCATTAGCTGTTGGTGGGAGTGCAAACTGTTCCAGCCACTATGGAAATTAGTGTGGAGATTCCTCAAAAAACTAGAAATAGATCTACCATATGATCCTGCTCTACCGCTTCTTGGCATATGTCCAAAGGACTCAACATCCTGTTCCACAGATACTTGATTGTTCACTGCCGCTCCAGTCACAATAGCCAGAAAATGAAAACAACCTAAATCTCCTTCAACAAATGAATGGATAATGAAAATGTGGTTCATAGACATTCTGGACTGGTATTCAGCTGCAAAGAAAGAGGAAATAATGATTTTTTTTAGATAAATGGATGAGACTAGAAAAGATCATATTGAGGGAGGTAACTCAGACCCAGAGAGACAAACACCATATATTCTCTCACATTTGAGGTTCCCAGCTCCAAGTCTTCAATGTGAGTATACGTAGCCTGGAGTAACTGAAGAAACCAGGAAAGTAAGTAAGGGGCTATGGAGGGAATGCAATAGAAAGAGCATAACAGGGTATAAGTGATTTGAAGGGGGAAGTGGGGAAAATGAGGGAGGGGACTTAAGTTAGGGAGGGGAGAGGAAGTTAAATACAGAAAGAGGCAAGAAAGTAAAGTAGCAAGTTATAAGGCATCCTATTATTTTCTATTTATAATTACATTAAATCTGTGTATACATATAGTTTAAATAAAGTTTTCCCATCTGGCTGGCAATGTTCCCCACAAGAGCCATATACTATCTAACAAACTAAGATCAGCCATGAGATGCTCTCTTTTAAGTTGTTGGTCAGTAATAATCCAAAGACCCCCAAAACATCACAGGCTATTGTTGTAGCATGGCATGATTACCTAAGGGTACAATAGTGAGGCATATATCTTGGCAGTATCCAAAAACTTACTAATTGGAGGTGGGGCCCACTCCACAAGAGAGTACTGGCATTCTAACCAACTTTTCAGGGCTAATAGTATCATGCATCTTGGAAGAGTACCTATAACTACAACTTTTCCTAACTACATTCTAAATATTTATCCTTATGCCTACAGAGAAGAGCAGTTCTCACCCTTCATCAAAGAAATGTCTCTTTGCAACAGATGGAAGGCATTGTAGAAAACCACAACTGATCAAAATGCAGAAAACAAAACCTTGTGTGTTTCCTCATCCCAACTGATATGTCTGTAGCACAGCTCCTGTACTTCAGGTTCAGACATCAGTGTGGAAGAGGGGCAGAAAGACTGGAATAAGAGCCAATAGGAAAAGGGAGTCCACCATGAGATTGTGTTTCCTAGAAACATCAAAGAGGCTAGACTCATGAAGTATCATCAACATGGCAGCTTACACATGAACTGAACAACCGATGGACATGCTAACATGGGATGGAAAAAGCTCTTGGGGCCTCAGTCCTAGACAAAGAACTATGGGTATTTGGGAAATGCTGAAAGTGGGAGATATGATCTTTCCCGGGGAAGAGCCCCCCCACCCAATAGGATACTCAATAACAAGTGGTCACCTATATGATCACATGCACACAGGTAACATTACAGAGACTGAACAAGTTGTATTTATGTATTTATATAATTGTGTTTATGTAACCAAAATGAAAAAAAGGGAGGGTTACGAATTTCAGACAGAGCAAAGAGGTACATGTAAAGGATTGGGGAGAAGGAAAGGAGAATTACATAATTTTATTAAATTTTTAATTAAAAATGTACCATTAAAAACATAAATATGGTCTAAAGAGGTGGCTTAGTGGTTAAGAATACTTATGGCTCCTGCAGAGGACCTGGATTCAGCACCCACAATAGGTAGCTCACAACTATGTGTAACTGTAGTTCCAGAGGATCTGGAGTCATCTTCTAGTCTCTGTAGGCAATAAACACATGTGTTGCACATGTAGACAAGTAGGCAGGCATGCACACACATACACCAATGAAATGAATAAATAAATTTAAAATATAAATATATGATATGCCAAGTATGGCCACATATATCTTTAATCCCAGCATTCAAGAGGCAGAAAAAGGCAAACCTCTGCAAGTCTGAAGCTAGTCTAGGCTAAAATAGTGAATTCTGGGCCAGCCATGGCTTTGAATTAAAACTCTGTCTCAAAAAACAAAAACAAACACACACACACACACAAAACATTCCTGGGTGTGGTGACACTCGGCCTTTAATCTCAGCCTTTAATCAGGGAGGTTAGGCAGGCTGATCTCTGTGAGTTCAAAGCCAGCCTGGTTTACAACGTGAGTCCAGGACAGCCAAGGCTACACAGAGAAACCCTGTCTTGAAATAAAAGAAAAAAATCTACATGAATATATAACATAAGCTTATTTTATACAGCTGCGGATCAAACTTTACAATGATAGCTAAGTGCTCTAATTCTTAGTTCTGCCTCTCAGCTCTGCAACGTTAACATTTTAAAGGAAAAATGATAGGCATTCTTTTCATCTTACCCTAGTTTATTTCTGTTGCCTACCTAAGAAGAGATAAATTTTACAATTGATAGCTGCTTACAAAAATCATTTTTGTAAGATAGAATATATTAACTCAACTACATTGTTTTTTAATTTGTCTCTTTCTTGCTCGCTTACTTGCTTGATTTTGCGTTTTGTTAGCTTGTTTGTTTGTTTGGCTTGTTTGTTTGTTTGTTTTTGAGACAGGGTCTCACACTGCATTCCTGGATGGGCTGGAATTCAGTATGCATACAGGCCTCAAACTTCCAATGTTTTTCTTACTTCTGTGCTACCACATCCAGCAGTTTGAAAGCAGTTTTAAAGCTTTGAAAATATGTTCATGAATTTGTGTGTGTCTGTGTATATACAAGCATGTGTGTGGGTTCCTAAGGTGAGCAGGAAGGGGTATCTGATCCCCTGGAGTTGGAGGTACAGGTGTTTGTGAGCCCTCCAATGTAGATCCTGGAAACTGATCTTGGGCCTCCACAAGAGCCATTTCTCCACCCCATTGGAAGCATTTTTGCAGACATTGTGTTCACTGTACACAACAGTGAGTTCTGTTGGATGTCGTAAACATCAATTTGATGATGCTTTACTATGTAATGTTGCTTTTTCTGGATATGTTATCAGCACTCATTCAAAATGAAAAGCATAGAAGTTTACTGCTTCTAGTTGGTGGCACGAGCCTTGGGCCTAAACATGAGGTGGGCTAAAGTCTCATAAAAGAGCCAACTTTGGTCAGGGCATTAGACAGTTTATATTCTGAGGGTTAAGAATCACATGAGTAAAATATCCAAACACAAGCATGAGCTTGACAAGTTGGGCATGACAGAAACATGTTTTTTCCTTAGAGGCATATAAGCGAATAACGAGAGCCATTTATAATGAATCATCTGAAGTGAACTCACTCCAGTCTGCTACACCTGGGAGGGGCATGAAAGCACACTGCAAGAACAAATCCATGAATTTGAAGAAACTGAGATCACAAGACTCTTGTCTTGTTTTCTAGGAGTGTTCTCACAAGCTCTCAGAAATTACCTTGAACCACTTCGTTCATAATGTTTCTACAAAAGCTATAGTAGATCATTCTCTGGGTTGGTACAAATCACAAAAAGAGATTTTTTTTAACTGTCTTGTATTTTCTGTGTATTTACCTGGAAATTTACAAAGCCCTGTAGTTTCACAGTATGTTTACAGGTAATATTAATTTATTGCATTTTCCTATATGTAACTTGGGCTCAGCTTTCTTTTATTAAGGTGGTGTTACATATACTCTCCCCTAAGTCAAACAATTGCCATCGTCCTATGACCAGCTGTGTCCACTTAGAAAAATCATCACAGCTGGGATTGTTAATTGCTCATAAAGACTAGGATGGCTGGATGTTTTTCCAAAGGGAAAGAAAAATTGAAAAGCTTAAGCAAGCTACAAAGGTCTGAGCAAGTTACACTGTGTGTATATGGTACTGAAAACTTTGAGGTCAAAGTTAAATTCATTGATGTCAAACCTCTCCTTAAACGTGTTATTTAAATGTGTTAAATCAGTTATTTAAAAGTGCTGGGAGCTGTGGAGAGATGGTTTGGCAGTTAAGAGCACTTACAGTGGAGGATCCTGGTTTGATTCTCAGCACCCACATGGCAGCTCACAACTATCTGTGATTCCAGTTCCAGGGGATCCAATGTACTCTTCTGGCCTCTACGGGCACTAGGCATGAACATGGTGCATACACATACATGCAGGCAAAACACGCTTACATGTAATCTAAAAATAGATCAATCTTTTTTTTAAGTGTTTGGGTTTGCCCCAACTCTATTACACTATAGTTAAAAGTACCAGATCAGTGTAACTGACTTTCTAGATGTTCTATAACCATACTTAAAGGCCTATACTGATGTGGTCAGAGGGACTAAAAAGAGACAACGTTTTTTCCCTCTTGTTCTCCAAGGCCAATTAGGTCTCAGCTTCCAAACTCTCTGGTAACTGTGGAAAGAGCCACTTCTCTTCTTCAGGGAGGCCATAAAATCCACTGGTACTTGTGGACTGAAAAATTCAGGCTCCAGGGCCAGGCTGGCCGAGTGTGAACTCCCGCTTTGCTTCTGAGCCTGGGTGTGACCTTGAAATGCAGTGGTGTTGTTTTAGGATACAGGTAATGGAGACACTGTTACCCTCAGCAACCTGAGGAGTTCTAGAAGCATCTATAATCAGGTGAAGCCAGGATTTGTGGCTTCAAATCTGAAAATATTTCAGGACTAGCCAGTTTATAAAGCAGAGTTGGAGATTTTAATAGTGATATTTTAATATAGCCTTATCTGTGAGAATTAGGAGAAAAAGAGGTACTCAGTAGAAAGTAAAACATACCAAAATGTGGGTACAGGCTTTTCAAGGAAGAGATGCAGCCCATTGCTTTACTATTGTAAAAACGTATTATATATAGTATATATAATATTAATATGCTTGTAAAACATCATATATGTGTGTATATATGATTTTGGTGACATTTTGAAGTTACTTTCTTATCACTGAGCAGTTCTTGAGGAGTACCTGACAAGATCACAATCCATAGGTAAAAATCTAGCCACACAGATAAATGAAGGTCGGATATGTTTACCATGAAGAGTTTTGTTTGAAAATCTCAGGCAAGGTTTGGGGAAAGGAATGATGGTATATGGAGGGTCATATACATTCAGGCCTTAAGCCTGGATCATTGCTATTTTAATCTAAACTGTCTATGAAAGGAATATCAACTTGATGTTTTTTTTTTTAATAGATTTATTTATTTAGTATACAGTGCTCTGTCTGCATGTGTGCCTGCTCACCAGAAGAGGGCACCAGATCTCATTTTAGATGGTTGTGAGCCACCATGTGGTTGCTGGGAATTGAACTCAGGACCTTTGGAAGAGCAGCCTGTGCTCTTAACCTCTGAGCCATCTCTCCAGCCCCTATCAACTTGATGTTGACAGCCTTTCACAGTAAGTGTGCTAGAATTCTAGTGTCTCTGCTGGCAAGAAGCTTTAATCGGATTCTGGAATGATAGGCTCCTTTCTCTCTCATGTCCCCACACTTTTCCTTTCTTTCTAATATTTAATTTTACTTTATGTGCATGGGTGTATGTGTGTCACATGTGTTTGGATGCCACAGGAAACCAGAAAAAGGCTTCAGATCTCCTGGATCTGGAGTTACATGTGGTTATATGGGTATTTGGGTTTGAACCCAGGTGCTTTGGAAGAGCATCAAGTACTCTTAACCATTGACCTATCGATCAGGTTCCCAATTCCCCAACTTTTTATCTTGCTTTAGCTAGACTTTCTGTAGTGACTTTATTTATTTGTACTATCCATGGTATAGTATATATAGTTATGGTCACTGTTAATATATTCACTACAGAAACTCACATGTCCTTCCACAGAGGGCCTCTGAAAGACTCTAACTAGCAATGTATCAAAGCAGATAACAAGACTCACAACCAAGCCTTCGGCAGAGTGCAAGGAATCATATGAAAAAGGAGGAGTTATTAAGACTTGGTGAGGACAATAGCTCCACAAAGACCAAATAGATTAGGGCACAGGGGTCTTCTATGAGAGTGTTTCTCCAACCAAGGACCATGTATGGATATAACCTAGAACCCCTGCTCGGATGTGGCCCATGGTAGCTCAGTATCCAAGTGGGTACCCTAGTAAGGGGAACAGGGACTATTTCTGTCATGAAATAGTCTCCCCGCCCCCCCCCGCCGCCCTTAGGGAGGAGCAGCCTAACTAGATCCCAGAAGAGGACATTGCAGCCAGCCCTGAAGAGACATAATAAGCTAAGGTCAGATGGAAGGGGGGAGGGAGGTCCTCTCCTATCAGTGGACTTGGAGGGGGCAGGGAGAAGATGAGGGAGGGATGGAGAGAGTGGGAGGGAATGAGGGAGGGGGTTATGGCCGGGATACAAAGTATATAACCTGTGATTAACATAAAAATAAATAAATTACTTAAAAAAAAAGAAACTCACATGTGTCATAGGAGTCAAATAGTATGACTTGGCCTTAAGATCCTAGTTCCTTATGATAGGGGCACAACAATAGGGGCAAAATGACAGAGGCACAAAGATAGGGGTACTGTAGTGATAGCCTGTATTATAAGTACACATTTGTCCTTTATTAGGTGAGAAGGAATCTGCTACATACACTAACGGTTAGTTTGGGTTAGCTTTCAATCTAGATGTCATGCAAACAACTGGCTATGGAGAAATACAAGACTCAGTGGCCATCTATGGCTATGCCATCATGAACACATATGATCTCATCTGCTCTTAGAATCTAAACAGGGTTGGGTCTGCTTAGTACTGGCATGGGAAGATTCTGTGGCCTTTATATTTGTGAACCCTCCTCCTGCTAAGAGAGGGGACAATAAAAAGAAAAGCATCAACACCGTGAATTTTAGAGACAAGACACAACCCAAATGGAAGGGCAAGACAGAACTTTGAAATGATTGACTGACTGCCTTTGTTTCTCTTCCCTATACAATCCACTGGCTGAAAATGAGATGGAAGACGGATCTCTAGTATACTAATCCACTGTCTTTTAGGATGGCTAGCTTTCCAAACAATTTACAGCTTAAAGCTTTCACTTCTTTGGCTTGAGAGATGGCTTGATGGGTAACAGTGCTTGCTGCTTTTTCACAGAACCAGAGTTCAATTCCCAGCCTCTACATTGAGCACCTCATAACCACTTTTAAGTCCAGATCCAAGGGATATAAATCACTTTTCTGATCTCTGTGAGCACCTGCACACACATGTGCATATATATACCAGCACATGAGCACATGCATGTGCACATAATCACACACAAATAAATAAAAATGTAGAAATATTTTTTAAAAACCAATAAAATAATGCCTGTATTCCTAGTACCTGAGGAGGGAGAGGCATTGGCTCTCTGTGAGTTTGAGGCCATCCTGGTCTACAAAGCCTGGTCTAGGACAGCCAAAGCTACACAGAGAAACCCTTTCCTCAAAAAAAAAATCAATAAAGTAAAATAAAGTGAATATAGTAGTACTTCCCTGATATCCCAGCATGTGGGAGGTGAAGGCAGGTCTTGTGAGTTCAAGGCCATTCTGGTCTATATATAGCAAGCTGCAGGCTAGTAACAGTTACATAGTGAGACCCAGTCTCAATAAAATAAAATAAGCCAGACGTGGTGGTAGTAAATGCTTTTGATCCCAGCACGTGGAAAGCTAAGGCAGGTAGACATCTGTGAGTTCAAAACTAGCTTGGTCTACATAGCAAGTGCTAGGCTAGCCAGATTACACAGTGAGGACCTGTCTCCAAAAAAAAAAAAAAGGATAGAAAGAAAAAAGAAAAGAAACTATAATATTGTGGAAACAGCAGGAAGACAGGGAAGTGGGGAAATTTGTTACAGTCCTTAGACATTATCTAGTAACATTCCTTGGCTTTTGAATTGATGGAAACACTATGCCCTATGAATCTTTTTCTCTGGAAACTTCACTTACCACTATTAACAAACCACAGTTTATGGCCAAGTACCTTGCAGACATGATCTGCTCAGATACAGACATTTCAGAGTGAAGCAAATTGAAGCTGGGAGACACTAATCCAACCTAACTAAATCTCACAGCTATCTCTTTACTGGATGAACGATCTAGCCTATTATAGAAAATGCCTTTGGACTAGCATAAAGCCTCTATAAAAATGTAGGTTACAGGGCTATTGAGGTAGCTTAGCAGTGAAGAGCACTTGTTGCTTTTCCAGAGGACACTTTGGTTCCTAGCATCCACGTTGGGCAGTTCTTACCTACTCATAACTCCAGATTCAGGGGATTTGACTTCATATTCTGGCCACCCAAAGCACTCGCATACACATGTCATACATTCATGTAGACACAGACACACAAATAAAATCTTTAAAAATTTAATGTAGGTTGGAATGTTGGCCTGTTGTTCATTCTCACTCCTGGAGAGTGCGTCTCTCTGCAATGGTCTCTCTAGTCATTGCCCACTCTTATCCTTGAGATTGCCTCACTTCACCTCATAGTAAGCTCCACTTATCTTCCGTACTACATTCTTGTGCGCCTCAGAAGATTTTTTCCCCCTATGGATCTCACACGGACCAGGGAACCAGGAAGGACCAAATAAAGATTCCGGTAACATCTTTGTGTGTCTCCACCTGGTTATGACCGGATCTGTTTTATCTTTATCATGCTATCAAAGCTAGCTGTATTCATCACCTTGGAAAGGAGAGTCTTCATAGGAAAGACCTACAAACTGAAAACCTTTGGAAAAGTCATCACACAGGTGGCCTTATATACCTATTTAAACAAGCAGATAAGCAAAAGTGTTTTTTTTTTTCTGTTCCTCCCTCATTAAAAAGCAGGGTTTTTTCCTATGCAGTCTTTTGTTTCTGAGTTATTTATTTGATTTGTGTGTGTGCATGGGTATGTGTGTAGGCACACACATGCAGCAGTGTATGGAGGTCAGAGGACAATTAGTGGGAGTTGGTTCTCTTCTCTCACCATGTAGCTCCCAGTGATCTAACTCAGGTCATCAGGCTTAACAATAAGCAGAAGTATCTTTACCTGGGCCATCTTGCTGGTCCTGTTTCTACTTTTTTTTTTTCGAAACAGGTTTTCTCTGTGTAGACTTGGCTGTCTTGGACTCGCTTTGTAAACCAGACTGGCCTCAAACTCACAGAGATCTGCCTGCCTCTGCCTCCCGAAGTTCTGGAACTACAGGTGTGTGCCACCATACCCGGCTACTGTTTCTGCTTTTTTTGTACTCATGATTAAAACTTTGGATCAGGCTGGGCTTGTTGATGTTTGCCTTTAATCCATGAACTTGAGAGGCAGAAGCAGTCAGAATTCTATATATGTGAGACTAACATGGTGTATTTAGCGAGTCCCAGGCTAGTTAGGACTAAATAAGAGCCTGCCTTACAAAACAAACAAATAAAAACAAAACAACAACAATCCTACAGATCACCATTCTAATATACTTATGTTATGGCATTGCTGGATCTGAAGTGTTTTTCCCTGTCATTTCACCATCAGATAGTCCAGCAGTCTGACTCTAACTATTTTGTTCTCCTTGATCATCTTCCTTCCAGAAAGCTAGCAAGAATAGAGACTCTAATCTAGTGGTTCTCAACCTTGCTAATGCTGTGACTGTTTAATACAGTTCTTCATGTTGTGGTGACCCCCCCCCAACTATAAAATCATTTTCGTTGCTACTTAATAACTATAATTTTGCTATTGTTATGAATCACAATGTATGTATCTGGTATGCAGGAAGTCTGATATGTGACCCGTGTGAAAGAGTCATTCAATCCCAAAGGGGTTGAGTACCCCTTCTATGTCTCATTTCAGGCATGAGCTGCCAAATCAATTAGGTGCCCATCGCCTAAATGATTTTAGGGCCTTAGTTCTTAAAGAGGGGTTGCTGGCTAGGCAGTCAGATAGTAACAGGCTTGAAGGTCCCCTAAGATGGACCTTTTTCTCATAATCAGCATCTTATAAAACCAGGAAATGAAAGTTCAGGACTGATGACTGGTCAAAACAACAGGGTTCTAGGGGCTGCAGAGATGGTTCAGCAGTTAAAGAGAGCATCCTGTTCTTGCAGAGGATTTGAGTTCAGTTCCCAGCACCCACATCAGTTGGCTTTCAACTGCCTGTAACTCCAACTTCAGGGAGATCTGATATCTCTGGCTTCCTTGTAGGCCCCGGTATTCACATACATACATGCACATGTACAAAGACACCACACTCACACACATACATACACAGAAAAAGAGAGAGAATTAAAAGCTTGTAACAAAGATATATCTTTTTTTTTTCTTAAGGATGGGATATGAGGGGCAGGTCAAATGTCCCAGCACTTTCCACTTGCCCCCAAGCGTGACAACCTGAGTTGATTTCCAGGAACCCACGTGGCCAAAGGAGACAGCCAACTCCTTAAAGTTGTTATCTGCCCTCCATATCATATGCCTACTCTCATGCACATATGCATGATGTGCACACAAAGTGTACTTTGAAAAAGAATAGGATCTGAGTCATATTTCACGCTGTGTGGTGACGTGGCATTCTAAAATGTCTAGAAAGTCACAAAATCACTATTTAAACTGGGGTTTCCTAGTGAGAAAAATAGATACCATTGTTCCTGCTCTAATCCAAATGGGCCTGTCAATCACTTGGGCAGGAAAACACTCTTCAGGGAAACTGTCTGTTTTAGAAATTTTGGAAACACAATGTAAAGCCTGCCTAAACATGTGAGCCAGCACCACAGTCCCTCTGGAAGTTGTTCTCTTCCACCCCTTGAGAAAATGTCTTCCTCTGTAATGGTCTGTTTGGCTAGTATCCACTCTTATTATCCTTGAGACTGCCGTACCTTACCTTGTAATAAATTCTACCTACGGTCTACACTAAAGAGAAAGGATGAGGAGCAGCTGAGATGGCTCAGCAGTTAAAGGCCCTTACCGCACAAATTTGGCAACTATAATTTAGTTCCCAGAGCTCCAAGGTGAAGAGTGAACCAGCTCAATAAAAATTGTCTTTTGACCTTGACACATATGTGGTATGCATCCCTCCCATCATGACACACATGATAAAAATAGATATTTTTTTACAGAGATAAAGAGTGCCTTTGAACCTTTGCATCTTTTTTTGCAGGACATCCCCCCCACCCCCATATACACACTTTTGAGTGTTGTTAAAAATCAGAAGAGCAAGGGTTTCTGGGACAGTTGCGACCCCTCCCATGCAGACTCATCTTCCCGTAGTCTTTTATTCTGTTCTGAGTCTTTCCTAATTTTACCAAGTGGAAGATATGACCACCTCCTCTCCCTTATCCTCTTTATTTGGTGCTGCTGGGTCTGTCTGAGAAACTACCTCCTCTGAGCTGGAGAACTGGGGGCCCCAGAGAAGCCTCTGACCACAAACATATGGAGTAGTCCATTTTGCCTACTCTCTGTTAGCAGAAGGCTGCTGAAAAGTAGAATGGCTTTGCATTGAGTGCCGTAAAGTGCCTCCCACTAGCTTCCGGCTCCCGTTTGAGGCAGCTGTCACTCCTACTGGTGCCAGCTCGTTTCTTCGTTCTTGACTTTATTCCTACCTGTTTTCCCCTGCTTTACTTCGGGCTCTCTCTCTCTCTCTCTCTCTCTCTCTCTCTCTCTTTTTCCCCAAGTTTCTCCCTTGCTGGTTTCCTCACCTCCTTATGTCCAGGATATGGTCGTCACCCTCCCACTCTTTATTGCTCTAAAAAACTAAAACAGACATATAATAAATAACTAAATACCCAAATGGTCCTATAACAGCTTTACTAGCGGTGCAGACAACTCTCAGCTTTCCAGACTGCCTACCTGGATGGATATATAAATCATGAAATAATTCTTCCACAGGTGTGAAGGGAAGGTGGATTGTAGGTGGAATTTACACTGTATACTGACTGGGACATTTGCTGAGTCCACCAGAAGATGCATCCCATTCATATGTATCCACTCACTGAGCAAGCAATGCCATCCTCTAATGTACTGCACCATATATTATTGCTCAATAAGGATACAGAGGTCAGACTACATCTCCAGCCATTCAAAAGGGCAGGTACCGGCTCAGTGGCAGGCATATGGAGCTGTACATGCCTGAAAAGGGGTATCTCGCTATCCTGGGAGTCATTTGTGGGGTAGAATTGGTAGATATGGCAATAAAAAAATACAGGCTACACACAGATTTGTGCCTTATGTTTGTCTGTTAAAGCTACAGAAGGAAAAGTGGGTTAGGTTTTATTATAGCCTGAAAAGGGTAAAGGAAAGCTAAATGGTAGAAAAGAGTTAAGCAGGAGTGTAGCCTTGACTGGGGATTAACTATATCACATTGTCTCTTGGAATTTTACTTGCTTAAACTTTATGCCAAGGACCATATCCAAGTTGCCTTGAGAAATAGAGAAGTAGATAGTACCCAAATAACTGCCTTGACTTTCTGTTTCTGCTTCTGTAAACAGGCTTGCTGGTTTTTAAAAATTAAATTAAGGGGCTAGAGAGACGGCCCAATAATTAAAAGCACTGGTCGCTCTTCCAGAGGACCCAGGTTTGATTCCTAGCACCCACATGGTGGCCCACAACCATCTGTAAATCCAGTCCTAGGGGATCCAACACCCTCTTCTGGCCTCTGCCAGCATTGCAGAACATCATACATATGCAATAACAATAAAGCTTAATTAAAAAATCAAAACTGGGAAAAATAAAATTTCTCCTAGAAGTCTGTAACCACACAGCCCTCTAATCAGAAAATAATGCCAACAAGTGATGCTGTATTGTCAATAAAAACTATATAAGATAAAGGATTGGGGTCCTATTACTTGAAGCACTAGCTCAAGTTGGTTCATTGACCAATAATAAAGCTGAGTTCTCTATCTCTCCAAGTACAATTTGGGAGTCTCCTTTAGTAACATTCACACCACTGTAAGGGGTTATAAAGTTGTGCATTATCACCCAAAAACATATTGTTATACTGGCTGAAGTTAGTCCACATCCATCAAACTATGGAGAATCTTAAAAGTGAGGACAGCTAGGGATACATGGTGGGGAGATTGATGATGGTATTTAAGTAAAGATGTTTAAAAATTGGATATTAGGAACAGGCTTATGTTAGTTCTTCCTGAAGCTTTTTTTATTTTTTATTTTTTTAAGGAGGGACAACAGTAGAGTCTGACCAGTTGAGATAGAATGAGCAAAAGCTTTTGGATGATGATTATAGGAGAGTAGAAAAGAAAACAGTGTCAAATCCAAGATGCATTTGGGGCTTAGGAAATAGTACCGTGGCAGAGCACTTGTCTAGCATGCAAGAGGCTCTGGGTTCAATCTCCAGCACCATCAAAACAGAACCCAAAATCAAAGAAGTGCTTAAGAATGAAATCAATGGGACTTGGCAATTGAGTAAATGAGGTAAAGAGAACCTGAATCTTAGGTCTGGTTTGAATATCTGGGAAGATGGTATTGCTATCAACTGAGTTTTTTAAAAAAAAGTTGCCTGGCTTGGTGATACATGCCTGTAATCCATGATGAATTGGCATATATTGCTTTGGAGACAGAGAAATAGTCCAGCTTTTATTTTTTACTTTTTTTTTTCATAGAAACCACATCCTAAACCAGGTGTAGTGGCTCGTGCCTGTAATCCCAGCATTCTGGGAGCCAGAGGCAGGCAGATCTCTGAGTTCAAGGCCAGGCTGGTCTACAAAGTGAGTCCAGGACAGGACAGCAAGGCTACACAGAAAAACCCTGTCTCAGAAAAAACAAACAAATAAACTTCAGTTCAGGAGGGCAATGCTGAGTTCACTTTAGAACAAAATGTTGGCGGCACTAAATGGCATTTGTTATGTGGGGGCAGTAAATAGTTGGCTGAATGATTCTGAGGTTCAGTGGAGACAGTAAGCTGAAGGTGGAGTACTGGGGAAGTATTAAAACCAAAAGGTAGATGAGATCCTCAGAGAGAGGGAACAAGAAAAAAAAAAAACCCAGGGAGGAGCCCCAAGAAGAAAGGGAGAAAAATTTAAAGAACCAAGAGAGGGGGTTATCGAAGAAAGTAGATGGGGTTTTCTAGGAGACAAGAGCAATCAACTGTATCAAATGCAGTAAGAAAACTCTGATTACACAAGGGCTGGTAAGTGGCCTTCAATGTTTGGAGTGTAGCTTCCAGATAGAACTGATGCTTAGCATGTACAAGGCTCCTGGGTTCCATTCCCAGCACCAAAGGGAAAAGGAAAGTAGCCATTGATCTGGGCGACAGACAAGTCATTGTGACCCTAAGAAAGCATTACAAGGGCTCATTCAACCACCACTCCCATTTATTCAACAATAAACTTTCTGTTAGCACTTTATCCTAAGCACACATTCTCTCAGAGCTCATCGGAGGTATTCTCACATCTTACTCCTGCAGAGTTCAGCTATTCGTTCCAGCTGTGCCTCATCTCATTTGGAAATTACAGGCCATATTTAGATGTTTCCCCCGTATTCATTGCTTGGGGAATCCTTTATCTTTGCCAGTGTCACCTCAGCGGCAGACAAAGCCAGTGCACCTCTGTTTTGCAGAAGTGACTGTAAGGGATCGCAAGGGTTAAATGGGTTACCTAGTTGTGGTTTTCATCTCCCAGAGGTGAAGACTATCAATTTTTCTTGTCTCCTGGTAGGCTAATACACCCCGAGGATTGTGACATAATGCTGGATTTTTTTAAAGGTTCTACTATTGTTTTTGCAATGTAACCATTGGCCTTTTCATCCCTATTTTCTAATGATCTTGAGAGAGAAATCCATACAATAAAGAGGGAGAATGGTTAATGGTGCAAATATTCAATAAAGTGGAAGGGGCTGGGACACAAATCCTAATGGGGAGAGGGAGCATCCACAAACAGGATCTCTCCTATCCCAAGGAATGGATAGTGTGCCTTGAGACAACTTTGGAAATAATGAGAAGCATCATTGACTTAATGTTTTCCATTTTCTCTAACTAGAGTGCTTAAGCATCAGTCCACTGGAGTCAGTAGAGAAAATTCAAGGAGCCTGTGGACTTGAGTAGAAAACAAAACAAAACAAAACTTCCATTTATTTTCACTTTCACTAATAGATATGGGTCATGTCTTTCTAGATCATGCAAATAACAAACTACAATAATATTAGTTCTTGTGGTTTTTGTCACCAATAGAAATCAGATTTTAGCAGACATAGTGGCACACACCTTTAATCTCAACATTCTGTAGGCAGAAGCAAGTGGGTTTCTATGAGTTTGAATCCAATCAAATCTACATAGTGAGTTCCAAGGCTACATAGTGAAACCCTGAAAAAAGACAGGAAGTGTGTGTGTGTGTGTGTGTGTGTGTGTGTGTATGAGAGAGCGAGAGAGCGAGAGAGTGAGAGCGAGAGAGAGAGAGAGAGAGAGAGAGAGAGAGAGAGAGAGAGAGAGAGAAGATTTAAAAAGTTGTATATGTAGCCAGGCCTGGAGGCACACGTCTATAATCCAGCACTCAGGGAGGCAGAGCAGGTGGATTTCTGTAAATTTGAGGCCATCCTGGTCTATGAAGTGAATTCAGGACAGCCAAGGCTACACAGAGAAACCCTGTCTCAAACAAACAAAAACAAAAGCAAAAAAAATTTGTATGTGAGGTATGGTTCTGTGTATAATATATGCATGTGTATGTGTGTTGTGTGAGAGGGTGTGTATACCCATGTGAAGACAGGAGAAGGGTGTCAAGTCTCTTCCTCTATCACTCGTCACCTTATTCCTTTGAGAAACAGTCTCTCAGTGAACCCAGAGCTTGCCTTTTTTTTTTTTTTTTTTTTGGCTAGGCTTGTGGCCAGCAAGCTCCAACAATTGTTCTATGTCCAGTACATACCCTGCTACTGCTGAGGCTACTGGCACATGTGGGTCTACCTGAGATTTTATGTAGGTCCTAATGGTGTCGTAGCAGACATTCTGACCTACTGAGTTATATCCTTATCTCAGAAAACAGATGTTTGGAGCACAATATGGTACTTCATGTCTCTTCTCTCATCTAAGTACTAACCAGGCCTGACCCTGCTCAGCATCCGCGGTTAGCTGAGATTCGGCACAGTCAAAGGGATATGGCCATGTATGCATATGTCTTTTCAAAATCATATTATCCACGCAAAATTATGGTAGTCGCTAGTGTTAGCGCTGTTGGTAGAGCCTGTTCTCCTTCACATGCTGAGAATCATTGAATGTAGGGCTTTGTATATGACTGGAACCACCGAGTGGGAGATTGAAAAATCAGATTTAAAAAAAATCTGAGAGAGAGAGATATGCATGTATTTGTATGTGTGTGAGGGTGTGTATACCCATATGGAGACCAGAGAAGGCTCTACAGCCCCTGCCCATGCTTTTTATTTTATGTACTAATAAAGAAGTATGTACATTACTATTTTGCAGATGTGGGGGGTTTTGTATTTTGGTAATTGTATTTCAATATAATTGATTTTTTCATAATTGTACTTGTCTTAAAGAATGCATCTACTACTTTCTTCTGGGAAGGGGTTCTCTAGACTTTGCCAGGTTGCCAGAGGTGTTCACAGCATAGAGAGAACTAAGAAACACTGCTCTGCAGAAAAATAGTAATAAACTCTATGTAACTCTCCCTACAGGCTAAGAGGTCTTTGAAGCCCTTTTTTTCCATACACAGTTTTTTTAGGAGGTGGGGTGGGGGATGCAGGCTGACCTCAAAGTCATCATGTAGCCAAGGATGGCCTTGAACTTTCAATCCTCCTCCCTTAGATTCCTGAGTAGCTGGGCTTACAGATGTACACCATTGTTCCTACCTATAAGTACTTTTTGTTACAGTTATAGAATATTCTGACAAAAATCTTGTGTAATATTTATTGCTAGGCAATAAACCTCCCATGTTCACTTATTTATTTATTACTCAGAGTTCACAAAATTAATCCATCTTTATTTTAGCAGCTCTCACATTTGTTTTACACATGATAAGGTATGTTCTTGGCACTGGCTTATTAATAGGTAAATGAACAGAAGATCCTGAGACTTAACTTCCAGAAGGAGATGAATTATACAAATAAGGCCCAGAGTACAAAGCATTACGAGCCTTTGGGAACAGTTTTGCAATGCTCAAAATTCTGAACCTGGGTTGCTTTCCATATTTTGGAGCCCAAATTTATAAGGGACAAAGTATTATTTCTTCTTTTACACAGTGTGAATTTCATATTATTCCTTTTTGAGCCCCTACCACATTAGATGTTTTAACACTTTAACTACCATGCCCTGGGCCTTTCTTAGAAGCTGTGTAGCATAAAATATATGGAGTCTAAAAAGTTAGATCATGTAGAACATGTTTTCCCTCAGAGTACGGTGGTGTACAGCTGTAATCCCACCATTTGGGAGGTGGGAGCAAGAGGTCAGGAGTTTAATGTCATTCTCAGCTACATAGCGATTTGGGGACTAGCTTAGGCTACACAGTCTCAAATCTAAAAAGAGAGAGAGAGTGTGTGTGTGTGGAAGAGGTTGGTGCTGGAGAGATGGTTCAGTGGCTGAGTGTACTTACTTTTCTTACAGAGTACCCAGAGATCCTAGTGCATACGTGGTGCCTTATGAACACTTGTGCTTCCAGTTCCAGGGGATCTGATTCCTTCTTCTGGCCTCTGAGGGCTCCCATGGGAATGTGATGTATATAAACTCATGCAAAGATATACACATAATTAATTAACTAATTAAATTTTTTTTGAGACAGGGTTTCTCTGTGTAGCTTTGCTTGTCCTGAAACTTGAGCTATAGTATAACAGGCTGGCCTTGAACTCACAAATCCACCTGCATTGGCCTCTGAATTCTGGGATAAAAGGTGTTCACCATCACAGTCCAGCTTATTTAATTAATTTAAAAAGTTGTGTCTGTGGGCTCATACCTATAATCACAGTATTCAGCAGTCTGACATAGGAGGATTGAAGATTATTGCAAACTCTGTAGTGAATTGCAGGACAGCCTGAACTACAGTGAGAGGCCCTGTCTCAAAAACAAGACAACACTTCCCTTTCTAAAGAAAATAGATCTCTAAATACGATGTAGAGAATTCAAATATGCAGGAATATAGTGGTGATGTGACTATAGTGAGTGGTCAGAAAGGGCCCTTCTAGGAGGTACTATTTTAACTGAATTCTGTATGCAAAAAAAAAAAAATATCAGCCAAGCAAGAACACGTAAAATGCAAAAATAAAGCCTACAGAATGGGGAAATATTTTTGCCAACACTATACCTGACAGAGGGCTAATTTCCATTAACAAACCTAATAATCCAGTTTTTAAAATGGGATACAAATCTAAACAGAGAATTTTCAATTCAGAAATCTCAAATGGCCAAGAAGCACTTGAAGAAATGTTCAAAATCTTTAGCCATCAGGGAAATGCAAATCAAAACAATTCTGAGATTCCATCTTACCTCTGTCAGAATGACTAAGATCAAAAACTCAAGTGACTGGCACATGCTGGCAAGAATGAGGAGCAAGTGGAACACTCCTACACTGCTGGTAAGAGGGCAAATTTGTATACCACTTTGGAAATCACTCTGAGACCCAGAGATATTACCACTCCCAGCATATCCCCAAAAGATGCTCCATCCTATCACAAAGACACTTGCTCAATTATGTTCATAATATCTTTATTCATAATAGCCAGAAACTGGAAACAACCTAGATGTCCCTCAACTGAAGAATGAACAATGTGATACATATACACAATGGAAAACTACTCAGCTATTAAAAACAAGGAAATCATTAAATTTGCTAGAAAAAGTCATCCTGAGCAAAGTAACCCAGAACCAGAAACACAAACATGGTATGTACTCGCTTATACGTAAATATTAGTATTAAAGTGAAGGATAACCATACGACAAGCCACAGACCCAGAGAGGCTAAGCAACAAGGAGGTCTCAAGGGAAGATGCATGGATCTTCATGGCAAGAAGAAATAGAGTAGATATTTTGGGTGGACAGAGGGATGGGAACAGGAGGGGTTAGGTGAGGAGAGGATGGAGGGAGGGAGTACTGGAAGAGACAGCTGGAATTGGGGGGGACAATCTCCCAAGAATAGATTGGGATGACCCTAGATAAGACTCTCAGTAATGGGAGATACAGAATCTGAACTGGCCATCTCCTACAACCAGGCAAGACTTCCAGTAGAGGGTTTGGGACACCAACCCAGTTACAAGACCTTTGACCAAGAATTTGTCCTGCCTGCACAAGACGCTGGGGTAAAGGTGGCACAGAAATTGTGGGATTGGCTGACCAGTGACTAGTTGATCTTTAGACCCATGCCATTAGAGGGAGTCCACCCCTGACATTGACTGGAAGGCCAGAAACCAGAGTCCAGATGACCTAGAGACCTAGGATAGAACCAAACACAACGGGCCAAAAAAAAAAGTCAATGAAATGATGCCTAATGATATTTTGCTATACTCCTTGCTTGGTGCCTAACCCAGTCGTCATCAGAGAGGCTTCACCCAGCAACTGATGGAAGCAGATGCAGAGATCCACAGCCAAACATTAGGTGGAGTTTGGGGAATCCTGCTGAAAAGGGGAAGGAAAGATTATAGGAGCTAGAGGGGTCAAGGATATCACAAGAAAACCCACAGAACAACAAATCTGGACTCATAGGGGTTCACTGAGACGGAACCAACAACCAGGGAGGCTGCACAGGTCTAACCCTCAGTATATATTTTATAGTTGTGTAGCATGGTGTTTTTATGAGAGTTCTAACAGAGGGGGTGGGAGCTGTTTCTGAAACTTTTTCCTGCTTTGGGGACCCTTGTCCTCCTATTTGGTTGCCTCATCCAGCCTTAATAGGAGGAGAGGTGCATAATCTTATTGCAACTTGCCATGTCATGTTTGGTGGATATCCCTGGAAGGCCTGCTCTTTTCTGAAGGGAAATGGAGGAGAAATGGATGGGGAGGAGGAAACGGGAGGGGATTGGAGAGGTGGGGGTGGAGGCAGGAGGGAAAACTAATGTCAGAATGTAACATATGAGAAAATAAATTAATACAAAATACAAAAATGAACACAGAAGAGGACACTGTAACTTAAGTGGTTTAGGTCAGTGAAGAATGCTACTTTTTTTTTCTTTTAGAATGCAGTCCTCCTTAGCAGAGCTGCTTCCCTTCCTTTTCTTTTTGAGATAGTGTCTCACCATGTAGTCTACTCCTAGCTATCCTGAAATTGGCTATGTTGACCACCATGACCTCAGATTTGCTACAGTTATACTGTTTCTGCCTGAATGCTAAAGTCAGAGTGAATGTAACACTTCACGTAGACATTTGGATTGTGAGTCTGGAATTGGTAGGATATCTCAGTAGGTAAAAGTGCTGTTACCAAGTCTGATCTCTGTTTGACTCCTGGAACCCACATGACAGAAGGAGAAAAACAACCCTACAGATGCCCTTCCCCCACCCCAGTACACACACACACACACACACACACACACACACACACACAGAGAGAGAGAGACAGAGAGACAGAGAGAAAGAGAGAATGATTAAATAATAAAGATTGTGAGTCTGCTGCTAAATGGTTTGATAAAGTAGTGGAAATCTATATAGGTGTACTGGCTATGAACAATCAAGGAGTCCTTGAGAGAAGTTTTCCTTGACAGACAAGTAGATGGGACAATACTTAACATAGAAAGAACATAATACAGTTAAAGGCAGAAAGTGTTGGCTGAGACTTGTGGGCACGAAGACTGTGGGTTGAGGAAAAATACGGATGGAGGACAGGTTAGATGTCCAGCCTCAAGATCCTAACTGAGATATTGGCTGAAAGCTATTCTAGAATGACCAGAGACCTGAGTTTTTAAACATCAGGACTCACTTTCTGAAGGGACTAAGCTTCTAACTCCGCCCTGTCTTCCGCTTGTGGAGCTGGCTGTCTGCCAAATGGTCAGCTAGAGAACGGGATGAAGAGATGGTAAAACCGTGCAGGTACCAATAGGTTTATTCTACAAAGGAAAAGCTCCTTAACCTGGGACCACGACTTTTCCCGGGCATAGCAGGCCACGCCCCTATCCCCCTCCTAACCCGCTGAGTGGTGGCCGCTCTCTGCTCAAAGACAGTCGTCCCACCCAGTGGGCGGCTCTGTGTCGGCCAATCAGCGAGCGCATGTGCAAAAGGCACTAAAACGCCCTCTTCCGGTGGCGAGACGGTTGCAACATGGCTGCGGTGTGTCGGAGCGTGAAGGTAGACTGCTGTGTGCCCCTAACGTTTGTATTTAAGCAGGGCAGGACTGCGCGGGCAGGAACTAGAGAGGAGGGATCGGTGCCTGGAGAAAAGGCACCTGTTATCCTGCTTATCTGTGCCTGGTTTTGCAGCGGTTGGGTTTTGGGGTCAAAAGGTGAACATCTACGTTCAACTGTATGTGCAGAGTCACAAGAAAAACATGCCTGAGATGAGGCACGACCCCCTCCCCTCAGGTCTCTTCGGTGAAGAGAGGAAGCACATTTAGGTCACTAACCGTCTCCACGTCTTCGCAGAATTGTAGAACTGGCAAATGAAAGGGTGGAGGGTGCTCTGGACAGTAGCAGTTCACCTTGTCCCTCTTCACAGGGCCTGGTAGCAATAATAACTGGAGGAGCCTCGGGCCTTGGCCTGGCTACAGCCGAAAGACTGGTGGGACAAGGGGCCACAGCTGTTCTTCTGGACCTACCTAACACAGGGGGTGAAGCCCAAGCCAAGAAGTTAGGAGACAGCTGCATGTTTGTCCCAGCCAATGTGAGTTATGACTCTCCCAGAGTGTGCTTGAGGAAACTTAGGCGGCCGGGGGACGGGGTGGGAGGGGTCTTCCTCCCTTAAGAACTGTGTCTGGAGTTGGTCAGATGGCTTAGTGGATAAAGGTGCTTGATGGTATCCATATCAACCTGAGTTTGATTCCCAGGACCAACATGATATGAGGAAAGAGCCAGCTCAGTTCAGTAGTAGAATTCTTGCCTAGCTAGTGTGTGTGTGTGGGGGGGGAGGTTGGGGGTTTGGGGGTATAGGCTTAATCATCAGTACTTTCAAAGGAGAAAAAAAAAACAGGGTTGTATAATACCTTAATCTATATCAACTAAGAATAACCAGGGTCATGTGAATCAATAATACAGACTTGAAAATGTTTTGCAATAATTTTTTATAGTACTTACCATTTTCCCTTTCACCCCATTCGTCAGTTGTTTTTATCACAACTCTTTCTTGGCCTCCCTTTTGCTCACACAATTCTGTTCCCACGTAAGGACTGGGCCTGCTCTCCTTTCTAAGTATGGGGGAGTGTGTATGCTAGGAAATGAATAACTTTCCTTCATTTCTTCCTTTCAAGGTGACCTCTGAGAAGGAAGTACAAGCAGCTTTGACGCTAACAAAAGAAAAGTTTGGCCGTGTAGATGTGGCTGTCAACTGTGCAGGTATTGCTGTGGCCAATAAGACATACAACCAAAAGAAGAACCAGGTCCATACCTTGGAGGACTTCCAGAGGGTTCTCAATGTAAGGCCGTGGCAGATCTCAAGGGATAGGAATAATGGGTGTGCATGGCTGTGGGTACTCTCAAAACTTACAAAGAATCCAAAGGCAGCCTCTGCCTTAGATCCTACATCATAGTTCTACCCATCCTCCAGGTGAATCTCGTAGGCACTTTCAATGTGATCCGCCTGGTTGCTAGTGACATGGCCCAAAATGAGCCAGACCAGGGAGGCCAACGTGGAGTTATCATTAACACTGCCAGTGTGGCTGCCTTTGAAGGCCAGGTATGTGTACATGGTGAAGCTCTTTGCTTGAATGACTTTGGGGGCTCTCCCACATATGATCTCCACTCTGGGTTTTTTTTCCAGGTTGGACAAGCTGCATACTCTGCATCCAAAGGGGGCATAGTGGGCATGACACTCCCCATTGCTCGCGATCTGGCTCCCATTGGCATCCGTGTGATGACAATTGCTCCAGGTAGACATTTCTCTTCTCTTCTGCCATACATAGAATTGGGTGGGATCTATAGGCAGATGAGAGAAGGGATCCACTACATAAACATAGCAGCTTAGCACCAAAGTGAGGAAGAACCAAGGAGCTATGAAAATAAGAACGAACCTTTGATTCTCGTGCTCTTGTCTAGGTTTGTTTGCCACCCCACTGCTTACCACCCTTCCAGAGAAAGTGCGCAACTTCTTGGCCACCCAGATACCCTTTCCCAGCCGACTAGGTGACCCCACTGAATATGCTCATCTGGTACAGACCATAATCGAGAACCCATTCTTGAATGGAGAGGTCATCCGGCTGGACGGGGCCATTCGAATGCAGCCTTAAAGGGTGAAGCCAGGAAAAACATTGGCTCCTTTCCAGCTTGAAGGAAATCTAACAGCCATTTTGTAACTCTGTTGCAGTCACCCTCTGTGCCTAATAAATTCTCAAACTTACAGGTTGTGAGCACTCTTGTGTGCTAGGGGAACTAACATGGGGAGGAAAGTCAAGTCTCTGAGGTTGGATACATAAGTGCCCTGGTGTGCAGTGGAAAAGGTGGTATCTCACACTTTTTGTATACTGTCACAACACATAGCTCATTGCAGTGAATAACTTTTTATTACCTTGGGTAGAAAGGTTTGGGCTTAGTTCCCTCCTGCTCTGGAGAGACTAGAGTGGGGATATACAGCATTTTCTTTATGACTGCCAGCCACCTGTGAGATTGACAGGTGACAACGGAGGAGACTATCCTGAGTTCAGCGGCTACTGGTGTTGAACTGAAGGTAATAATGGTTGGTAGGTTGATTGGTGTAGATGAGTGAATTCAGATAATTTTGCCTGTGAAAATTGAGAGGCCTCAGGTGATACGTTTTCCTTCTCCCTGGTCCTTGTCATTCCTCCCCACCTAACCCTGGTCTCCCTCTCCATTGCTACACTCTAGAACTCACCGGGCTTGCTGTTCCTTAGCTAACTCCTGGTTGAAGGAGCCTAGCCCCCTTCGAAATTCTGCACACAATTCCTTCTCCTGTTGTTCCAGCTCTAGTGCTGCTTCAGCCAAGCGTTTGGTTTGTTTTCCCCACTCAGCTTCCAAGGACTTTTCGGCTTGGCGTTGTTCCTTTTTCTCCTGTCTTTGCGCTTCTTGAGTTTTCCTGATGGCAGCTCGCTGCTCTGCAGTCATGCCCTTCCAGCAGTAGGGCAGGACCCGGTGAGGAGCCTGGGGGCGTTGGGCAGCTTGAGGATTCTCAGTCAGTAGATCACTGGTGATTTGTTTCTTGATCTCCCTGAGGTTGGCCACCTGTTGCTGCTGCTGTTCACGGCGCTGCTGCAGGGCCTGTTTGGCTGCCTGGTAGGGCCCCCAAATGGAAGCAAATGTAACTCTTAGGAAACTCACTTGAAAGAGTGGGGGAAAAATACAGCCCTACTCATCTCAGAGAGAAGGGAGAAACATAACATGGATTTTTTTTTTTAATGAACCTTAAGGGAGTGATGGAAGGGGAGAGAATGGCCAAAGAATTTCTCTGTACTTAGGAAGGCCTTCTTAGTCTGAGAGGTGGGGGATGAAAGGTCAATACCTGGTCTTAAGTCACCCTGTATCTGGAGGTAGAGAGAGAGGTGACTTATACTTTCATAGGATCTTAGGTGGAAAGGGAGTCCTTGGATAGATGATAATGCTTGTGCTGGTTTGAAATGGGGTGTGAGGAGGAAGATGTGGCTAAGGTTCCCCCAAGACATTGTTCAGAAAGTGGGGGTGGTATTAGTACACTGGATGGTTCGGGGCATACCTGGGCTTTGTTGGCATTGGCCATAGCAGTCCTTATAGCTGCTCGACAGGACTCTTCCAGCCTGGCCAGTTCAGCAGCTCGTGTGTCCACAGCGAGGCGCAGCTGGTTACTAAGCAGAGCTACATGGAGAAATACAGCCATGTTTGACTTTGTATTTGTGTGTGTGTATTTGAGTGTCAAAGTTCTAATGCTATGGAATGGGTCAAGGGTAGCCAAAGCACAACAGCTTGGATGACAGTGTAGCTCTGCTACCTTTGAGCCATGTGGTTTTAAGTAAATAATTTCATTTCTCTAAACCTCAGTCTTAAGGTTATTTGTTGGGTTCTAAAGATACCACAGAATCAGATCCCGTCTCAAAGAACTCCCTGTCTTGTCCAATGTGGTGGTGTGTGTCTATAATTCCAGCTCTAGGGAGATGGAGGCAGGAAGATGAGAACTTCAAGGCTATCCTTGGTTACATAGCAAGTTCAAAGTCAGTCTGTATCCCATGAGACCCTGTCGCAACACTCCCCACCAGAAACAACAACAACAAAACTTACCTCTTTGGTGGGAGAGACAGATCAAATAGATAATTATAACCTGGTGAGGCCAAAGGCAGAGTTGTATATAAGCATAGTAACAGTTTCAGATGCTGAGGAAATGGCTCAGTGGTAGGAGTATGTGCTTAGAATATATGAAGCCCTGGGTTTTATCCATAGGCACCAAAACTATAACTAGTACTACTATAAAGGTCCAACTACAGAGATTGAGAGGAAAATGGCATGTCAACTATGGCCACATCATAAGCAAAGCTTCTAATTTTTTTTTTCTCCAATCAAACCATACACTGTCCTCACTGTTCTTAGGCCATGTCAGACACTGGTGGTTGGAAGGTGAAGTGTGAGTAGAAAGATAATGGTTCTTTCCCTGGGAAGATTTTCTCTAGTGTAAAAGGAAGATGTGGCCACAGGCTATCATAATAATAGTTGCTATTCTATGTGATGTGGATTATAGTCCCTATTTTAAGGATGAAGAAACTGAGCTCCTGAATACTGTGTTCAGGAGGCTGAGGAAGAAGGATTGGTGAGTTCAAGCCCAGCCTGGGCTAGATGTACATAGTAAGACGCTGTCTCATGAAACAAAAAGAAAAACAGTTAACCTAAAGCAGAAAGTTAAGTAGAACTGTAAAATGCTTCCCCCTGGTAAGTGCCAAGAAATCATGAATAATGGCTTCAGTATCTATTGTTGAATGAAGTCAGGGCTTGTATAGACTAACCTTTCTGCCTCAGCTGTGTGGGTAAACTACCTCCTCACGCAGTGTTGTCTGCAGATCAGGTGAAGTCCCTGCTATGCTATTTACCTGCTCGTGCCTCCTCTTCTCTGGCTGCCTGTTGTTCCCGTAGCTGTTTCTCCAGGTTGTATCTGAGCTGTTCCTGCTGTATTCTTAAGCATGAGGCCCTCTCCAGGGCCTCTCCAGCAAAATACTGCATGTTGGCTGGGCCAAAATATGCATCGTTATCAAAATAAGGGACTGGAACCTCCGGGCGTTGGTTTGGGTCCCAGAAGTCAAATTCATGCCCATTCTTGAATTGCTGCCTTTGCTCTCGAAAATCCTGTACTTTCTTGGACAAGCGGTATGCTCGCTCTGCCTCTTCCTTTTCTAGCATCTGTGCTACCAGATCATAGTGAGCATGCTTGTTACCTAGGAGGGTTTGACAAGACATGATGACACCCAGAACAGAGCCCAGTCAACCTCTGTCCCTACGCCTCTGTTCCCAAAGTTGCCTGGTCTGTCTTATCGCCCCTCAGAGACTCAGGCTCTATTCGGAGGCAGATGTGCCCAACTGCAGCCCATTCTGTATGGTTTATACCTTTGTTTTGCCCCAGCCTTGAGTGTTTACCATAAGCCATATCTTTGCTTCGCTCTGTTGCCTCCCGGAGCTTTCGTTCCTCTACCTGGTAGTTCAGGGCTTCCACGTCCACCTGGATTTCAAAGAAAGGAGCTAAATCAGAGTAGGGTCTGAGAATCATACATTGAGTGTGCCAACATACACTGTTTAGAAATGATCCCCTTCAAAGTGCCCTAGAGCTCTTCAGGACACACTGGGTAAAGTTCTAACCCCTGAGAAAAGCTTGTCAACATCTCTGGTCTAGCTGTTTCTTCCACCTTTACCTCTTGTGTCTCCATTTCCTGCCTCCTCTCACATTAGTTTCAGAAACTGTACTTCAAGTTTTCTGCACGATATCAGCTGTTTAAAACTCACAGCATTTGCTCCAACTGTTGCCTCCCCTTGGAACAGACTTTCCTTCCTTCCTTTGCCCAAATTTCACTTCACCCTTTAAGACTTGCTGAGGAAGGGTTCAACCCTCAAAATCTAAAACCACATTGTATTGACTGGCTACATTGTATTGACAATGGCCTCTCTAGTGTTTCCTCCATTGTGAGCTATTCTAGGGGAGAAGCTAAGCCTTGGATATCATTATATTCCCCACTGTTCAACATAGTACTGAGTACACAGCAAGTCCTAAGGACATTCTTGCAACTGGTATCTCATTCAGACCTCAGCTTGGTTCTGTGAAGGTTTTATAGCCAACATGGTCTGGTAAGATGGTTCAGGCCTGACCACTGAGCTTGACACTAGAGAGCCACATGGTGGAAAGGACCTGTCTTTTGACCTCCACATTCACATTGTAGCATGCATGCATTGTGGCACCACATGGCCCTCCCAAATAAATAAAAATATATAAAGTATTGTCAGCTTGACAGCGTCCAGAATCACTTAGGACTGAAACCTCTGGACATATCTACTTTAAGTGGGAAAACCTCCCCTAACTGTGGGCAGTGCCATACCATGAACTAGAGTGTTGGACTGAACAAAAAAAGAAAGTAAACTGAATACTGTTTGCTAATTGGGTGAAAATCTCCTCCCCTCCAATAATGGACTATATGCTCAAACTGAGCCAAAAAAAACCCCAAAAAACCAAAAAACAAAACTCTTCCACCCTTCCTTGTGTTTGCTATACATTTTGTCATAGTAACAAGAAAAGTAACCAATATAACAATATCATATTTAGCCTTTCAGAAAGACCTTAGGTTTATGTGATATGGTATGTTTTACACCCACATTGTTTCTCAAGAGCCAGAGTCCAGGAGCTGACCAGAGAAGAGCCAGCTATGTCTTCACAATTCCATCTCTCTTCGCAAGCCCTGCCCAGGCATGAATTTGGTTCCCTAGCCCCTTCCTTTTCAGTCCTACAGCCTGCTTTGCTTGAATCCAGAAGGGTTATGCACTGCCACATTCCTTTCTAGGCATAATGGGGAAGCAACCTAGTCTTGTAAAGTGGTTTCCATTATCCACTCACCCCCATGACTCGGTTCCGCACATTGAAGAATCGACGTTGTCGTTCCTTTTCTCGATTTCTTCTAGCCTCGATGGCTGCCATTTCCTTGGGATCTGCCGAGAGGTCTAACTTATACATCTGGAGTAATGAGAGGTGGAATGGCCCATTTATGCTGACTGTCCTTTGCTATACCATTCCTCCATTTCTTTCTCCCTTATAACATGTCACTAGCTATGATCCTGATTTTACTTTGTGATGTTCCATATCTGTATCTTCAATCTGCTGTCTCCACGCTAAGTCAAGCTTCAGTCTAATGTCAGGCAATATTCCCAGAATCTTTGATGGCCTCTGTTACTGCTATGTTATCATCTCTGCCCTGGCTACCATGGGGATCTTTCTGAAAGCAAGTCTGACCATTGTAGTCCTTAGTTTAAAGCCTTTGTAAGCAGAGAATAACAGACTGCAGAATGCTCAGCCTTAAATAGGACCTCTTTTTCACACCCCCTCCTCCGAAGGCTCAGTGATCATTGCAGAAGAAGGGGTGGAAAGACTTGTCAGAGGTGATGGATGAATACAGCAAAATAGTATCTTCTGGACATAGCAGAGGCAGCCACACATAAGAACTCACTGAGATTTTGACAGCGGGTACAAACTTGTGTCCAAGCTCAAACCAGACCATGCAGCATGCAGAGATGAAGGCAGGGAACACAAAGTCCCACCCCTAGTGAAAGAGCTGTTGACAACTAATAGCTGCTGGGAGGGGAGAGTCAGTTTTCTTTAAGAGTATATGGCCCCCCTTTGTTAATTTTTGTTTGTTTTTAATGACAGGGTTTCTCTGTATAGTCCTGTTGGCCTGGATCTCACGTTGTAGACCAGCCTGACCTCGAGTTCAGAGATCTGTCTGCCTCTTCCTCCTGATTGCTGGGATTAAAGGTGTGTGCCACTATGCTCTGGAAACTCACTCTTGAGTTGACCATGTTCCAGCAGAAGGCCACAAATCAAATATTGTTGGCACAAATTGGACTTGATGAATGAAAAAAACCCATAAAGTTGGGTGGGAAGAGAAAGGGGGCTAAATCTGGGAAGAGTTGGGGGAGAGGTGAATATGATCAAAACAGTGTACAAAATTCTCAAAGAACTAATAAAATAAAAATAAAGTCTTTGTAAGCAGCTTTACAGCAAATGTCTTCCTAGTCTTTAAAAGCTAAGGTCTAACTCCCTTAGAATTCAAAAGGTCAGGGTAGGAAGACCATGAGTTAGAGGATAGTCTAGGCTACATAGCAAGACTCTGTAATCTACAATCAAGGAAATTTTAAAAAATGTTATTCATAGATTCTTATGGATACAGTATATAAATGTTACAGAGAATAATCATAGATTTTGTGTTATGGGGAGTAGTTTGAAAAGAGACAAGACACTTCAGTGGGACCAATTATTTCTGTATGTTGAGGTTTTTTTCATTTTTCATTTCACTGTGTCACTCAGGCTCGCTTGATGTTGTAATACTTCACCAGTCTTTCACATACTAAGCTTTCAACTATACGAACTTTAAATTGAGGAGTTGGCTTGTTGCTCTCTCAGGCTTCCAAATTTATGTATGGGAGACTATATATATTTTTTTCTGATTTGTGTCAACAATTTCACCATGACAAAACAGTTATTGGAAGTTATAGCTGTAAGAAGAGTTGGAGTGTGTAAAGAGACCAGTGTGCCTGGAGCATTGTTACCAAGGGAGGCAGTGGCATGAGACAAATTGAAAAGGTGTGTAGGGACTGCCTCGTAAAAGCCTGTAGTAATGGACCTGGGAATGTGGCTCAGTTGATAAGGTGCTTGTCTAACATACATGAAGCCCTAGGTACAGTCTGCAGCACCACATAAACCTGAACTGAGTACTACTGCATGCCTATAATCTCAGCACTTGCGGATGCAGGAAGGTCAGAAGTTCAAGGTCCTCTTCAACTACAGAGTAACAAGCAATATCAAGAGAATTATGTCATGGGCTGTTGAGATGGCTCAGTGGGTAAAGGAACTTGTCAACAAGCCTGACAATCTGTATTTGATACCTGGACCCACATGGTAGAAAGAGAACCGACTCCAAAAGTTGTCCTCTGGTCTCCATACATGTATGCTCATGTTCCCCTCCCCCCTAAATAAAATGTAATAAAAAGTTTTTTTTTTTTAAACTGGCTCCACAAAAGACCCAAGTATGAGTCTAGATCTCAGTGTAATGAGAAGCTAGTAGAGGATTTCAAGCAGGTGAGACAAGAGAAATAATAAGACTTACGTTTGCAACCTTCTTTCACCACTTAGGTGTCAAAACTGTGCTTCCCAAGATACGGAGGAACATGGGCCAATTATCTTATTAGATAATAAGTAATAAAATAAAGGGATATTTTTGTTTTTGCTTTTTTGAGACAGGGTTTCTCTGTGTAGGCTTGGCTGTCTTGGACTCACTTTGTAGACCAGGCTGGCCTCAAACTTACATAGATCTGCCTGCCTCTGCACCTAGCTATAAAGGGGAAAAAAATTAAAGTCCTTTTAAAATCTATTTTTATTTTATGTACACTGGTGTTTTGCATGCATGCATGTCAGCAAGAGGGTGTCAGATCTCAGGGTTACAGACAGTTGTGAGGTGCCATTTTAGGTGCTGGGAATTGAACCCGTGTCTTGCAGGAACAATCAGTGCCCTTAACCACTGAGCCATCTCTCCAGTCTACCAAAGGGGAAATTTTATATCAGAAAAGGAAGCTGCTTGTTTGTGTGATAAGTGGGCAACAGGAAACAAAAGAGGAAGCTAGCAGGCCAATGTAGAGACCACTGAAGTCAACCAAAACGACAAGGATAGAAGTTTTGAGTAGGGCTATTTTAAAAGAAGAGGGAGGGCTCGAGAAAGGGTTCATCATTAAAAGCTAGACTCAAACCTAAAAAGACAAAAAAAAAAGTGCTGTAAAGGCTGGGTTAAAGAATGTTTCTGAGACTAGGGAGATGGCTCATTGGGTAAAGTGCTTCTTATGCAAGCATGAGGATCTGAGTTCAGATCCCTAGTCCACTGAGACCCATTTTGGATTTCTGCTTTCCAGAACTGTATGAAAAGAAATTTTCATTATTAAGTTTGGGATGACTTGTTATAGCAGTAATATCAAACTAATAGAGCTTTTCAACCAATATTTGTTGGAAGATAGAGACGGAGTTTATCTCTAGCCCTGTGTAACTATTGAGTAGTAAACTGGGATACATTGGGTCAAATAAAATATAATCTTAAAATCACAAAGGGGCCAGTGAGATGGTTCATTGGGTAAAAGGTGCTTGCTACTAGGTCTTACAAGTTACATCCCCTGGATCCTCAATGTAGGAGAGAACCTTTGCCCCACACGGGGAAAAAGGAGAATTCACTTCTAAAAGTTGCCCTCTGACCTACAAGCGCACACAAAAGCCCATAAAACAGTAATGGTTGCCTCTGTGCATGTGTGTATGTGAATACACATCACAGTACACTTGTGGTCTGAGGACAACTTGCAGGAGTTGGTTCTCCCCTTCTACCATGTGGCATCCAGAGATCAAACTCAGGCTAGGCATGGTTACAAATGCCTATACCTGATGAGCCATCTCATCAGTCCCATGATTACTGATTTTAATAGAAATTTTCTTCATTGTTTATGAGGTTTCACAACTTTTCATGTGTTCACTTTAATACTTTATGAAGTTCCCATTCATCTTGTGTTCATTTGAGGGATGTTTTGAATTTAAAATTTTTATTTTTAGTGGATATATAAAATAAAATTTTATGTATTTGTGGAGTATTATGATTCAACAGGTAATATTCTATGTAATGTTCAAATTAGGGTAAGTCTATCTCTTTAAACATTTATCATTTTTTTTTCCAAGACAGAGTTTCTCTCTGAAGTCCTGATTGTCCTAATACTCTCTGTAAACCTGCTGGTTTTGAACTCAGAGATTTGTCTGCCTCTGCTGCCACAGTGCTGGGATTAAATGCACGCACCACCACCACCCCGCAAATATTCCTCTTACCCTGAGCCTTCATTTCACATCTTAATGGTGAATTTTGGTAAATGTAAATTTGTCACATTTACTCATCTTTTTTCTCTGAATGAAGTGTGTCTAGTTATTTAAGAAATTTCTTGCAAAGTATGATGGTTTAAACCCCTAATCCCAGCAGTTGGGAGGCTGAGGTGGGAGACTGTTAAAAATTGGAGGCCAGTCTGGTCTAAATAATAGGTTCTTGGCCATTCTGGACTACAGAGGCCCTGTTTTTTAAAAACAAAACAAAACAAAAACCAAACCAAAATGCAATCATCATGGTTGGCCAATGCTGTTCCCAGAAGAGATGAGTTATTAAATAAAAATCTCAGTTCCAAGTTATCGGTTACAGTTGTTACCAGAGACACCTAAAACATAGGAACTGCTATTTTTCTTGGTTCTTCACCATAACTAGATAGTAAGAGCCTACTGCTAAAGATATTACACACTTTAGCAGCTGGGCATAGAGAAATTAATCTGGAACTAACAAGGCAATTATCTCCATGTTGGTTTTCATAGTTCCAGAAGGTGCTACCCAGGTCACTAGGGTAGAAAAGGCATCTTACCCAGCAGTGACCTTGCATAATACAATACCAACTTTACAGTGCCCACTGGTGCAATAGTGGTATGGTTATTACAAGGGTGTAACCAACCATTCTCTGATTAGATTTGAGACCTGGTCTACAAAAGGGAATTCATGCCTGGCACCGTAAATCTAGCCAAAAGTCCATGTCTGGGGAGGTCATAAGCCCTGGGCCCTATTACTCCTGTTTTACTAAATGGTCATTTTTGTCAAACTGCCTTCTAAATGTTTGTATTTATATTCATAGTTTAGTGCTACTTTCAACTTTGATCTGAGAAGCTTCTTTTTTCCTGTAGGGAAGTTTATTCAGACTCATAAGTGCTCATACTATTGAGAATAAGTGACTGTTGTGTGCTCAGCCCTAAATGAGACATGTATCATTACTAATCCAAAGTTCAGCAGCCATTATATTAGAAGGAGTGGAAAGAATGTAAAGAGCTGGAGGATGGGGAGGAGTACAATGCAATACTGCCTTTTAAAATGACAGGGCCATGCACTGATGAATTCACAGCAGCTGTGGTTACCTGAAAGAGACCGTACAAGAGCAAACCAGTGAACCTTCCAGCATGAGTGGGTGAGGAGCTCATGAGGCTCCAACCTCAGTTGAAGATCTATTAGAAGTTGATGCCTGTTGAGGAAGAGTCAATTTTCCTGCAGATCCATACAATGCACATGTGGGTAGTACCAATTGGACTCACTGATTTACAAAAATATGTGGGATATGATGGAGGTTTAGAGGGCAGATGTTGGAGGGTGGATATGATCCATATTCATTGGTACGTATATGAAAGTATAAAAGAACAATTTTTAAAAGGTAAGGTGTGATGGCACATACCTTTAATCCCAGCACTTGGGAGGAGAGGCAGGTGAATCTTTGTGAGTTTGGGGCCAGTCCAGTCTACATAGTTTACTCCAGGACAGCTAGGGCAATGTAGAGAGACCCTGCCTCACCCCCCAAAAAGAATAAAAATATTAAAACTCAACCAACCAAACAAGAGAACACTAAAACAAAATATCTCCCTATTCCAAATTCATAGTTATTCTCCTATACATTCTTCTACAATCCCTAAAGTTTTGCCTTCATCATTTGTTTTTAATCCGTTTGAAACTGCATTTTGTATATATTTAGAGATAGGGCTCCAGTTTAATTTTCTCCCAAGCTCCATCTCATCTTTAAATAGTATTTAAAAAATATTATATGAGGTTGCTGGATCTTGGTTATTTTATTCCCTCATGAAAACTGGCTGTTTTCCCAAAACAGCTTCATTTTTGGCTTCCATATCAGAGTCTATCAACTGAGCTTTTTCACTTTCCTAGATTCTTTAGGATTCTTCCCAGCTTTTAGACACTATTTAAAAATAGTTACAGGAATAGTACTGGAGAGATGGCACGGTGGTTAAGAACTCTTTCTGCTCTTTCATAGCACCAGAGTTCTTTCAGTATCCACATCACGTGGTTCATAACCATCTGTAAATCCAGCTCTGCGGGATCTGATGCCTTGTGTCAGTGGCAAGCGCACGCACACACACACATACACATACAAATCTTAAAAAAAAATTAGTTACAGAGCCAAGCAGTGGTCGCGCATGTCTTTGATCCCAGCACTCAGGAGGCAGAGGCAGGTGGATCTCCGAGATCAAGGGCAGCCTGGTTTACAGAGTTCCACAACAGCCAGAGCTACGCAGAGAAATCCTATCACGAAAAAAAAAAAAAAAGGTTAAAGGAATGTCTGTGGAACCCACCAAAACCCTTTCCAGATCTAACTCTGAAAATGGTGCTAACCCCAGCCTACAAAGTCAATCTGTTGTCACAACAATATAAGGTCACTAAAGAGGGATGATTCAGGAGACATCCTGGACTGCTAAAATCATGACTTATTAATGAGCAGATACAAGGTGACAGAAGAGAGATGAAAGGATGAAGAAAAGGAGCTGAAAAATGAAGAAGGGCAGGGTATAAAGAATGGAAACAGAGAATCCAACGTGAGGTAGATAAGGGTGAAGAGAGTGAAGAGGAAGATGGGAATAAAGGGAAAGTGTCATAGACGTAAGAAGTAGTGGGAACAGGATGGGGAGAAACTGATATAGCAAGGAGAAAGGGAAAAGGACAGAACTGGAGCATTGCCTTAAGGACCCGGACCCTTGTTATTCACCCTAAGATACCTTTCTCGGTACAGAACTCCAACTTTGAAGCTCCTAAATGGATTGGGTCCAAGTTAGCTCTTGGATTTACAATAGCAGTCTTTAGATTCTGCTTAGAGAAATAAAGATACATGCAGGCGGTAGGGGCAATATCTCAGAGCCCAGCTTTCCCCAGTTTGTATCTCCGATGTCTAGGATTACCCTCATCCTCTTTCACACTCCAGTCTCACCTCACCTAAGTCCGCCCTACAATCTTTCCTTCCAGTCCATATTGCCCATCCCTCCTAGGGCGCCTTCCAATTCCGACTGAATCCTTTGAGGGAGGCCCCAGGCTGGCTAGACTACAAACCACAGCCTAGCGCCCGCCTCCCACTCGCACTGGGGAGCCAGAAAGGCAGAACCTTGCTTTGACGTCTGACTTGTCTCAGCAAGCGTGGGCCCAGGCCCCGCTTGCCTTCGTTGACTTCCCCCACAAGGAGATCAGAGTCCTCCTGGGCACTAATGCTTCACCAGCTTAGTAGGGGGAGGGGTCGAACCGCTCGGCGTACGCTCGAGCCTGGCAACAAATCAACAAAAGCTCAATTTCAGGCGGAAGTGACCTCCTTCTGGCACCGGAAGCCGGAACTAAAGATTGGCTTGGACTTATTATCGCGAAGTTTACCGTACACCCGTCTTGCACCGCGGTATTTCCCGCGCGGGCTAACCTCGGTTCCCAGGAGTGAGGCACGGCCTCTCCTACGCTAGCGGCGCTGCCATGGGTTTCCTGAAACTGATTGAGATCGAGAACTTTAAATCGTACAAGGGTCGGCAGATTATCGGACCATTTCAGAGGTTCACCGCCATCATTGGACCCAATGGCTCTGGTGAGATAAAAAAGGCTGCGGCCCTGCCTGCGCCCCTCTCGGGTCCCCCTGTCTGTCGCCAGGGTAGTACGACATACCCCATGCAACCTGAGACGTTGTGAACCCGAGAATGTTATTTGATTGGACTCGAGCTCGCTTTCCCTTCTAGCGTGCACTTAACTCGAGCTTCTTCCCAAATGTCAGTTGGCGGAATTTTGTGGAGTCCCCTCTCTTGCCTGAATGGTATGGGCCAAACTGTGCGTTGCCCCGCCCACGGCCCCTCCCGCCTAAAGAGGCGTTCCTGGAAATTTCTGCGAATTGTTTGGCTGGTGGCTCTTTTCCGGTCCACCTTCCTATTCTTGTTTGACACCTCTGGGAAATTTTGCGAATGTAATCTCTGCCGTGGCGTCTGGTCCCCAAGTAGTTTACTTTTTGCTTTAGCCAGCCCCTCCCCGCACCCGCGCCCCGCATTTCCTTTTCCCTCTTCTGCTGTTGCACTTTTGAATTTTAGACCAGGCGCCGGCTCAGTCTAGTAGGATTCCTTCTGCTCGTTGCATCTCTGCTCCCCTACATGCCTAAGAGATTGTTTTCTTGATTAGTCCCTTTCCTACCAGGAAGCCATAAATAAGCCTGACCTTGTTCGCTTGCCAAACTTGTGGAGTGTTTCGGGTTTGATCATTTTAAGTTTATGCGGAAAATAAACCAAATCCATGGTCTCAGGAAATTTACTATAGAGAAGAAAGAAAATTAAAGTACAAAATAAGATAATATTTAGGCCATTGTAAATATTCTGTAGAAAGGGGTTAGGTTGGTAGGTTAGATTGATCTTGGTAGTAGGAAAGGCTTTTTTATACTTAAGCCTGCTATTTCCCATCTTAGCCTTATAGCTGTGAGTTCCTCTCACCAATCTCTAGACATGTTCATTGGGAATCTTTGCTGTGTTCCTTCACTTCAGAGGTGTTCTAGTTTACTCATTTTCTGCCTGATCAGCCACTCTTGCCTTGAAGTAGCTCATAGCAAATACCTTTTTTGTTCTCTTGCCTGTGTTTTGTTCTCTGCTTAGAGCAGTTTTTCCCAGCAATGTTATTTCAACCACACACTTCGTTATGGGCTTGGCCCTGTGCGTTATAGTGTTTAGCAGTATTCCTGGCTTCTAGACAGTAAGTGACAGCACCCTTATTCACCCTTACTCCTCCCAAAAATGTGTTTAGATTGAGGTTGGGGTGGTGTGACATATTACTTCCTTCTCCAACCGCTGGCCTAGAGGGTTAATGCTTTGACTTCCCTTAAATTTCTTAGGGTTTGGGTGTTGTGACTCTTGTAGAAAATGCCTCGTTGTACCATTTGCCGAAATTCAGTCTCCTCAGCATTGTGAGAATTATAATCCAGGTGTTTGAAAAAAGGTCCTAGGCCAGGTCCTTACCCTCTCTATTGTTCCCCTCCCTTGTGTTTTCCCAGACAGTGATTCTCTGTGTAGCCTTGGCTGTCCTGGAACTTGCTTTGTAGACCAGGCTGGCTTTAAACCCAGAAATCTACCTGCCTCTACCTCCACAGCGCTGGGACCAAAAGCCTGCACTTGCCACTGCCTGGCCTTTTGTTTGTTTTTTGAGACAGTATCTCTTGGCTTCAAACTCTTAATCCTTCATCCTTAATCTTGCTTCCTTCCCCCAAGTGCTGGATTTACCTGTGTGTTCTTCCACACCTGCCTTCCACCTCTGCAGTCTTTCAGAGCTTGGCTCTATGAAGCATTTCTTGACCCTTGATTCCCACTTTGTGGATTGCTTTTTCTTTGGCACACAGACTTTCTTTTCTGTCCCACATTTATGGCACTTTTTTTTTCTTCATCAGTGATGTTTGAGTGTTCTCAGGAAGCCATTCTTTGCGATGCTTCATTGATGTACAGTTCACACTGCACATTAGAAAAATGTTTACAACACTGAATTCTGAGTAAAAGAGGCTTGTAGTTGTGGGGTGTGATTCTTGAAAATCGAGGGAGAAGCCCAAGTCTTGGAAGTTGGTACTTGAAAGACTGAATTCCAATTTATGTGATGTGCTAGTTCTGTTGCAACTGGAGAGACAGTTGAATCTAGATTGTATAATGATAGCTCTGTCATCCATTGAGCACCAAGTAGACTTTAATTTTTGGTGTTCATTTGTTTTTGAGATAGGCTTTCATATCCCAGACTGGTCTCAAACTGTTTCGTTCAAGGATGACCTTCTGATCTTCCTGCCTCCATCTCCAGAGTGCTGGAATTACAAGTGTATACTTCTGAATCTGGTTTAATTCAGTTTTTGGGTTTGAACTGAAGGCCTTGTGTATGCCAGGCAAGCACACACTCAGCTGGCTTACATCCCTAGTCCCACAAGGTTTCTTTTCGAAGGTTTTTAACAAATAGCGGAATGAAGGACAAGCAGCAAGCTCTTGAAGCCTGATGATGCAAGGAGACTGTTTTGTCACCCTGTCAGTTGAAGTAAAGGACTCAGTGACAACTTTAACTTAGGGAATGACTAGATTTCTTCCTCTTTAAAGTAGAGGAAATACCTATTTCCTAAGATTTCTGGATAAGCTAAATTGGGTAATTAGTGTGAATGTGACTCACAAACTTGCGTGAATCATGTATTGTAGTATTCTTAAGAAGATAGCTGATTATGCGTTGGTATTTTAACAAGTATTAAAGAGTCCAGGATGCTGTCAGACAAAAGATAAGGCTTTGGAGATGGCTCAGTCTGTAAAATACTCGCGACGTGAGCGTGAAGACCTGATTTTAGATTCTTAGCACCTACTTAAAAATCTGGGTGTGGTGGTATATGCCCATAACCCAGCACTGGGTAGGCGGAGACTAGAGGATACTTGGGGCTTATTGACTGGTCAATAAAACCAATTAGGGTTAGCTTTCAGGCCAGTGAGAAGTCCTGTCTCAAAAAATAAGGCAGACATTTATCAAAAAGAGACTCCCAGCTTCAACCTCTGGCCTCCACTCACACACACACACAAATTGGATATTTGAAAGAAGCTGCATATGGTAAAAATAGTATATTAATGATATAATTTTGGTGACATGAATTTTGAAAGTTTGAGAGCCTGGTACTTCCTAGTTGTGATGTCATATACCTATATAATCTTAGCACTGGTAAGAAGATTGTTCTGAGTTCCAGGCCAAACTGGACAGCATAGTGAGGACCAAGGCTACATAGCAAACCCAGTATCAAAAGTAAAAAACTTGGTGTTGGTTTTGCTACTCATGTTCATTTGTTTTGTTAAGTTTCTCTCTCTCTTTTTCTTTTTTTTCCTTCTTGTTTGATCGAGAGACTGGACCAAGTGATTTCAAAAAGTACAAAGACATTTCCAAAGTATGTGATTTTGTGGTGAATATCTGAGCAGACTTAGAAATATACCAAGTTTCCATCCTTTTAAAATTATTTTTAAAATGGCACTGTGTGTATCGGGTTGATATTAGGCACCTTTTTTTAAACACCACCTTATTTGTTTATTTGAAGATAGGATTTTTTCCAGACACAGATTCTCTGTGTAGCTCAGGCTGTCCTGGAACCCACTCTGTAGACCAGGCTGGCCTCAAACTCAGAGTTTTGTCTGCTTCTGCCTCTCAAGTGCTGGGATTGAAGGCATGAGCCACCATCATCTGGCAACTCCAGCGTGTTTTTTGAGACAGAATCACTTACTGGCCGCTAACTGGCCAAGTTGACTTGCCAGAAAGTTCCAGTTATTCTCGTTTCCACTTCCTCAATGGTGGGTTATGGTCATACACCACCACACCTAGCTTTTTTGGGGGGGGGGGTTGAGATAGGGTTTCTCTGTGTAGCCTTGGCTGTCTTAGACTCACTCTGTAGACCAGGTTGGCCTTGAACTCACAGAGATCCACCTGTCTCTGCCTCTTTGTGTGCTGGGATCACAGGCATGCGCCACTGTAGCAGGCTTCACACCTAGCTTTTTAAGTGGGTGGTAAGAGTCCAAACTCAGGTCATCATGGTGGTGTGGTAAGCTTGGTGCACATGTGGAGGTCAGAGGGCAACTTTGCAGGAGTCCATTTTCTCCTTCCTCTATGTGCATTCTGGGGATCAAGCTCAGACTATCAGGCTTGGTGGCAAGTTCCTTAATTTGCAAAGCTATCTCACCAACCTGTTTATACATTTTTTAAAAAATTCTTTTGCTTCTCCCCAAGTTTTATATTATAAATATTGGCAAATGTATATGTGCTAGCAGGGCTTAGTAACAAGCACCTTTAATCCCAGTACTTGGAAGACAGAAGCAGGTGGATCTCTTGAGTTCTACACAGAGTTCCACTATAGCCAGGACAATGTCTGTCTGTCTGTCTGTCTGTCTGTCTGTCTCTCTCTCTCTCTCTCTATATATATATATATATACATATATTATGTATATATAATCTGTTTGTGTGTCTGTCTGTCTCTCTTCTTGTGTATGTGTGTGTTTAATTATTTGAAAATAAATTGAAGACTTAATCACATTTCACCTTTAAGTTCTTCAGCATTTGTATAAAATCATCCTGTCCTACCACTATTAATTTTCTCTAGTCATCATTTATCTAGCTTTTCTTCAACCTAGAAGCTTCTGAATGTGAAGCCAGCCTGGACTATGTAGACTATTTTTTCCCTAGTCTATGAATACCTTTTTTTGTTTGTTTGTTTGTTGTTGTTTTGAGACAGGGTTTCTCTGTGTAGCCTTGGCTGTCCTAGACTAACTTTGTAGACCAGGCTGGCCTCAAACTCATTGAAATCTACCTGCTTCTGCCTCCCGAGTACTGGGATTACAGGCATAAGCCACCACATCTGGCTAAATAACTATTGTTGTTGGTTTTTGTTTGTTTGTTTGTTTTGTTTTTTTGGTTATTGTTTTTAATGTGGGATTTTAGTGTCTGGCTACTATGAGTAATAACTGCAAAGGAACTAGTTTTCCCAAGTCATTGACTCAGTTTTCTGACGAAGGGGGAGAGGGATTAGAACACATTTCTACTCTCAGTATGTCCTTTTTTTCTTTCTCCCTTCCCTTCTCCTAATGTTCCCTTTTCTGCTTTGTCTCCTCCCTCAGGTAAATCAAATCTCATGGATGCCATCAGCTTTGTGCTTGGTGAAAAAACCAGTAACTTGCGGGTAAAGACCCTGCGGGACTTGATACATGGAGCTCCCGTGGGCAAACCAGCTGCTAACAGAGCCTTTGTCAGCATGGTCTATTCTGAGGAGGGGGCTGAGGACCGCACCTTTGCCCGTGTCATTGTAGGTAGGTAAGGCTCATCAGAAGATTCCTTGGGTCCAAGGAAGTGGATAGACTAGTTGCTAGGATAGGAGGAATACCTGATCCTTGCTGACTCATTCACTGTCTTGTAGGGGGCTCTTCTGAGTACAAGATCAACAACAAAGTTGTCCAGCTACATGAATACAGTGAAGAGTTAGAGAAGTTGGGCATTCTCATCAAAGCTCGGAACTTCCTCGTCTTCCAGGTGAGGTATATATATATATATTTTAAGACAGGCTCTTACTTCATAGTCCTGGCTGTCCTGGAACTCACTCTGTAGACCAGGCTGCGCTTGTAGAAAGATCTGCCTGCCCCTGCTTCCTGAGTGATAGGATTAAAGAGGTATGTACTACTATGCTCAGCAAATACTTTTATTTTTATCTCAAAAATTATGTGAAGGTTTTATACACAGTATTTGCATCATTTCCACATTCCCTCTTCCCCCTCCAACTCCCTAACCACCTCCTCTGGAATTGATGACTTATGTATTTTTTCAAGATATTTATTTTTATTTTATATGTATGTTCTGCTTCTGTGCATGTTATATGCACCAAGTGTGCCTGATGCCTACAGACCAGAAGGTGGCATCAGACTCCATGGAACTGGAGTTTTACATGGTTGTGAGCTACTATGTAGGTTGTGGGAACTAAATTACAGTCCTCTGCAGGAGCAGCAAGTACTACTTCCATTGAGCCATTTCTCTAGCCCCTATATTTGTTTCCTTTCTTTCCACACTCACCTCTACTGAGTCTGGATTAGTTTTTGCCCTTATTTGTACATGTTTAGGTCTGAGGTCTTGATAGGGGTTGGGGCAAATGGTTCATCGTCTCTTAGCAACCATCAGGGTCCTTTTGAAAGTTTCCTCCATCCATAGTGGTGTGTGCATTGGTGTAGTTGTTACACACAGGTCTTCTACTGGCAACCATATTTGTGGATAGTTCTTAGGAACACCATCTTTGTCTAGTCTAGAAGAAACTGTCATGCAGCAGTCATCCTGGCCCTCAGGCTCTGATAATCTTTCTGCCCTTTTTCCTGAGATGTTCCCTGAACCATAGAGGTGGGGACTGTGTTATAGACAATGCACTTGGGGCTGGTAGCATATGGTCGCTTATTTTCTGTATTTTGACCAATTGTGGATCTATTTGTCTTTTTATTTTCTTTGATTAGATATGAAACTTGCACTTACTTGTGGGTATACGGAGATTATTTAGAAGGCAGTTGGGAACTATATTACTTTAGTAATATCATAGTAGTAGATTATCCTCTATGGACATTTTTTAAAAGACAGGGTCTCAATGTGTAACCCTGTCTGGCCAGATATGCTTGCTTCTGTCTTCTGAGTCCAAGAATTAAAGGCAGGTGCCACCATGCCCAGACAGTGGGCATTTAAAAAAATCATTTTATGGGTATGAGTATTTTGCTTGCACGTATGTATGTGCACTAGTACATGTAATGTTCATGGAAGCCAGAAAAGGGTGTTGGGTCCCCTGGGAAAAGAGTTACAGATGGTTGTGGGCTACCATGTGGGTGCTGGGAATTGAACCTGGATCCTTTGGAAGGAAGAGTTGCTAGTGCTCTTAACTGTTGAGGTACCTACTAAGCCCCCTTTGGGCGTTTAAAAATCATAATTGGCTGTTTGTTCTTTGTTGGCCTTGCTTGTCCCAACTATACCCGCTTTATCTCCCAAGTCTGTGTGTTTTTCCTAGACTAATGTATCACAATCTTTAGTGGGCTTCCTAGAGCCTCTTCCAGTTTCTCCTCTCAGCTGGGCTAGTCTAATAAAGGACAGAAGTCATTTTTTTTTTCTCTGTCTTTGCATAAAGCAGTTCAGTGATTCCTTCTTGTCTTAGTATGGTTGTTCTTAAATTGTAGTTCCTAGACCAGCAATATCAACACAGTTGAGAATATGTTACAAATGCATGTTGTTAGGCTCCATTCCAGATACATGAGCTGAAGAGACACTCTGTGATTGGGCACAGTTTGTGTTATACCAGCTCTCAAGGCTATCGTGATGCCAGCTGAAATTTGTAACAGTTGACTTAGGATCAAAAACCAAGCTTGCAAGCCTCTTGGTTAGAAAACACTATCATTTGATTCTTTCCTACCTTAGTAGTCTTATCTGCTAGTCTAATCTTTTCCCCAGTTTTGTACTCTAGCACAGTTTAACCACTTGTAGTTCTCAGAATCACTTGCTGTATTTGGCATGTAGGCCTTTGCTTATGAATTTTCCTGTATGTGGAATTGTAAAATAACCTTTTCTGTCTTTGTTACTTTCACTCTCTTTTTTTCTCTCTCTTGAGGTGCTAGGTGTTAAACCCAGTGTCTCTCATATGCTATCTCTGCTCCTTTTTCTTGGTTAGTTTTTCCATATATTCCAAAGTCAGCTTAGGAGTCACCTGCATAAGGCCTTCCCAAATAGAACTCCCCAGCCAAGTTTCCTGCCTTTCAAGCTTGAATTTTCTGGGGCGCTTTAATCATTGCATATAATATACCATCGTTACCTTTGTGTTTGTGTTTTTGTGCTCAGAGGCAGAGAATGTGCCATTAAAACTCAATATGGCTGACCTGCTGGCATAGGCCCATATTCTTATCTTTAGAGAAAAAAAAGGAAGATTTTAAGTTCAAAGTTTGCCTGGGCTACAGAGGAAGTTCAAGACTAGCCTAGACAACTTAGCAAGACTCTGTCTCAAAATAAGAAAAGTAAACCAAGGAAAAGGAATATATCTTAATGGTGGAATCTTTTTCCCCTAGACAGGGTTTCTGTTTGTAGCCCTGGCTGTCCTGGATTCGCTTTGTAGATCAGGGTGGCCTCAAACTCACAGAGATCCTCCTGCCTCTGCCTCCCTGAGTACTGTGATTACAGGCATGTGCCACAGTGCCTGGCAGTGGTGGACACTTTTAATCCCTAGTATTTTCTGTCCCCCAGCTTCCAAAAGGCCTTGAAATGTACACTAGTTGAGGAGAGGAGGGTCTGTAAACTTTGAAGTGGGCAGGGTGTGGGCTAGTAGAGGTCTAAATGAGGCAGTGTTTTGACCTTTATCAGGGTGCAGTAGAGTCTATTGCCATGAAGAACCCCAAGGAGAGGACAGCTCTATTTGAAGAAATTAGTCGCTCTGGGGAACTGGCACAGGAGTATGACAAACGAAAGAAAGAAATGGTGAAGGCTGAAGAGGACACACAGTTTAATTACCATCGCAAGAAAAATATTGCGGCTGAGCGCAAGGAGGCCAAACAAGAGAAAGAAGAGGTTGGTGGCCTGGCTGCCTCTTAGATCCGAGGGACCAAGATAAAGGCAGTGCCTTACTGATCCATCCCTCTCCCCATTCCTGCTTGCATAGGCGGACCGCTACCAGCGCCTGAAGGATGAAGTGGTACGAGCACAGGTACAGTTGCAGCTCTTTAAGCTCTACCACAATGAAGTAGAGATTGAGAAGCTCAACAAGGAACTGGCCTCTAAGAACAAGGAGATAGAGAAGGACAAGAAGCGGATGGATAAGGTAGAGGATGAGCTGAAGGAGAAGAAGAAAGAGCTTGGCAAAATGATGCGGGAACAGCAGCAGATTGAGAAGGAGATCAAGTAAGAGGCATGCCCGGACTTGTAACTTTTGAGAAACTAAGCGGCTGTGCTATTCTCTTGGGATCCTTTGAGCTTAAGAGCCTACTATTGTACTAATTTGTTTATCCTCCCTTTGACCAGGCGTATTTCTTGACTTTTAATTAGTACAATAGCATATTCAAGCTTGGAGAAGTAAAATTGCTCAGCCTTGACACAGCTCGTTGGATAAAGGTGCTTGAGACCAAACCTAGTGACCCGAGTTAAATCACTGGGCTCTATCCATATGGTGGAAAGAAAGATTTGACTCCCACAGTTGTCCTCTGATCTCTGAATACACTAACTAATATGTATGCGAGCATGTGTGCATGTGTGAATGATATAAATAATTAAAATAAAAAGCAGCAACTATGGGGAAGCAGTGAAAAGCTCCAGCCATTGATGGCTAAGAGGGCCATTCTAGAAGAGAAACTCTGTATCTCTGAAGATTAAAGAGCAGAGATTTGGAAGTGATCGGATCAGATGAAGGCAACTCAGTAAGCATAGGGTATTAATGAGAATCTTGTCTTGGTGTTTACTTCGATCTTGTGGGACAGTGTTTTGACCTTTATCTGGGTGCAGTAGAGTCTGTTACCGTGAAGAACTTCAAGGAGTTGTAAGGATTGAAATGGGTGGTAATTTTGTCTTTTGGAGTAACTAGAATGCCAGGCTGATGCTGTAGATTACAAGAAGTACTTAAACTACACACCCTCCCACCTCCATGCTTCTTGTTGTTGTTTTGTTTGTTTGTTTTTGAGGATCTATACAACATCAGGCTCTTGTTCTTTAAGGTGTTGCCATCAGGTTGGCTAGGAATGCATAGGTCCCTCTTTTGGGGTAAAAACCCTGGGACCCCCTACTCCTTCAGGGCTAACTGTTTGTCTCTTTTCCCTCTGGCAAAAAGGGAAAAGGACTCAGAGTTGAATCAGAAGCGCCCTCAGTACATCAAAGCCAAAGAGAATACATCCCATAAAATCAAGAAGCTTGAAGCAGCCAAGAAGTCTCTACAGAATGCTCAGAAACATTATAAGAAACGTAAAGGTGACATGGATGAGCTGGAGAAGGAAATGTTGTCAGTGGAGAAGGCCCGACAGGAGTTTGAAGAACGGATGGAGGAAGAGAGTCAGAGTCAGGGCAGAGACTTGACCCTGGAGGAGAATCAGGTAAGTCTTGAAAGGGTAACTGGTGAAAAGATTGGTTGAGTTAATGTTGGCTGACGTTATAATCTGTCCTCTTTTCCTGTTCTTAACACAGGTAAAGAAATACCACCGATTGAAAGAAGAAGCCAGCAAGAGAGCAGCCACCTTGGCTCAGGAGCTGGAGAAATTTAACCGAGACCAAAAAGCTGACCAGGACCGTCTAGATCTGGAAGAGCGGAAGAAAGTAGAGACAGAGGTAGGTAAAAATGAAAGAATGAGGTGTGGGAGTGTAGCTCACTGGCAGTGTGTGCTTAGTATATTTACCCTGAATTCAATTTCCAGTATCAACAAAAAGCAAAAAGATCAAGGGTGTTAATCCCTAAATAAGGAAATAATAATAGTCTTGATAACAACAGAAGTTTATATCTTATCAGGCAGCTACTGTGTGCTAAACACTATGCTTTACACATACTTACTTTTTTAACTTTATGATTGCCATTAGGGGATGGTTACTATTATCCCCACTTTGAAAACAAGTAAACAGTATCACAGCGGTGAAGTAATCTGCTTAATAATAAGAGTAATCCCATAATTACCCACTGTAGGCTTAGGATGAACCTGGGCAGTCTGCCTCTAAAGCTCACACTATTACCAAATATACTTCACTTACTGCCACTCTAATATTAGTAATAATAATAGAAAGTTCTTATATTATCCCAGGAGCTTATAATGTTCTAGGCAGTCAGATAAACACTTACTTTAAATGTTTAAAAGCATTCTAGACATTAACATTAATGTGTACCCTGTGTTAAGTGCTTACTGGATCTTACAGATGAGACAGCAAAGTCAGAAAAGTCTGTGAAGCTGTGAAGCTTTTTTTTTCTTAGATTTGGTGAGGAAATCTGGACTAGTTATAATACCTTTGAGAGATATTGGAGCCCTTAGAAGCAGTCATCCATTACTAGACTGGACTTTGTGTGTGTTTCTGCTTTTTAGTAGGCTTCCTGCATTAGATTATGACAGATTGTGTTGGACTGTTGGAATTTTTGGATGAGTGTGGTCAATAGGGGTTTAAATCAAGACCACATGGGCTTGGGTTAAATGGCTCAGGTTCTAGTAATGGAATGTATTTCTTACTCAGGCCAAGATCAAGCAAAAACTGCGGGAGATTGAAGAGAATCAGAAACGGATTGAGAAGCTAGAGGAATATATTACCACTAGCAAGTATGTGGCTCTGCATTCCTCTCTTCCTCGTCCACACTTTTCATGCTTATTCTCTACCTTTTAAGCCAGGTCTACCAGTGTCCTTCAGTCACAAATACTGTCTCACCAGCCAGGCTAACTCCTGTGTTTCCCTACGTTTCAGGCAGTCCCTAGAGGAGCAGAAGAAGCTGGAGGGAGAATTGACAGAAGAAGTAGAGATGGCCAAGCGTCGTATTGATGAGATCAATAAGGAGCTGAACCAGGTGATGGAGCAATTGGGGGATGCTCGCATTGACCGTCAGGAGAGCAGTCGCCAGCAGCGGAAGGCAGAAATAATGGAAAGCATCAAGCGTCTCTACCCCGGTTCTGTGGTAAGGCTGGAGGCTACTATTTCTGAGCATGTATTCAGACTCACTGTCGACCTTCTCAGCTACCCTGTGTTGTGTGATAGACTTTATACAGGGAGACATGATGCACACATACTTACTCACTAAAGTACAATATAGTGAACCACTGAGTTTTTACAGGTATTACTAGCAGGAGTATGGGTGAACAACTCAAAAAAAAAAAAAAGAGCTGCATCATCAAAAAGCCCACGCCAATGGCAGATAACAACTCACAAAAGCAAAAATGTTGGAGCTCTTGGCACGGCTTTCAGATAGCTCAACAATTAAGAATCTCTTATTTCTGCAGTTGTCTGTTAGAGACTTCTCCTCCAGCAGGTGTTTACTTCTATAAAGCTGAGGAACACCTTCTAGAAACTTCCAAGTTTCTACTTTCTCAGACATGAAACTAAAGTGTCTACCTCTGGAGTCTCATGAGCCTCCTCCTCCCTCTTGGAAGGAATGCCAATTGGGGGAGTCTGCTATACACTCTGTGAAGATGGGATAGCTAGTCCTACTTTTATTTCTGGGAGAATGGACACTCAACTAAACTGTCCTGCCTAAAGAAACATAGCTTGGGCTGGAGAGATGGCTTATACGTAAGAGCGTTCTCTACTCTTCTTTAGGACTTGGGTTTGGTTCCCATGTCTTGACTCAAAATTGTGACTTCAGTTCCAGGAGATCTAGCAACTTCTTTTGACCTATGTGGGCACTAGTCACACATACGCATGTGTATAGAAAAAAAAACACAAATAAATGTAAAATAAATTTAAAAAGGAAGCAAAGCTTGTGAGAGAACTGCTATTCATGCCCAATTTGTGCTGATTTTGTTTTCAATTTAAAAATCTTATTTACTGGGAGCTAGATAAATGACTCAGTGATTAAGAGTACTTGCTGCTCTTCCAGAGGACCTAATATAACAGTTGGCTCACAACTGCCTATAACTACAGATCCACAGTATCTGATGCCTCTGGCCTTTGAGAGCATATTCACATATACACATGCAGATACACATAATTTAAAAATGTATATGTATATTTGTGAGTACATGTGTCATAGCAAGAACGGAGTTCAGAGAACAACTTGTGACAGTCTTTGTTATCTAGCTCATTTGAGACGGAGTCTGTTGGTTTTTGTCTTTTTCCTTCATGTGTGTATGTGCACCACATGCATGCCTGGTGCCTACAGAGTTCAGCAGTCATCAGATCCCCTGGAACTAGAGTTATGGGTGGTTGTGAACTACATGTGGATAATGGAAATGTTCTTAACCACTGAGAAATCTCTCCAGACTCTCATGTTTTTTGTTTTGTTTTGTTTTGTTTTGTTTTGTTTTTGTTTTTTTTCTGCTATGCATGCCAGGTTAGCTGACCCACAAACTTTCTGGGATTTTCTTACCTCCACTTTCCGTCTCCCCATAGGAACCATTAGGATTATAGACAATGGGTACTATTGTGTTCTGTATTATGTGGGTTCTAGGGATTCACACATAGGTCCTACCTTCCACATGGCAAATGCTTTACCCACTGAGCCATCTCCTTAGCTCAGTCATATGTTGTTTTTATTACAACTGCATCTTCCTGATGGGTTTATTTTGCTGTATCAGTTCCTCATTGAGGAATAGGGAAAACAAAGAATGTTTTAAAAGAGGGAGAGATGGGCTGGGAATTGCTCTTCAAAGTAGTTTTGTGTAGTTTTCTATATAAGCTCCATTAGCATGTGCTAAGTGGACCAGTGGCTATTAGGGCACCCCTGGGCTTTATCAGAACTTTTGATCTCTTCACCTAATGCTGAATTTCCAGATGCCCTGAATTGTTAGCCTTCTGTATTATCCTGTTCCTGAGTTCAACTTAGTTTGGTTCTATAAAAACTCTGATTATTCCTATATCATTACTGCTAGAGAAGTACTTATAAATTACACTCAGTATGTAACCTTGAAGTGATTACTCTATTTTGTTTGTTTGTTTGTTTTGAGTCAGGGTTTCCTTGTGTAGCCCTGGCTGTCCTGTGACTAAGAAATCCATCTGCCTCTGCTTCCCAAGTGCTGGAGTTTAAGGTGTGTTGCCACCAGCACACATCTAAAGCAATTGTTTGAATTTTTGTGGGTGGAATAAGAGCTCTAGTACTTAATTAGGTGCTTATAAGAATTTGAGATAATGTATTTATGATATCTGTCAGTGCTTGCTAGATAATGGACTATGAAATGATAAAAGTCATTTTGAAAATGATTATGGATTCAGATGTGACTGCCTGAAGCTGTCCTAGTGGCTTTAGGGCCAGATTAGGCTCTTCCTATATAGTAATAGGGTCTCCTCCGTGAGATAAAATAAAGTTTAAAGTGCTTTTCCTACTCTCATACAGCCAATAAGTACATCATTTCAATTCTGATACCAGATGTGCGTATGTGTGTGCAGGAGTTTCCTACACACTAGAAGTTCTCCAATAGACACTAGCTGTGTGTCCCTATAATCCAATTTTGACACTGTCTAGAGTGTCAGATACCATAGGTTAAGAACTCAGTCTCATGCTGGGTGTTAGTGGTGCATAATCCCAGCACTCAGAAGGCAAAGGAAGGTGGATGAATCTCTTGAGTTTGAGTCCAACCTGGTCTACAGAGTGATTCCAGGACAGCCAAGGTTACACAGGGAAACCCTGTTTCAAAAAACCAAAACCAACCAACTCAGTCCCATAAAATGACCCTTCACTTCAGATTACAATTGCAAATCTAGTCTGTGACCTGTGGTTCTGACCATCCTATTGATCCTATTGAAAATTAAGTTCCATGATCTACTCTATTGGTTAATTTGCTAGAATTTCTCATGGAATTCAGGGAAACACATTTACTGCGCGCATGTGTGCATGCTTGTATGTGTGTATGTGTGTATGCAAAGATCAGAGGAAAACTTGTTTGCAGAAGTCAGTTCTCTTCTTCCACAATGTGTGTTCTAGGAATTAACCTCATCATATTTTATGGCAAGTGCCCTAACTTACTGAGCCTCCTCTTGAGTTATCTAGAAGCTCCCTAAACATAGAACTCCTTCCTTCCTTCCTCCCTCCCTCCTTTTCCTTCCCTTCTCCTCCTTCCCTTCTCTTTCTTCCCTTCCTTCCTTCCCTTTTTAAATATTTATTATGTATACAGTGTTCTGCCTGCATGTATATCTGTATGCCAGAAGGGGGCACCAGATCTCATTATGGATGGTTGGGAGTCACCATGTGGTTGCTGGGAATTGAACTCAGGTCCTTTGGAAGAGCAGCCAGTGCTTTTAACCTCTGAGCTATCTCTCCAGTCTTCCTTCTTTCCTTCCTTCCTTCTTTCCTTCCTTCCTTCCTTCCTTCCTTCCTTCCTTCCTTCCTTCCTTCCTTCCTTCCTGCCTGCCTGCCTGCCTGCCTTCTTTCCTTCCTTCCTTTTTCCTTTTCATTCCTTTCTTCCTCCCTTCCTTCTCTTTCCAGACAAGGTCGCTAGAGTATATACCCCTGGCTATCCTGGAACTCAATATGTAGACCAAGCTCACAAAGATCACCTGTCTTTGCCTCCTGAGTCCTGGGAATAAAGGCCCTACATGAGCGTAGAACTTTCAAGGTTTTTTGTTATTTTTGTTGTCTTTTCATTGTAGGGGTGGTGGTGTGTATGTGTCTGTGTGTCTGTTTCTCTTTGTTGGTATATACTTGTGAGTGAGGGTACCTGAGGAGGTCAAAAGAGGATATCAGATCCTGTGGAGCAGGAGTTACAGGTAGTTGTGAGCCATCTGACATGAATACTTAGAACTGAGCTCAGAGGGTTTTCTGCAAGGGCAGCAAGCACTCTTTAACAGCTGGCTCATTTCTACAGTCCTTGGCTTCTGAGTTTTTATGGAAGGTTTGGTTCATAGGTACAGTGGATTAAATCATTGGCTATTGCTGATCTACTCAACTTTTAGTCATCTTTCCCTTTTAAGTGTGGGATGGGGATTAGAAGGCCCAATCTTCTAATCCTGCTTGATCTTTAATGACTAGCTCTCATATGAAAGTTACCTAGGAAGAGTCAGTGATCAATCAACTCATTATGACTTTAGTTTTTGGAACTGTTGATCAGGAACCACAGTCTAAGCCTAAATGTATATTTCATAATATCTTAGTCCTTCCTTGGTCTTTTAACACAGATCTTTTACTGCAAAACAACCGTGAAAAGATAGTGACATATTACTATAATCCCATTCAGTTATCGGTTAATAAGTAACTGGTCTAAAGCTGGGTGCCATTGTGCATGCCTTTAATATCTCCCTTTAATATCAGGCAGAGGCAGAAGGATCATGATTTTGAAGTCAGCCTGGGCTACATAGGGAGATCCAGGTTAGTTCTGGCTAAATTATGAGGCCATGTTTCAAAAACAGAAAAATTAACTAGTGTATCATATTCAAAAATGTCTTCTGGGATGAACTGTTAAGGTTTGTGTCCTTTTAGTCAGTCTTGTCTGATTCTAAAAGCAGTCGTCATCTTAGGAAACCTGTAGCTTCACCTTTTAAGTTTTTGATAGAATTGAACCTAGAGATAGTATGATTTCTTTCTCTGAGCTTCTGAGGTGCCAATTGGGTCTTCCACCATGTAACATGTTTATTCAGTCCTTAATCTTCCTCTTAACCAAACTTCTGTCTTTGGAAGAAGCATTCTAATTGACCACTGTAGTAGTCTAAATTGCCTATAGCCATACAAGTCTAACAAGTACCTCACCTCAATCCATTTCCATTCCCATTTTAGTGGATTCATAAAAGTACAAAAATAGAGGACTGACATCACCAATAAGTAACGTGGGTGTTCTCATTGTTCCTTATAAGAATTTTATATTGCCCATCTTTGTGAACTAGTGATCGAGATTCCTATGTCTCACGCTTCAGTTTTTTTCTTCTTCCTTTACTCAGTATGGCCGCCTCATTGACCTCTGCCAGCCTACACAAAAGAAGTATCAGATTGCTGTGACCAAGGTTTTAGGAAAGAACATGGATGCTATTATTGTAGACTCAGAGAAGACAGGTCGGGATTGTATTCAGTATATCAAGGAGCAACGTGGAGAGCCTGAAACTTTCTTGCCTCTTGACTACCTGGAGGTAAGGCTTGTGTAGGGGTTTGGAGTCAAGGCAATGTTGAAGGCCTCTCATTTTGGATATATGTATTCTGTTGCTTCATGAGATTCTTCACACAGGTGAAACCTACAGACGAGAAACTCCGGGAGCTGAAGGGGGCCAAGCTAGTGATTGATGTGATTCGCTATGAACCACCCCACATCAAAAAAGCTCTGCAGTATGCTTGTGGCAATGCCCTTGTTTGTGACAATGTGGAGGATGCCCGACGCATTGCCTTTGGAGGTCACCAGCGCCACAAGGTATGGCCCTCTTTCCCAGGTTGGAGCTAGACAGGCTCAGTACTAGAGATTTCTATGTTTGCCTTCTTCTCCACCTCTTTTCTCCTTGCTGTTTAGACAGTGGCACTGGATGGAACCCTGTTTCAGAAGTCAGGAGTTATCTCTGGTGGAGCCAGTGATCTCAAGGCAAAGGCACGGCGCTGGGATGAAAAAGCAGTAGACAAATTGAAAGAAAAGAAAGAACGGTTGACAGAGGAGCTGAAAGTAAGGCACAAGTAACAGTGATCTTTAGGAGTAGGGTTCCTGAGCTTAGGTTGACCACTTACACATGGCTCCTTTTTCTTGTCCTCTTCAGGAGCAGATGAAGGCAAAACGGAAAGAGGCAGAGCTGCGTCAGGTGCAGTCTCAGGCCCATGGGCTGCAAATGCGGCTGAAATACTCACAGAGTGACCTAGAACAGACCAAGACAAGGCATCTTGCCCTGAATCTCCAGGTGGGCCTTGGCTTTCAGTCCTGTCTTCCAAAGGTCATCTTAGGTTGCACTGAGGGTCGGAAATTATCCACTTTTCTTTCATTCTGTTCAGGATTGCGTAGCATAGAGGCTGTCACTGGGGTGGGGTGAGTGTCCAGATCTTCTGTCCCCTCTATACCATTAAACAATTCACTTCTCATTGTCAATTTTTTCGTCTTCATCTACCAAATGGAAATTATTGTCTATTTTGTATGGTTATTACAAAGATCGAATAAGTTAATACCTATAAAGTTCTTAGAACAATAGGCACTCACTGAGTGTTAATTAGCTCAGTCTAGTCAATAAATATTTGAACTTCTAAAAGTCAATTTAGAGTGAACAGTAGTGGCATATGCCTATGGTCCCAGTACATTGAAGAAGGTTAGAAAATTGAAGGCCACTCTGAGCTATATAGTGGGAGCACATCTCAAGAAAACACATACACACACACACATACATACAAACACACACAAATAGTAAGCTACAGGCACTTCAGTGTCTGTGGTTTGGGGTACTATTCTAGTTATATTAGTGTATTCTTTGGTAATTCTACATTTTTCCAGTTTGCCAAAACTAGAGGTGTTACATAACGCCTAGATTTACCTTTTTTTGAAAAACAGTCCAACTTCTAAAACACATTTGGCTTAGGGGTTATCAATGAGAGATTATGGACCTACAACTAATTATGTTTACTGTACACCCAACTGTGTGGATTTTTAGGTGCTTGAACTGGATACTGAGGTAAACCATACCATAGCTCTAATAAGAGATTTTGGAGAACTGACTTACCATTGGCGCAAAGTCAGGCTTTCTCAGTTGTTGCTGACCATAGAGCTGGTACTGGCAAGGAAGTTCTTTTCCCTGAATGGAGACTAATCTTTTGTCTTCTAACCTATTGACTATAGGAAAAGTCTAAGCTGGAGAGTGAGCTAGCCAACTTTGGGCCTCGCATTAATGATATCAAGAGAATCATCCAGAGCAGAGAGAGGGAAATGAAAGACTTGAAGGAAAAGATGAATCAGGTTGGTACGGGTGGGTCATGCCAGGGTATGTATCAGGACAAGACTAGGTTTGGAAGTAGGATTTTAACCAATAATACCTTTGCCCTCCCTGGCTTTTCCCTCAGGTGGAAGATGAGGTGTTTGAAGAGTTTTGTCGGGAGATTGGTGTGCGCAACATCCGAGAATTTGAGGAAGAAAAGGTGAAGCGGCAAAATGAAATTGCCAAGAAGCGGTAAGTAATTTTATAAGGTAATGGGATGTATGCCTACTGCTTGCCATCCTTGACAGTCATGTGAGTCCTAGGACAGCAACCAGTTCTTAGAACCATACAAACTTATTGTAGGGAGGCCTGAAAGAACAGATAAATCAGAAAGATAATATGACAGGATAGTAGGTAAGTGCTAGCTTTAAATTTGGCTTACCTGGATTAAAATCATTACCTTGAACAATAGTTTTTATAAAATGAGACAATGAAGCCTATCTTGTGGCCTTAGAGGGATGATTAGATGAAATAATCTTTGTAAATTCTTCAGCATAACAAATAGCACCTACAACAAATAATAAGCATTACCTTTTGTTTTGCCATTATCCTTGTGTGTTGGGGGTTAGGGATATAAAGAAGTTCTAGGCTGGAGAAATAGGCAGAAAAGAAGCCTCTCCAATTTATACTATACTATGCTATACTAAACTATATTATACTATACTGTATTTAACTTTGTTTTTTTAAGGTGGGGGTCTCCCCTTGCAGCACAGGCTTCCTGATTTTAGTTCGTTCATGACATATGTGTACTCATTCATTCATTCACTAAATCTTTTTGGTTTTGTTCTTTCAGATAGTCTTACACTTTTTGTTTGTTTGGTTGGTTTTTTTCAAGACTGGGTTTCTCTGTGTAGCCTTGGCTGTCCTGGATTCTCTTTGTAGACCAGACTGGCCTTGAATTCACAGAGATCATCCTGCCTCTGCCCGGGATTAAAGGTTTGTGCTACCATGCCCGACTCAGAGTCTTACTATGGAACTATGGTTAGTCTGATACTTATTGTGTAGCCCAGGCTGGCTTTGACTCAGCAGTCCTCCTACCTCAGCCTCCCCAATGCTGGGATCATAGGCATGTGTCACTATGCTGCACTTTAATAGTCTTTTTAAATATCTAGTTTGTACTAGATTTTCTGATGTGAAATATTCGAGGAGGTAAAGGAATAATGAATGGAGGTGAGGCAGAGGAACATGATATACTTACTATTGCAGGAGGTCACCCCCTGGACCCTGGGACTCAGTTAAGTGTACATTACAGGCAACATCTAGTGGCATATGCCTGTAATCCCAACTACTCAGGATTCCAAGTTCAAGGCCAGTCTTGCAATTTAATAAGACCCTGTATCAGAACACAATAAAAAGACAAAGTGCTGAAAGTGTTGTTTATTGGTAGAGTGCTTGCCTTTAGAATAGCGTGTATGAGGTCCTGGGATTCAGCCCTTAGTGCCACCATTAGAGTCAATATCCATTGCTTTCCTATCCTGCAAACTAGGTTCAGGGGATATCAAATTGAGTCTGGTGCTTTATCTTTCCCTGGGGAACCTACAGAGTTCATGGGAGATAGTAGATGAATAATTTCAGGACAGTATGATTGGTAAATAAAAAAGAAAATTTCAAGAAGACCAACAAAAAACATAGTAAAAAACGGTCAAAGAAAGAAGTGTTTGAATCTCTATGAACTGTAGGAATTGTTTGGTTTCATCAGAAAAATGCCAGTTAAAATAATGTAGTGGTATTTGATGAAAAGAAGATGTCTTTTTTAGTGTATGGAGGTACACATACATATTTACTTGCTTTGTGAGTGTATGTCCCAGAGGATCTTGTTGTGGGGTCAGAAAGAGGTAGAAACATTTGGGCATAATCTGTGTTATTGAGATGTTGATGGCAATAAAAATGGTCACCACTGGGCGGAAAGTTTAAATATGATAAACATAGACTATGAAATAATATGGAGAGTTTCAAACAAGAATAGATATTTAGGCAGTAACATGGATAACTTACAAATCTCTTATGGATTGGAAAAATGATGGAGATAACATACATTTGTATAAATTTGAAACCATTGACATTTTGTTGGGTTTTTTGTCCTTTATTCTTCTCTCGTATATTACATCCTGACTGCAGTTTTCTCTACCTCCACTCCTTCCAGTCCCCCCCCCCCCATTTTTCCCTCACCGCAGGCAGAAGGATCAGGGACACTCCCACTAACACTATCAGGAATTCCACAAGAACCACCAGGCCACACAATCATAACATATGTAGAGCACCTAGCTTAGACCCATACAGGCTCCTTGATTGTCACTTTAGTCTTGAGGCCTACCAGGCTGTGGGCTGTATACTTCTGATATCTTCAAGCCCTCTGGCTCCTACAGTCCTTCCTCCCCTTCTTCCTTACATACAGTTCCCCAAGCTCCACCTAATGTTTGGCTGTAGGTCTTTGTTATTTGTTTCCTTCTGTTGCTGGATGAAGCCTCTCTGATGATGATTAAGCTAGGCTTAGGTCTATGATTAGAATAGAATATCATTAGGAATCATCAAATTGACTTTTTTTCTTTTCCTTTTCCAGTGGTATTTGGTTCTATCCTAGGTCTCTGGGTTATCTAGCCTCTGATTCCTAGCCCACCAAGGCAGTGTCAGGAGTGGGCCTCAAATTGGACCAGTCCCACAAGTTGGCCATAAGTTTTCTTGCACCATTACTTCAGCATATATTGCTGGCAGGACAAATTGTAGATCAAAGGTTTTATGGTGGGGTTAATGCCCCAGTCCCACCTCTGGAAGCTATTTCTGAAAAGCTTACAGAAGATATCCTGTTCAGGTTCCATGTCCCCTCTCCCCCAGTACCATGAATCTTCACTAGGGTCACCCTTGCACTAGATTTCCATATTGCCCCTAAAATATACTCCAATTTCAGTCATTTCTTCTATACTCTCTCCCTGTCCATCCCTACCCACCTCTAAAAATCCACCTGCAAAATCTATTCTATTTCCTCTTTCCTGGGAGATCTAAGTGTTCCCTCTTGAGCTATCCTTGTTACTTAGTCTCTCTTTGTCTATGGCTTGTAGCATGATTATTCTTTACAGCTAATTCCCACTTATAAATGAATACATGTTTGTCTTTCTGGTTCTGGGTTACCTCACTCTGGGTGATTTTTTTTTTTTTAGTTCTATCCATTTGCCTGCAAATTCCATGATTTCCCTATTTTTAACAGCTGAATAGTACTCCATTGTGTAAATGGAACATATTTTCTTTATCCATTCTTCAGTTGAGGGACATCTCGGTTGTTTCTAGTTTCTGGCTATTAAAAATAAAGCTGCTGTGAACATAGTTGAGCAACTGTTCTTGTGGTAGGATAGAGTGTCCTTTGGTGGGTATACACTTAAGTAGCTTGGTCTTCAGGTAGACCGATTCCCAATTTTCTGAGGAACCACCATATTGATTTCTAAAGTGGTTGTACAAGTTTGCACTACCACCAGCAATGGAGAAATGTTTCCTTGCCAGCATGAGCTGTCACTTGGGAAACAGTGACATTTTCTAAAGATGTATTTTCTTAAAGATGTGTTTTTATTTATTTGTTGGGGGGAGGGGAGACAGAGAGATACTACCCACAAAAGCCAGAAGGTTGTTCAAATTCCTTGGAACTGGTGTTATGATGTCCCTATTTTTAACAGCTGAATAGTATTCCACTGTGTAAATATAACACATTTCTTTATCCATTCTTCAGTTGAGGGACATCTCGGTTGTTTCCTTGGAACTGGTGTTATGGGCTACCTGGTTCAAGTTTTGGGAAGTGAACTCAGGTCCTCTGGCAAAGTGCTTTTAACCACTGAACTGTGCCTCTAGCTCAAGATGTGTGTCACTTTGAAATATGTTTTAATAGTAAGAGGAGGTAAGTGGAGTAGAAATTGAAAGTTAAATAAAGATGATAAGGAAAGGGTCTGCCTAAAGAGCAATAACAAATCTGTTATCAACTGCGATATTTGACTAGTGCAACTCATCTGAAATTCAAAAAGGAAGGAACCAACAAAATGTTACAGAAACTTAGAACCTGCCCTGAACTATCAAGAAAGGCATTAAAAGAACAAGGAGTGGTGAATTAGAGATCTGAAGAATGAGTAAGATTTAGCCAGCCAAGCAGAAACAGGAGTTGCAGCCAGTAAGAACAGCATGCTTAGAGACGTGAGTATACCTTATTCTGAATACTCAGTAGGTTTGAATGCCTGGAATATAAAGACAGGGTCAGGAAGAAGGCAAAGGGGTTGGAAAGGTCAGCAGGGGCCGTATCACAGAGGGAGGGTTTTATGAGTCATACTTACATTGGCCTAAACATTACAGAGTTCAAAACTGTAGAGTTAATTACATTCCATTTGGATTATAGTGACTAATAGGTTTAAGCTGCTAGCATGACATCTGGCAGCATCAATCACATAATCTGAGGATTGGTAGGGCAGTTGAAAGCTATCCCTGCTTGGCTGTTAGTGTTTATGTGCCATTAGTGTACTTTGTGTTTCTGAAGAGGTGAGGGAAAGGATAATAGCAAAATAGCAGGAATTCAGTGTTTTCTTCATGTTCTTATACCACCAGATCTCTGCCCCTTAGGGGCTTCTAAAATCTTGGGACAGAGCTTAGGATGCTAGAAAGAACTGAAGCCCTTGGGTTAAAATGAGGTGATTACAGCCAATATTCCTCACATTGATGATGATAGCTAAAATGTGCTAAGTGCTTTCTTTATACATGTTATTAATTCAATAAGAAAAATCTACAGATGAGGAATCTTCAATACAGAGAATATAACTGAGAGTATACTACTTCCAAGTAGAAGAATTAGGATATCAGCCATATTAGCACACTACATTATACTACAGTAATGGGATAAGAAAGAGCCTGGGTTCTGGTGTTAGATTTGGATTCCAGTCTCATATGTGATATCTGCCAGCTATGTGGCATTGGGCAGGTTTTTTTTTTTGAACCTCTTAGCCTAAGTTTGCTGTGTAAAATTAATTACTAGCTTTAGGAACTTATAGCTAGAGAAAGAGACAATATGCAAAAAGTACATAGAAGCTTGATAAATGAAATTTATAACATGTTTTCAGATGAACTATTTTCTATGTCTCCTAGAAAACTGGGAAGGTTGTTGTCGGGGGTTAAAGTTTAATATTGGTATATCTTTTAATTAATGGGTGGTTATTCCTAAACCCAGCTGTCTACCCAAATCGCCACACAGAGACTAGGATTTATTTAATTTAACTAGAGCACAATGCTGGGCAATAGTTATTCCATCCTAAATCTCCAAGCCCACATAGTTTCCTATCATTCATATTTCACCCATTATATTTGCCAGGATAAAGTTCACATATCTTAGCTCTGGTTCATCTCTCCCCGTGGTTTAAAGGCCTCTCCAGCCAGTCCCTGCTTTCCTACCCTCTGGATTAGGATATCCCACGTGATTCTCTCCATTGCTCAGCATTGTGGCTGGTTGTTTTATTGACAATACAGAGAACAAAGGGTGGCATGTTTACACAAACTTGAGACAGGTGATGCTTTAGGATAAACATCACAATGCAATGCCAGGATTGAAACCAGATAGTGGGGTAGAGATACCAGCATTTGAATGAACAAGGGTAAATTGTATACATTCCACAAGAACATTATTTCAACAGGAGGTACTGGAGTGCCAGTGTTTAAAGGGGGATAAATGGAATTTGGCCTAGATTCCTATGTCTTACACTAGAGATCCAGCTTCTGGGCAGTTTCGTGTCCATGTGAGTGGGTGAGGCTATGATAACTGAGACTCAGAAGTAACCAGGAGGCCTTAACCTGTAAGTCTACTTCCCCTTTCTTCCTACAGCTTGGAATTTGAGAATCAGAAGACTCGCTTAGGCATCCAGTTGGATTTTGAAAAAAACCAGTTGAAGGAGGACCAGGATAAAGTGCACATGTGGGAACAGACAGTGAAAAAGGATGAAAATGAGATAGAAAAGCTGAAGAAGGTAAAAGACTATGGGAAAATTGGAATAGGTGCTATGCACACAAGTATAATACCTATAATTTATTCATTTTTCATTTAATGAAAAAAAAAAGACCTTAATAGGGGAGAAGTAGGTAAGTGGCACAGACCTTTCAAAACATTGAATGGCTCATGAACAAATAACTTAGCTTGTCCAGAAACCAAAGCGATACAAATTAAAACAACAATTGGGTAGACTTTATTTTCTATTACTTTAAGATTTGTGAGGTTTTTTTTTTTTTTATTTTGTTTTTTGACTGACAGTGTGTATTGGGTATATGCACATGAATACAGGCACTCGTGGAGGCCAGAGGCATCAATACCCTGGTCCTGGAATTACAAGCAGGGAGGAGTTGGGAATCAAACTTGAGTTCTCTTCAAGCCCTCTTAACTGCTGAGCCCTCTCTCCTGCCCCACTTTATCTAAAAAGGTTTTATTTTATATTACATGTGTGTCAGGGTCTACCCATGTGTGTGCTGGTGCCCTCAGACAGCAAAGACATTGGATCCCCTTGGAGCTAGAGTTACGGGTGACTTTTTGAGGTACTTGATGTGGATGCTGTGAACTGAACCTGGGTCTTCTTGAAGAGCAGTACGCCCCCTTAACCACTGAGTCATATCTCCAGACTCACATTATCCAGAAATTAAAAACAAAACCAAAGCACTTGTCGGTACCTCATACGGTGCAGGAGACCAGTATTCTTATATAACATTCCAACATCTATCAAAAAGCTTCAGAATGTGTTTATGCCCTCTAGCTCAGTAATACCCAAGGAGGTAATCCAGAGTGCTGGCAAAGCTTTGCGCAAACACATTGATGTTTATTATAAACATTTACAGTTTCAAATTGGAGACTACCCAGTGCCCCTTGGAAAGTAGGAATTTAGGAAATTATGCTGCATGCATGTACTTACGTAATTTAGTAGTCTTTCAACTTTAGTAACATACAGATCTCACTTAAAAAGCGAAAGTACTTTCTAAGGTAGCCAGACCTGCTTAAATCCTATTATTACTTAAATACAAAAATGAGTATTTGTGTTGGGTATGTGGCACATGCCTTTAATCCTGGATAGAGGCAGGAGAATTTGTGAGTTCGAGGCCAGCCTGGTCTACATAGTGAGTTCCAGGACTGCCAGAGCTATATAGAAATACCCTGTCTCAAAAAAAAAAAAATGTGTGTTTGTAATGCCTAACCAAAAGCCAAGGCAAAGTTACCAATTAAATACTAGCAAAATGAATAAAATTGGGGTTTTTGAAAGGGGTAATTTGTACTTTTAATAGATGTTAGAGAAAAATGACCTAGAGAAGGTCAGTAATTGTTTCAACCTTTAATCTGTTAGAACCCTGTCTTGAACATGTTGAGGAACTGGGTTGATTGATTTTTTTTTTCATATTTTTGATCAACATATGGTCTCACCAACCAGCTGAGTGAGCCATAGGGTATTTTGGTTATTTCATAATCTCATATTTTATGAAAACAAGAGATTAGATCAGTATAGGTTAAATGCCTGGCTGGCAACCAGATCTAATTTCTTAATAGTCATTTTTTATTTAGCTCTTCTACTTTGTCAACATAAGCTTTTATGGCATTTTCCTTACAAGCTCTGATTCACACTTAGCCTTTGAAGTCTAATGACCTGAGTTGTTCTGTATTTATATTACCCACAGCCACTCATTTGTATGTAAACAGTATCTGATCATCTGCTTGCTTCATCATGAGGTGTTTAATACCCTCAACTACCTTTCTCAGACTTAGCATGAAGGTTTTGGGGGAGCCCACAAAAAAGGTGAAAAACAGAAGCAGCAGTGAAAGAACAGGCTGGCAAGTACTGTTTAGAGGCATAGCTCCAAGTGTCCTGACCCTAAATTCAGATTAGCCACATAAACTCAGTACAACAGATGATGTTTTACTGACACACAGCCATTTCATGGTATGACTAGTCTGTGTCTGCTGCAATCATGCTGTTTAACAAGTCTGTGTCACCGTGTTTTGTGCAGTGACTCTCCTTATATGCTTTCTCTTGAAATTTCTGTGAAACCTTTGTTGCTTATAGCATTCTTTCCTGAGGTGATTTGGTTTTCTTGGTTTGAACATATCACGTAGCTTTTGTATCTGCCTGTATTTGTTGCTTGTGTATCATTAACCCTTAGTGATCTAGAATAGTGTTATTGGAATCTTACATGTACTTGCAGATTAGGTAGTAAAATAGTGAGAGAGGGCTAAATTTATATCTGGATGCTCCAAGATAGTGTATTTATGTGACTTTTAAGTTCATTTTGAATAATTGTTGGTTCGCAGAAAGACGTCAAAATAGTATGGCCCTCTTTTGATACTCATCTGAGATTGTTTCTAGGAACCCCCACCCCCAGCAGCAAAATACCAGTCTTTGTATAAAATGGTACATTGTCTGTAAAATGTGCACATCCTCTTGCATGCTTTAAACAATCTCTTTGTTATATCTAATGCGATGTAAATAGTTGTTAGACTTTGTGATTTAGAAAATGACTTAAGTATCTCAACATTCAGTACATTGAAAAAAAGCCTCACTTTGTTGCTCTGGACGGTTGGAATTCTATGTAGAGCAGACTGTCCTCAAACTCATAGCAATCCAATTGTCTCTGCCTCCTGAGTGCTGGAACTAAAGGTGTGTGCCACCACACGTAGCATAGTACAATTTTTTTTTTGCCAAATACTGATATTCTGTTGAACCCATGAATACAAAATCTGTGTATACAGAAGGCTGACTGTCGAAGAACTCTCATCCACAAAAATTTGCCAGCCACTATTGTGTTGTCGTGATTTGCTTTAGCATTCTATGTGTTTGTTGTTTTCATAAGTTCTTTGAGAATTAAATTTCAGATGTGTTTTCTTTTTCTTCTCCTCCTCCTTATCATCACCATCATCTTCATCTTCTTATATAACAAGGTCTCATGTAGCCCATGCTGGCTTCAAACTCAATATGTGACCTCTGCATGCTGGAATTATAGGCCTGTGCCATCACTGGTTTTATGTAGTACTAGGGATCAAATGTTTGGCTTTGTACAGAAGAGACAAGCACTCTCCCACCTGAGCCATATCAGCAGCCTGACATGTGTCTTTTAATGTATGTTTTAAAAAGATTAAAATATAGGAATGAAAGCAATTTCCCTTGAAAGGATAAGAATGTGGGGTAGGGAGATGGCTTGATAATGGAGAACATGCACTGCTCTCCTAGTACACTGACCCAGCTTCAATTCTCAGCACCCACATTAGGTGGCTCACAGCTGTTTAACACTAGCTCTAGGGAGATCTTACACCCTTTTCTGATCCCCGAGGGCACTCCCACACACATGTAACATGCAGTCACACACCTAAGGAAAAAAGAATTTTCAACCACTTTTCAATGAGAACATTGTAAGTAAAGCTGGAATTCTTGTTTTGCCGAGAACTCTCAATCTTAGTCCTCTTGTCCTTTCTAGTGATAACCCCAGATTACCATCTATTCACAAAGCATACTATATTGCTTATATAAGTTTCAATCCACAAGTGTTGCAGACTGGGGAAGTAATCATTTGTTAAAGAGCTGGCTACACAAGCATGAGTTCAGATCCCCAACACTTATGTAAAAAGCTGGCTTTGGTGATACACTCTTGTAATCCCAGTGCTGGGGATGCAGAGACCGGAGGACCCCTGGACTTGTTAGATAGCTGATCTAGCAAAATTATTGAGAGCCAGGTTCATTGACAGACTTTGTCTTAAAAAATAAGGTGGAAGGGCATTAGAGATGGCTTGGCAGTTAAGAATGCATACTGCCCTTTTAGTGGACTTGAGTTTGACTCCCACCACCCAGGTTACATGGCTGCCTGTAACTCCAGCTTCAAGGCATCCAGTGCCTCTGGCCTCCTTGAGCACTGGCATATACATATACATACATACTTACACACATACACAGAATTAAAAATAAATCTTAAAAAAATGGAGAGATTACGGAAGACACTTAATATAAACGTGTGGTATATACCTGCATATATACATATCTGTATTACATATATACATGTGAGTAAGCATGTACACACACAGATATACGCATGCGTACCACATACACAAAAGAAAAATAAATACAAATGTTATACTGTATCTGACAAAAGTTCCATTTGGAAAAACACTTAAAAATAAAACACTGATAATGATACAATGTTAAAAATCTAATTTCAACCCTAAAACTATTTGTAAATAATTCAGGGAGGAAATATGCTAGAATGTTAGCTGTTTATTTCTGGCTGGTGGGATTACATGTTAGCTCCCATAATTCCCCCTTATTTTTCCGTAGTTTGAACTTTCTTAGAGCAAACAGTTTACATAATTGTAGTTACAAAAAGCAACCAGATGATTTAGGAAAGGATAAAAGAAGTCTGAGGGGTTGTGTGAAAGCAGAAGTCATTGACACACACTCCAACAAACTGCTTGTTTGGAAGGGTGATGCAAAAGGAAATTCCAAGGGGAATATTCACTTCTTTGCCTATCCCCCTGCTGAAAACAGGAGGAACAAAGACACATGAAGATAATAGATGAGACCATGGCTCAGCTGCAAGACCTTAAGAATCAGCACCTGGCCAAAAAGTCAGAAGTGAATGACAAGAATCATGAGATGGAAGAGATTCGTAAAAAGCTTGGAGGTGCCAACAAGTGAGTAGATTCCTGTTTGGAATGGGTGGAAGTGGGTAAAGCAGGCAGCTTTCCAGATGTGGGTCTTAACTAAGCTACTTGAACTTTTTTAGGGAAATGACTCATTTACAGAAGGAAGTAACAGCCATTGAGACCAAGCTTGAACAGAAGCGCAGTGACCGCCACAACCTGCTACAGGCCTGTAAGATGCAGGACATCAAATTACCACTGTCAAAGGGCACCATGGATGATATTAGTCAGGAAGAAGTGAGTATTATGGTGGGTGATAGGAGTGATCTATGGCTATCTAACCAGTAATGGGAGATTAAAAATGGCCAGGAAGGGCAGGCAACAGATAGGACCACAGGCAGAGAATTGTGAGGGACATAAAGATGGATGCAGAAGAGATGTGGTAAGGTAGAGGTAGTGAAGTCAGGCTTTGGTCTGAGAGGGACATTGACCTGAGAGGAATGCATCAAACCAGTGAGTGGTCAGAAAGACAATGAAGTGATTCATTAATCATAAGGACTTGAGCTCTTAGCTCCAGCAGATACTGGATATTGCTAGGAGTGAGAATTGAGGGACATTAGTCAAGAGCCAAGGAAGATGGGAAATTGGAGGACCTGAGGAGCCAGCTAGCTTAGCTGCAGTGAGGGAGACTGGCCAGAAGAGAGTTGGGCAGGGGACTCAGCATTGCAGAGGTAAGGAAGCTTAGGTGGAGGGAAAGTAGCAACATCAAGAGGAGCTAACTAAGTAAGGTATTTTATCAGTTGGAAGTGAAAGATGGTAGTGAGGATTGGAGAACTGTAACTGAGGAGGAGCTCTTCTCTGGTAGCCTTTCAGTTTCATTCAGTAAAATATTTTGAACACTAGTATTCCAGATACTGCTAGGCCATGACATAAGCATTCTTAATCTTAACTCCAGCTCTGCTAACTGGGTATTGCCCTCACATTAGAAACAAAACAGAGATAGAGGCCAGTTTTCAGTTAGACCTTCCTGTTGGCCTTTGCCTCTATGCCATCTTAGCAAGGTGCTTTCTCAAAGACATTGAAAGCTTCAGAGGAGCCCCTAATGTCCAGAGGGGTACAAATAGCTAGTCTGCTCCTCTTCCTCTCAACATTGCAGGGTAGCTCCCAGGGAGAGGAGTCAGTGAGTGGTTCCCAGAGAACATCCAGTATCTATGCTCGAGAGGCCCTCATTGAGATCGACTACGGTGACCTGTGTGAGGATCTGAAGGTAAGAACTCTGTGGGCTGGAGGCATCATCATCTTCTCAGCTCTACCAAGAAATGTTGACCTGTTTGGGGGCGTATGAAGTCTGTGTCGTGTGTGTGTGTGTGTGTGTGTGTGTGTGTGTATTTTGGAGCTAGAGGAACCAATAAACTAAAGAACAGATTCAATTGCCCAGGTTTAGTCTGTGGGAAACCTTCCTTATTTTTTATTGTATGTCTGAGACAGGGTCTTACCTTTTGCTTAGGCTGGCCTCAAGCTCCTGGGCTCAATCAGTTGAGCAGATGGATGGGGAGTTTCTAAAGGTAAAAGAGAGCTAGGGATCTACTCAGTGGTAGAGTGCTTACCAATCATACAATGCCCTTGATTCAGTCCCTAGTAGGACAAAGAAAATAGCAAAAATACAGCTAAGAAACCAGTCGGACCATCAGAATTTGTGGCTCAATCTTGCTTGAACCCATTGCAGCAGTGATTCTCAGTGGTAAGGTGGGTAGTTTGCTCCACAGGGGCAGTATTTCTGTCAGGTAACCTGCAGTATCTCATGATGGGTCTTTTTATGAGAGCTGCCCCTAGGAATAGCATTTCGTTGGTCTGCATTGTAAAATGGCCATCTTATTCTTTAATTTTTTTTTTATTAGCCAAACTACATAGGTTTCCTCTCATCACTTGGTAACCCTAATGTACAAAGGAAAGGCAGCTTCTCCTTCAGTCATCTGTTCACACAGCTATGAGTCGCTCCCTTGGCATTCTCAGCACTTGTCCACTGCATTGTATTCTAGCATTGTGAGTTTGTGAGGTTAAGTACATCTGGTGTATTCAGTCTGTTGCAGTTATTCTTGGTGCTTTGTCTTCAGCTAGTGGGAGTACATCCAGGTTGGCTTCTTCATCATCTTGACACATCTTTGCAGTCTTTGTTCTTTTTCCTTAGTTCTCGATATGTCTAGGATCTTCCTATATATTTCTTACCTCAGATCATAAATGAGCCATTTCCCTGAGAAGCTCTTGACTTTTCAGTGGGAAATGCTACTATTTAGTAACTACCATCTGGACACTTGAGTGCTCAAGACAGCTGACTGCTTAGTGGTTCTAGAACACCTAAGGAGATTTGGGCCATCTAATGCATTTTTTTTTACTTCCTACTTTCTATTTATTTATTTAAATTTATTTGCTTTGTATCCCCACTCATTTATTTGCTTTGTGGCCCCTCCCTCATCTCCTTCTAGTCCCACCCACCCTCCCTCTTCTCCCCCTATGCTCCTAATCACCTGATAGGGGAAGACCTCCTCCCTTCCTATCTGACCCTAGCCTGTCAGGACTTATCATAGCTGGTTGCATCATCTTCCCATCATCTTCCTCTGTGGTCTGGCAAGGCTGCACCCCCCGCCCCACCCGAGGGGAAGGTGATCAAAAACCGGCCAATGAGTTCATGTCAGAGACAGCCCCTACACCACTTACTAGGGAACCTACTTGGAAACTGAGTCTAAGGGCTTCCTCAGAGCAGGGGTTCTAGGTCCTCTCCATACATGGTTCTTGGTTGGCATATCTCTGCAGGGTCCCCTCGGCCCAGGATTTTTGGCTCTGGTCTCCTTGTGGAGTTCCTGTTCCCTCCATGTGTTTCTCTCTCTCTCTTCTTCCATAAGGTTTCTGGCACTCTGCCCAAAGTTTGGCTATGAGTCTCAGTATCTTCTTCGATACTCTGATGGGTAGAGCTAGGCATCTGACCCAGGTTCCGTTTTCCACCTCCCCAAGGAGGCCTGTGGGGCACTGGAGCAGCTCTAGACTCGAGGATCATTCTGCCTGCTCCCTAGCAGCCGAGCCCACCTGGGTCAGAAACAACGTGGTCAGCACAGCCAGGGAACCCAGCAGAGCTGAGCCAGGCCTAGGACCCACATCTCACCCTCCACCATCTCAAGGAAGCATTTTTATTTTTATTTTTAAGGAAAAATAAAATTATTACAGAGTTCATATTGTTTTTGTTTAACATCATTGTACTTATGTTTGAAACTGTAATTATTCTCACTGAAAATCTTGTCTCCTAACTCTTTCTTTATTGGGTTTTTACATGTATATGATGTATGTGGATACATGAGTGTACAAGTCATATATGGAGCCAATTCTCTCCTTCCACCATGTGAGTCCTGAGAATCAAACTTAGGTTGTCAATCTGAGCCAATTTGCTGACCTAGTTTTACCATATTTGCTTTCTCTCATTTCTCTTCTCTTTCTCTCTATACTACATGTGCACTTTGTTTTTTCTTTCTTTTTTTCCCCGAACCTTGTGAAGAAAATACAGACAGTAAGATGGCTCAACTCTAGAACAAGGTGTGAGGGTACACACCTCTAATGCCAGCACTCAGGATGTAAAAGCAGTGTGTTTTATTTAGTATTTCACCATGAGGTTCATACTGTCAGGATTACTATTAACTAATGATGCTGAGTTTTAACCCCATGGAATAAAGTGTCAATTGCCAGGTTCCTCATTACTAAGTAAACAGACTTGTTTTGTCATTAATTAGCAAGGATTCTTTTAAAGTAGTGCTTTGTCATCTTGTGAACATCTTGTTCCCAATATTTTTTTTTTACCTAACTTTTTTCATACTGCTGTTTAGTTTTGTTTTATAACTACGCAGGATCATATGGTTCTAAAATCAAAAGTATAAAACAGGGTACGTGAAGAGAATTCTGGATTCTATTTCTGTCCCCTTCTCTTCATCAGTAGGTCACTTATTAATTAGTTTTTGCATTGCCCTTTTGTTGTGGTTTTAATATACAAATATGTTTGCAAGTAGTTACATTCATACTCTCTTTTAGATAATAGTAAACGTATATACTTTGCATTTTCACTTAAAAGCCTGCAGATTATTCCACAAGAGTATGTAGAAATCTTCAAATGGGATTTGAATTTTCTTTCTTTTCGTAAATTGTTTTTTTTCCATATGGCTGTGACTTTTCAGTGTAGGTTTTTTTTTTTTCTATTATGGCAATTTTCTAACAATTTGGGGATTTTGAAGGCTGTTCTCTACTTCTTCCCCTCTTCATCCCTTGTGCTCTCCTACCCTCAATAGCCTCCTCTCCACTTTCATATCATACGTTACCTCATCCCCACTTCTTTTCTCAACACTTTTGTGATCTCCTATCTTCTCTTACAGTCTACACACTCTCACAGCCCCTATATACACACATAAAAACATCATAAATGAAAGAAAACATAGAATCTCTTTCTGAGATTGGGTCACCTCACTTAATATACTTTCCATTTCCATCCATTTTCCTGAAATTTTTAAATTTCATTTTTCTTCCTTAACAGCTGAGTAAAACTCTGTTACTGATACATCCCCCGTGTTTATCATCCATTCTTCTGTTGAAGTACGTCTAGTCTGGTTTCATTCCACTGCAGTTGTGAATAGCGTACCCATAAACATGAATGTGCAAGTATCACTGTGGTAGAATCTATACTCAAAAGCAGTATAGTTGAGTCCTATGTTAGCTCTGTATTTATTTTTTGTTTATTTGGCAGGGATGTGGAAATGTTGAATGGAGTCTCTCTGTAGCCCTGACTGTCCTGGAGCTCTCTATGTAGACCAAACTGGCCTCAAAGTCACAGAGATCCACTTTCTCCCTCCCAAGTACTAGAATTAAATGTGTACCCCATCATGCCCAGTTATCTTTAGTATTTTGAGGGGTCATGTTGATTTACTTACTGGCAATATTTACTTTCCTAGTAGCAGTGGATAGGTTTCTGCTCTTTTCCCACAACCTCATCAGCATTTGTTGTTACAAGTTTTCTTGATCATGATCGTTCTGAGGCTAAGTGGTTTTAATGTGCATTTTTTTCTGCTGGTTAACAGTAGTAAACATATGTGTATTTATTTATTATGTTTGCATACTGCAGCACATGTGTGAAGGTCAGAGGTTAAACTCTTAGAGTCAGTTCTCTCCTTTTACCTTGTCAGTTTGAAGTTGGGTTTGGTGACAAATGCTTTTATTCACTGAGCCATCTTGCTGGGCTGTTTGAAATATTGACCATTTGCGTTTCTTTTATTGAGAGCTGTTTATTACATTAACCCTTTTATTGACAGTGAGTTTTGGGGCTTGGGTGTTTTGTTTTTGTAATTCTTCTATATTCTAGATATCAATGGCTGGTATGAGGCTTAGCTGGCAAAGATTTTTCTCCCATTCTGTAGGCTGTTTGTTCTGCTCATAGTTTCTCTTGCTATGCAGAATTTTTTTTTTTTAGTTTCATGTCCCATTTATTGGTTCTTGGGACTGTATTTTGTGTCATTTCAGTCCTGTACAGAAAGTTCATGCTTATACCTGTAACATCAAGTGTATTCTGTATATCTTCCTGTAACATTTTCACAGTTTGAGGTTTTAAAGCAAAACTTGTCCATTTTGAAATGATCTTTGTTTTGGGTAAGAATATATTTTCCAGTATATATTTGTGATGCTTTTGTCAAAATTATGTGGCTCTTTTATTCTGGGTCTTTTGTCTTACTCTTCTGGTCTGCATGTTTGTTTGCTTTTTACCACTACTAGTTTGTTCTTATCAATCTGTGATATAATTTTTTCTTAATTCTTTGAATATTTTCATGCAGTATATTTTGATCATATTTATCCCATCTCCTCAGTCTTCTTCAGTTCAGCCCTCCTTCCTTACCCACCCAACTAGGTGTCATTGTCTTCCTCCTCCTTTTTAATAAGCTCATCAAGTAAAGTCCGTGCTGCCTATACATTCTTGCTAATTTTTGAATGCCGATTTTGTATCTTGTAGCTTTACTAAAAGTGCTTGAGAGTTTTCTGGTACAGTATATACAGTCAAGTACAGAATCATGTTGTCTGCGAATACGAGTAATTTTGCTTTCCTTTTTTTATCCTTTTTATAGCTTTCTTTTGTCTTATTGTTCTAACAACTTTTAGGACAGTATTGGAAAAAGAGTATAGAGAGTAGACTTCCATGTCTCATTGCAAAATTTAGAGAAAATATTTTTAGTTTTTTACTATTTATTATAATGTTGGCCATAGGTTTGTCATATATAACAGTTACTGTTTTGAGGTATGTTCTATTTGTTCCTAATTTTTCCAGGACTTTTATCTTGAAGGCATGTTGAACTATGTTCAATGCCTTTTATATATCTATATAGAGATGGTCATATATTTCTGTCCTTAAGATTATTTATATGGATGGCTAGAAGGATGGTTCAGTAGTTAGGAGTCTATACTGTTCCTGCAGAGAGCCAGACTGTGGTTTCCAGCACCTATACCAGGTGGCTTACAAGCCTGTAATTTCAGCTGCAGGGAGATCTGACACCTTTGGCTTCCCTGGGTACCTGCATTCACATGCACATGTACATGCATACAAGGCACCCACAGCAACTATGGTTCTTCTGTTTAAGATCAAGCCAGTCAACATTCTAGCATGGTCAGCTAGAGAGATAATACACCAGTTAAAACCACATACTTCTCTTGCTGAGAACCTGAGTTGATTCCCAGCACAAATTTCAGGTCGCTCACAACCACCTGTAATACCAGTTCCGGGGGATCCGACACCTCTGTCCTCCGCTGGGCACCAACATTCATGTGTACAAACCTATACACAAACATACACATAATTTTAAAGAAAAGCAAAAAACCACATTCCAGTATGAAAAGGGGAGAGGCTCAGGAGGCGTCATACCTAGCTGAAGAGCTGATATGGTTGATAAGTTCTGAGAGATACGGTTAGTTTTCTTTATATATATATATTTTTTATTACAATTTATTCACTTTGTATCCCACTCTAACCCCACCCTTAGCCCCTCCCAGGTTAGTTTTCTTTAAGGAAACAAAGTTGAAAGATGGACAGCACATTGGACTAGGTGGGATTTTTTTTTAAGCTTTATTTATTTATTTTTAAGAGAGAAAGCATGAAGTTGAGTGGTTAAAAGAAGTTGTGGGAGGGGAAAGAATAGGAACAAAATATAGTGTATGAAAAAATATAAATGAATTTATAAAAGAGGACAGGAAGTTAAAGGGATGGAGGTAGATCTAGAATAATGGTTATCAGCTTTTCTTAATTCTATGACCCTTTAATAGAGTTAGTGCCTCATGTTGTGGTGACCCTCAACCATAAAATTATTTTTGTTACTATTTGTATTTTCTGTTTTTTTTAAAGCTTATTTTATGTGGGTTGGTGTTTTGCCTATATGTATGGTTGGCAATCATGATCATGCTTAGTGCTCTCAGAGGTCAGAAGAGAGTATCAGAACCCTTGGAACTGGAGTTATAGATGGTTGTGAACTTCCATGTGGGTGTTGGGACTCAAACCCAGATTCTCTGGGAAAAGCAGACAGGGTTGTTAGCTGCTGAGCCATTTCTCCAGCCCCTTTGTTGCTATTTAATAACTGTAATTTTGCTACTATTATGAAATCATAATGTAAATATCTGTTTTTTGATGGTCTTAGGCAATCCCTGTGAAAGTATTGTTCAACCCCCAAAGGGGTTGTGATACACAGGTTGAGATCTACTGATCTAGGAAGAGATAGGGGTGATGAATATGATCAAAATACATTGATCATATTGTGCATGTATGAAATTCTCGAAGAATTAATAAAATATCTTAAAAGTAAATCTAAAAATATTACTTCAGTAAATTACATTTGTTTTGCATGTTTTAATTATGATTTTTTTAGTAATTAAATGTTATTTGACAATTTCACACATGAACATAATGCGTAATTATCACTCGCACCCTCTCTCATCTCTCTGCTGCCTCTATTTTACCCACCCCACTTCAGTACAAATCTCTTTCTTGTGTTCATGTCTACTTGTTTTGTGACTTGGTGAGTTTAACTGGGGCTGCCCAAATGAACACAGATTTGGAGCTACTTGTTGGAGCTTGGTGGTCTCAGCACTAGGTGCATACTGGAGAAAACTATTTTGCCTGTCAGAAACTCAGTAAGAGTAAGAGGGATGACCCCATGAGCACCAAGCACCTTTTTGTTCCATCACTGATGGACAGGGACTGTATTGTGTGGCTCTGTTCAGGTAACCATAGTTGTTGTGAGTTCATGATTGCATATGTTGAACTAGCCTTGCATCCTTGGGATGAAACCTACTAGGCTTTGATGTGTGATCCTGATGTGTTCTTGAATTCAGTTTGTATTTTCCTGAAACTTCTTGTGTTTGTGTTCATTGGGAACACTGGGTCTATAGTTTTCTTTTGTCATTGTGTCTTTCCCTGATCATGTATGCACACACATTGTTAGTAGTGCCATATTGATTCTTTTTAAAAGGTTTTCCCCCCCCAGGGGGTGAGGTTTCTAAAGCTGATTATTACTGAATTGCTTTTAATTCAGTGAATAACCTATAGAGAACCTCTACCCCAGCTTTTGTCTGTGATGTTCTTGGTTGTGTATGAAGCCACATCTGCTCATTCCTCTTCCACTGTTCATCCTATGGGCTTTAACTTATGCACATGCCCAGAAGCTTTCCCTGACCACAGAGTCTGACCCAGGTTCCCTTCTTAGTTTACCATGCTTGTCACTGTCTTTACATTCACCCTTCACTATTCTGGTTATTTACCTAGCTGTCTTTCTCTGTTAGGTCCCTGAATTCTGTGAATACAGGAACAGTTCTTGGTGGATAGTCAGTTAAGTAGTTATTAACTAAAAGTGGCTGTGAGGCACAAGTTTAAACATGCATTTACAGTAGCTATAAGGGGCCCCAAACCAAAACTGAGTGTAATTTGCTCAAATACAGTGATTTAAGAGAAAAAGCATGTGTTGTCTTAGTTATTGTGAATCTGTAAGTGGAAGCTAGATAAATCTATGGGGCTTTAGGGCACCCTGGGATGGTGCTGGCTTATGGCTTAGGCTAAGAGCCAGGGAGAGCCACCAGCAGCTGTTCCTCCAGAGACAAATAAGTTGACAGGATCTGAAGGAAGAACTATAGGTGAGAAAGCCACATTCACCTAGAATTTCCAATGACAGAACAGTTAGGTCAAGCTAGATTTTGTGATGACGCCAAGCTGGAAAAGAACTTGCTCTCTGTATTGGAGCAGATCCCCAGGCTCTGTTCATCTCTCAGGTGGTCTGGACTCAGGGTCAGGTGGTCCTTACTGTTTCTGGGTGTGGGGTTACAGGATGCACAGGCAGAGGAAGAAATCAAGCAAGAGATGAACACACTGCAGCAAAAGCTGAATGAGCAGCAAAGTGTGCTTCAGCGGATTGCTGCCCCCAACATGAAGGCCATGGAAAAGCTGGAGAGTGTTCGAGACAAGTTCCAGGAGACCTCAGATGGTAAGACTGGCGTTTCTTCTGGGTTTCAGAGGAGAACAGAAGACTGAAGGTATGATGAAGCCATACTAATACATCATACCACCTCCTGTCTTATACTTTATACTTAAAATTGTCTGGTACCCTAAACAGTGGGGGTTATATACTTGCTTTCTAGGGAGCAAGTGATGGCACCAAGATACCTGGCAGCTAGTAGTATAGTCCATGGAGGACTGTATGTTTGTGTGACTGTAGTATGGCTCTAGTCCTAGACTACATGGTAGCCAACTCACTGAATATTGATATTTGTAGGGCCCTCTTCAGGCTTTTCTCTCCGCTTGTAGGTTGTCACTAGACTTTTCATTTACAGGTCATTCTTGGTAAAATGTGGTTCTCAAGCCTGGCAGAGCCCAGGGCACTGAGAGATCATCATCTGCTCTTTTTTTTTCTGGCAGAGTTTGAGGCAGCCCGAAAGCGAGCAAAGAAGGCCAAGCAAGCATTTGAACAGATTAAGAAGGAGCGCTTTGACCGATTCAATGCTTGTTTTGAATCTGTGGCTACCAACATTGATGAAATCTATAAGGCTCTGTCCCGAAACAGCAGTGCACAGGTAGACTGGAGCCCTTATGCAACCAACTCCTAGCCTTCTTTCTCAGTTGCTCCTCCCTCTTCCCATCACCATGTCTATTTACACTTCCAGGTCCTCAACCCCTTCTTTCTTCCCCTAGGCATTTTTGGGCCCCGAGAATCCTGAAGAGCCCTATTTGGATGGCATCAACTACAATTGTGTAGCTCCAGGCAAACGTTTCCGGCCTATGGACAATTTGTCAGGAGGGGAGAAGACAGTTGCAGCTCTGGCCTTGCTTTTTGCTATCCACAGGTAAGCGTCTGCCCCATAGAGAGACAGAACTGAGGCAACCAGAGGCTCTGGGACTGAATGATATGTAGAGATGTGCATAGGTGAAGGTGTTTTGGTATCTGGATTATATCCCATTTCCCTATCTATTATTGCACATCTGGCCTTGGTTTTTCCGAACCTGTCTTCCCTGTCTATTCCCATCCCTCAGCCTCCTCAGCCACTCCTGGTTCCTGTATGTATTTAGTTTCACTTCTAGGCTTTTCTTCACATGGTTGCTGACTAGTAAGCTCTTTCTATACATACCTAGCTTGACATACCTCTTCATCCTCTTTCCCTTCCTCCAGGATGCTCTCTTTGACCTGGCATACCTTGATACCCTCTGCCCCTTACCAGTAGTGCTCAAATATAACCCACTACAACTTAGCATTTGATAATATATAGCATCACTTATGAGCATTTCTTTAATGCTGATCTGTACCTGGCCCTGTTGAGAGCTTAGGGACAGATGAGTCACATGTGGTCTCTGGCCAAAGGAGCTCACAGACTAGAGGAAACCAGACACATAAACAGACACTAGTGTGGTTGGTGTACACAGACAGAGGAGGGACACCTAACTCAATGTGTGGATAGACCAATGTGTGATGGACAGGGAAAAGAAGGATGAGTAGTGACAGGGACAGGAGAGATGGGTCAGTGGTTAAGAAGAGTACTTGTTGCTCTTGTGGAGCACCTAGATTTGGTTTATAGCTCACACATGTTGGCTCAGAAATATCGTGACTTTGGCTTCAGGAGGTCCAGTGCCCTTTTCTGATTTCTGTAGGCATCAGGCATTCATGTGGTGCATATATATGCATTCAAGAAAAGCACTCAAAAACATAAAATAATGTTTAAAAGAAAAGTTTGCCAAGGAACCCGGCAAGCATTCTAGTCTGAAGCTACTGCATGTATGAAGGCAAAGAGACATGTCATGATGTAGGTTGGGATACAGTCGATCTCCAGGTAGCTTGCTTATTAAGGATAGTTGTCTCCCTAGCCAACCTGGAAGTTCCTGAAAAAAGAGCTGTTTTTCATGGGCCTAGTGGGATGGTGGTATGCAGAACCATATGCAAAGGAGAGAATTCAGGGGCCTGGGTAACTAATTTTAAGACCTGGATTATTTAATCTCTTAAGAGCAGTTGGCCTATTCCAACTGTGATGCTGGCCTCTTTTCTCAGTGTTAGCTCACCTTTTCATTCTCTCCCAGCTACAAGCCAGCCCCCTTCTTTGTCCTGGATGAAATTGATGCTGCCTTGGATAACACCAACATTGGCAAGGTGGGTACAAGAAAGGTGAGGCCTGGGAGGGAAGCCCCTAAGTTAGTGCTGGGTTTCAGGGAACAATTCTTGATTGTGCCTTACCTATTTTTGCTGCTTTTTCTATGTGCCAGGAGGATTGCATCATCCTCATTTTGATAACCAGTAGCCTTTTCTTAGTCTCTCTTACCCCTACCCCCCGCTTACTTACTTTGACTAGAAAATGGAAGTGTTAAGTCTTGAGCCCTGCTAAATACCCTTTCCACAGGTGGCAAATTACATCAAGGAGCAGTCAACTTGCAACTTCCAGGCCATTGTCATCTCTCTCAAGGAGGAGTTCTATACCAAGGCTGAGAGCCTCATTGGAGTTTATCCTGAGGTAGTGTGCTCTGGGATCAGGAGCCAGTCCCCTCCCTGCCCAACTCCCCAAGGCTGCAGTAGAAGGGTAAAGGACTATAGGGAAGCAGGTCCTGAGAAGTCATCTGGGTGTGTTGGAGCCCTGCCCTGGATGTTTAGCTAGCCTATCCTGGCAGAGGCAGACAGACAGTGGAGACAGGAAGATAGTGCAGAGGTAGGCAAAGAAAGAAAGCACATGGGACTGAATGCTTTCTCTCCTATCCCAAAAGAACCATTGCCTGACCTTTTAAAAGATACATAGGGAGGTGGGGGGTTTTTAGCCCTTGGTCCTGGGCTATATACTTAATTTTCTCCTGACAATTTTTTCCTCCTTCAGCAAGGGGACTGTGTGATCAGCAAAGTCCTGACCTTTGACCTCACCAAGTACCCAGACACCAACCCCAACCCCAATGAACAGTAGCAGAAATTCTGTCTTCTTGTCTGGATCCCTGAACTGCCCTTCTGTCCATCTTTCCTGGATCTCTCTCATTGCCCATTACTATAAATTTCTTGGACACCATTGCCCCTTTAGGTTTGTGTACATGTATGATTGCCTGTGTGTATATGGTTTTATTTGCAAAATAAATATTGGAGACCTGTATTAAAAGAGCCTAATTTGAATTTGATTCTGAGGGAGCACAGGGTGGGCAAAAGCACCTAGGACCTCAAAGGTTTAGGCAATCACTAAACTGCCTTAATTCAGTCTTTCATGTACTCGTTTTTGTGTGTGTGGCTATTCATCTGACACATAATGAACACCTTCTGTTTGTCTGGGTCTATGTTTAAAATACTAAGTTGAGTCAGGGACCATCTTTTCCTGATAAGGAAATGGGGTGCGTTTGTAAATTAGCCAAATAGCCAAATGTCACAAGTACCTTGAAAAGAGGATTATTATTGCCATGCTTTGTGGAAACGTTCACATTTGACCCAGACATGGACAAATTGGTAAGATTTACTCAGGGACTAAGTAGAGGGTGCTCTGGGGTGAGACAGTTACAAATCTGGTTCTACATTTTAACACTTAACTTTATGTTGCTGAGCAAATCATTGACCTTTCTTTGTCCTGGTTCCCTCATTTGTAAGAACGGGCTAACATTTACCTACCTCATAGGATTTAATGATACCAGACTGTCACTAAGAGCTTCCTCTGTGTGTGGAACACCACTCGATGCCAGCCCCTCTGAATACAAGTCTTATTGTTCCTGAGTATGGAAGGGCTTCTGACTCTTATAAGGGATAGAAGAAACAGTGCTGTAAGGTGCTGGATGCTTTGGTTACTGGGAAAGGGCTAGGGCACAGATAGGGTTTATCTGATAAACAGAGAGCCTGAAGAAGCCAGAAGTTTCAATCATGTATGCTAACTGTGTGCTGGGTCCCAAGCTGGGCTGTCAGGAGCTAAGCCTAGGCCAAATGTTAAGCTGTGGTTGAGAACTAACCTCGTTAGCTATAGTCACTTCTGAGGAAATAAAGCCTGGTTCAGCCTTTGCTTGCTTACTAAAGGTAATCACACATGTTTTATCCCAACTCTCTATGTTGCTTTTGTTTGTTTGTTTGTTCTAGAAATTAAGTCAGATAGGATGTTGTGACACATACCTTTTATTTCAGATTTATTGGTGTGTGTAGTGTGTGTATAATCCATCTGTGCATCAGATTGCCCTGGAGCTAGAGTTACAAGCAGTTAAAAGCTGCCCAACATGGGTGCTCGGGATAGAACTCTAGAGTCTGGAGGAGCAGTAAGTGCTTTTAACTACTGAGCCATCTCTCTAGCCCCAATGACATATGCCTTAAATCCCAGCACCTGGGAATCTGAGGCAAAGGGATTGAAAAATCTCGTGTGGGTAGAGTTTAATCAGGACTGGTCGCTTGGTGGTATTCAGTGTGTGAGACACTGATTCTACCTTAAGTAACTTTGCCCACAAGTGCATGGATCCATTTTCTTTTTAAGAAATTATCTGTGGGTTGATGAGATGGTTTGGTGGAAAATGACACCTGCTGCCAAGCCTGATGTCTTCAGTTGGAATCCCTGGAACCCACATGATGAAAAGTGAGACCCAGCCCCCTGCAAGTTCTCTGACCTCCACATGTGCCCATATACATACATACAAGCATACAAAAACCTAAAGTATAATTTAATAAGGAAAATCTTTATCATTATAAAGGTAGTCTCGTTCTATTGCCAATTACTTCCCCTCTTCTCCATTTAATTTCTCAGTTTGTTGTCTGTCCATCTATCTTTCCTTTTTAATGTTTTACATACATGCATTAATTATTAATTAATGTATGTTTATATACATACATTAATTTACTAAAAGTATTGTGTCTAATGAAAATGAAACTTCGAATTGTACAAGTTTGCTTCCTTTACCTAACAATGTCTTTGAGTTGTGTGGTATAGATTAGTGTATCTTTAAAATGTACAGAGTGCTGTCCTATGACAGCCACATCTGACTTACCCATTTCTCTTCTGATACATTGACTGTTCAGTTTTTTTCTATAAAATACTACATAGGAGCATCGGTGTACCATGTAAAAGTTCTTCAGTGTATATCTTTGTGTTGATTCCCATAAATGGAATTATGGAAACATAACATATATTTTTTCTAACTATCCATGTTTCATCCCAAGGAACAATATCCATGAAGTCACAGGTTTAATGTGACAATGGTTTTCTAATACATGTTAAAAAGGCATGAGTAAACAAGCTTATTTCCAACCAAAGACACATATCATTTGGCAAATGCTGGAATAGTTTGAGGATCAGACTCAGTTCTAATCCTAGCTAGAGAAACTTGGACAAGTTACTTAAGAGGCCCAGTTTCCTCTTTTTTTTCTTTTTGTCTTTGTTTGTTTGTTTGAGACAGGGTTTGTGTAGCCTTGGCTGTCCTGGACTCACTTTGAAGACCAGGCTGGCCTCGAACTCACAGAGATCCACCTGCCTCTGCCTCCTGAGTGCTGGGATCATAGGCGTGTGCCACTGCCACTGGCTCGGTTTCCTCATTTTTAAAAAAGATGACAAAACGCCTACTTGTAACCCTGACAGGAAAATAGTGTGGAATGTATTTGAAGCAGTTTGGCTGACATACCTATTATGACAGCTTTACAAATATTTTCTGGTTTTTATTATTTTATATGGATGTCCATGTACCATGTGTGTGTCTAGAGAGCATCAGATCTCTTGGAACTACAGTTACAAGCCAGGTGGTTATAAACTACTGTGGGTGCTGAGACCAGAACCCAGGTGCTTTTTTGCAAAAGCTACAAGAGCAATCTCTCCTACCCATCCTGGATTTGTTTTGTTTTCTGAGACATGGTTTCTCTGTGTAACCCTGGCTGTCCTGGAACTCACTCTGTAGACCAGGCTAGGCTCAAACTCAGAGGTCCATCAGTCTCTGTCCCCAATTGCTAGGATTAAAGGCATATGCCACCATCGCTAGGCCAATCCCAGATTCTTAAACATAGCAGTTGCTATTCTCTGTGCCTTAAAGAAAACTGACCCTTCTCCATAAGGGATTAAATGCTCAAATAACACTGAGCTTGAACCCAGGTTTTTTTTTTTTTAAATTCATTCCAGTGCTTTTCCATTACAGCAGTGGTTAACAGTCTTGTCTATACATCAGAATCACTTGTGAGGTCCACCTCCCCATTTTTTTTCAAGATAAAAGCAATATATACACAGGTAAAAATTAAAATAGTACAGAAAGGGCTTGTGATGAAAATCAGCAGTTACCTTCCACACCCCCACATTCCAAAGGATGTGGAGCTTTTCAAAAATAAATTGCTCTGGTCCCACCTCTGGAAATATGATTCAGTAGGTGTGGATAATAACCCAGATAACTAACTTCCTATGTTATGGGATAGAAAGGATTACATGAGATGTCTTAAACTATGGCCCTGGCACACTGGAACACAAGTGCTTCAAAGGAGCTTCAGAGTCAGGGTCAGGGAGGTGAGATTCAAATGGATTAGTGATAAAACCTAGACTTGCACTTAGATCTCCCTGCTTCTTGTTCACTGCTTTCTGATGAACACCATGGTGTGTTTCTAAGCAAGCTGGACCCAAGGAGAATCCCCATTCCTTAGAAGGAGCTAGGCTTGCCTGATTCAAGTTGCTCTAAGGAGTTGAGTATTTTTTACATTACTATCTTTGTTTAATTAGACACTTCATTCTGGAAATCTTAGTTTTGCACACCTGGAATATAAAGATGAGTCAAATATCTATCCTGCCTTTGAGTAGTTAAGTCACTGTCCAGTTGGAAGCCAGTTCATAAGTATCCAAGGTAATCAGCTCTGTCAGAAGCATAAGAAGGATGTTATCAGATTCAAGGAAGACAGTTTCCAGCCCAGGGCGGTGGGATGGGGGGAGGTTGATATCTAAACTGAGACTTGGATAGGAATTTACTAGCTCCAGTAGAAGGAAGCTTCAGATGATGGCAATAGCGTAGAGCCTAGCCTTGTACTAGAGAGCAGCAGATCTGGAGACCAGAAACCACAATTGAGAAGCATTGAAACATTAAGGATTGCAGAGATGGGGGAAAGCAGCATGGAATATTAGAGGTAATCAGGAACCAAATGATTTTTTAATTAATATTTTATGTGTATGAGTGCTTTACCTGCTTATGCATCATGTACATGCCTGGTGCCGACAGAAGTCAGAAGAGGGCATTGGATCCCCTAGGACTAGAGGTATAAATTACCAAATGGGTGCTGGGGATCAAACCTGGGTCCTCTGGAAGAGCAGACAGTACTCTTAACTGCTTTGCCTCTCTCCAGCCCATCAAAGGATTTTAAGTGTCTGACTAGAGTTTGGGTTTAGGGGATATTGTAGTTCCCATACTTGCTGTACCCAAGAAACAGGCTGTCTATGGGCTCCAACTTCAAACCTTCCATTTCAGCATGTGAGGTAAGCCCTCAACCTCAAGTGCTTACTCACCAAATGACTAGTGTCCTACAGACTTGGGAATCATAAGACCATGGGGTGAGGTGGGGTTTTCTATGAAACAAGTTTTAAGCTGAGGCCACTCCAGAGCCAAAGAGATAAGATAGCCTGGATGGGATGAACCGGGTTAGATGCTCATGTTCTATATACCTGTGGCTGCAGTTTCCTTTTTCAGCTAGCTTTTCACTCATGGTTTCTTTGCCTCAAGCAAATACACCAAACCACAAGGATCGGCCCGGAGCCGGCCTGCATACTCTCAAATTCCCTGCAGAAAGCACAGGGCCTGATACAAAAGTCACCTGGTAAGATTTCAAGCGAAGGAATACATGAATAAGTGTAGTGGTGAAGTGGACGGAGCTGTGGAAAGACCAAACTGTGCACTATAGACAAGGACAGTCACAATGGACGGAATGTGATGACATGATGGACCAAGGGGACCAGCAGCTTCAGCAATAGCTACTCTTCCAGAGGATGACGGTTTGATTCCAGCACCCACATAGCACCTAAAACTGTCTGTGATTCCACTTTTGGCCTCTGTGAGCACCAGGCATGCATGTGGTGAATAGACATACCTAAAGGCCAAATACCCATGTGCATTAAGTTTTAAAAAGATGTACTCTGATGACTGAGTATTGGATGTGGTTGGCAACTAATGATAGCCAGTTGTCTTTTGCTTCATCTGTCTCTGAATCAGAATCCTCTTTTAGCCTCCTCAGCACCAGGAACTCACCCTCAAGTTAAGCATTCTGTGTACTGTGTACAGTTCCCCTGCATCCCCTAGTCACTGATTTATCCATTCAGCTCAGTAAATTTTGGTTGAGCACCTCTTGTGTGCATTGAGACTCTTCTAAGCCAGAGCTCCAACTCTTTCCTCCCTTAAAATATTTTTGAAGGTCCCCCCCCCCCAGGGAAGATGTATCCTCTACTCAATAACATATAAAGAAATGCCCAGTATGTCAAACCTATAAAGGAACTTAGAGACTATTCAATTCCTAAGGCCCTCAGAGTGAAATTAACTTCCCAAAGGTTGTACTATTAGGCAGTATTGGAGCCATAAATGGAGCTCAGGTTCTAATTAGGAGAAGGGGAAATGGCCAGGGAGGTGGAACTTAGGTTGGGCTTTGAAAGTTGATGGATAAGCAGGGCAAATAAAATGCTTGTCAGTTATATACTACCTGCTTTTGAAACTCATCAAAAAATCACCTTGCCCCTTTTAAGGGGTTTCTCTAATATAATTTACCGTACTCTATGCCATGTACCTTCACAGGCCGGACTACAGATAATTAGATTGGGGTAACATCTAGACAAAGGTGGTTAGCAGTCTATTAGGTAGACTGGAGTAAGGATTCTATCTTGTGGAGATTCCATCTTATGTGGGTGGCAAATATGTAAAATAGATAGTTCAGAAAAGTTGAATCTGTGGTATTGAGAATAAGGGAACAATAAGAATTTGGTGAGGTCAAATAATACACAGCAACAGCAAAACTGTGGGGATCAGATCATAGCACTGGAGGGATGACTCAGCACTTAAGAGCACTTGCTGCTTTTTCAAGGACCTGGGTTCGGTTCCTGGTATCATTAGAGCAGCCTGTAACTCCAGTTCCAGGGGATCTGATGTCCTCTTCTGGCCTCTGTGGGCACCCACACACATGAGGTGCACAAATTTACACACAGGCGCTCGCACATAACAAATCTTTTCAAAAATCATAAGTTGTGAGATATTTCTATCATAAATTTAGAAGACTGGCCACGAGGTAGCAGAAGCCATCAAGCAGCAAGGCACTGAGCATCAAATGAATACAGAATCCATAAAGCAGTAGTAGCTATGATGTAGCAGGAGCCACAAGACAAACTGATTATGTAAAACCCATGATGCAGCAGAAGGCTTGAATCCATACGAAAGATCCATGAGACAGCAGAAGTGATGAGACTGCTAGAGGAGCCACCAGATAGCTTGAACCATGCGGTATTAAGCAATGGGAATAGGAGGGGCAGCAGGGGGTGCCTGACAAGTGGAAGTTACAAGAGAACCCATGAATTAATAGAAGCAAAAGTCTCAAAAGCCACAAAGCAGCAGAAGCTGAAAGTCTTAGAAGCAGTGAGACAGTGAAAGCCATGGACTAGAGAAAAGGGAAGCAGAAAGACGTTAGTCAGTAGCAGTAGGAGGAGTATAAATACAGCCAGAAAGTAGTTGAGTCACCATTTTGGGAGGCACTAGAGAAAGGAGCAACAGATGCCTGCAACTGAGGGGGTGACAAGATAAACCAGCCTCTAGAGCTGCTTTGGATCATAAGTCGTTTCCAAGTTTGCCTGTGAAGCCCTTCCTGTCTCATTTGCCTGTGGGTGTTTTAAATGCCCATCACTAACCCAAGTGTGTCTATATTTCATTTAATCTAAAAGAGGTTAACACATGTGCAATTCAGATGTGTGAAGACCGGGAAAGTTCTTTCTGGTGAGTTTGATGCAAGACACGGAGGTGAAAATTGATTCTTTCCCTCCTGCCCTCATTCTCTCATGTACTTTTTATTCATTTACTTGTTGATTTCTTTTTCTCATTTGCCTAGTTCATTTTTTACTTATTAGTCTATGCAACAACATGAATGTTTTCTCGTTTGTTCTTTCCTGCATCCACTCACATCAGTTTTTTATTCATTTGCTCTACAAGCATATATTGTATTACTTTCTTCGGATCAGGCCCTCAACTAGACTGAGTTCTCCGCCCCTCCAGAAATTCACAGTGTAAGTAGTGACTCAGAGAAATGCACTAAATGTAGCATATGATATAAAAGAAGTCTACATGGGGCAAAGAGAGCATATAGAAAGCACTGAGCAGCTGAGCATGGTGATGCACACCTGTAATCCCAGCACTCTGAGAGACAGAGGGAGGCAGATCTCTATGAGTTCGAGGCCAGCATGGAAACCCTGTCTCAAAAAAAAAAAAAACATTAAAAAAAAAAAGCACTAGGTGGTGGGTTGGAGGAATTGCTCAGTAACACCTTTATAGAAGAGGGTGTACTTCAATTGAATCTTGAAAGAGGAGTTGGTGTTTGCTATTGGGGAAGGGTCAAAAGAACATTATGAAGAGTTATATGAGCAAAGAATGTGAAAGTATACGGGTTTCAGAGAGGAACAGTTAGTATTGGTCCATGCAATGGTAAACTGATAGAAGCCATGCAATCAAGCTTAGCTTTGATCTTAAGAACAGTAGGAAGCTGTAGGAGGGTCTGAAACAGGAAAGTGACAGACTGATACATTAAGAATTTCAGTCTGGCAGCTAGTTTTAAAGAAGACGGGATCATAAAGCACTGATCTAAATAATGTATGTAAATAAAGTGAACCCAAATGTTATCATTGGGCTCATGGAAAACTTTGAGGTGTGAGAAAGTCATCCTAAAGTAGAATTTCACTTAAGAGTTTAAGAATAGCGAAGATGCTAACCGGTTAAAATGATGAAGGGCTCTGCAAGAGTAGTAAGCATTCTTAGTCACTGAGCCATCTCTTCAGAACCTTGTGGTGTGGACATTTTGTTCTGTTTGTGTTTGTTTGTTTGTTCATTGAGACAGGATTTCTCTGTGTAGCGCTCGCTGTCCTAGACTCACTCTGTAGACCAGGCTGGCCTGGAACTCAGAGATCCAGAGATCCTGCCTCCTGGGGTGCTGAGATTAAAGGCATATGACACCACTGCTTGGCTGTGATGGGGACATTTTTAACAACAAGCAATTTCAGACAATACACATTGGTGTTCTTTGACCATTGATGCTCTTTGATTATTCACAGCAAGTTCAACCCTTATGCTTATTTCTAATATAATTTTATTTTACTGTTGGATAACAGTGTGAATGTAACTAACATTTTGTTTTTCTATGAACTAGAAAGACTATTTTCCTCCCTGTTATTTGTTTGTTTGTTGTTTGATTGTTTTGAGAAAGGATCTCTTATAACCTAGACTGGCTTTGAGCTCACTATGTATCTGACACTGCCCTTGAACCCCTAATCCGCTTGCCTCCATATCTGGAGTGCTGGGATTACAAGCATGTATCATCCTCCCTGGACTGAGACAATATTTCTCCATCAGGGCTTTGTTAAGTAAGAAAATATTCTTTACTTCAGCACTCCCCATTAACCTTCCAACTTCTGTAATGCAGCTATTTATCTATTTTGAAATTTAAATTTTTTGTTAATTCTTTATGGGGACAAATACCACAGCCTGTGTGTGGGCAGAGGACAGTTTTCAGGAATCAATTCTCTCTTTCTCTTATGTGGATTCCAGGGATTGTACTCAGGTCTTCAGGCTTTGTATCAAGAACCTTTACCTGCTCTGCCATTTCTTTCTTTCTTTCTTTCTTCTTTCTTTCTTCTTTCTTTCTTTCTTTCTTTCTTTCTTTCTTTCTTTCTTTCTTTCTTTCTTTCTTTCTTTCTTTCTTTCTTTCTTTCTTTCTTTCCTTTTCCTAGGCAGGGTTTCTCTGTATAGCTCTGGCTATCCTGGATCTCACTCTGTAGACCAGGCTGGCCTGGAACTCACAGAGATCCACCTGCCTCTGCCTCCTAAGTGCTGGGATTAAAGGCTTGCACCACCACAGCCTGGCTCTGCTTGGCTATCTTAAAGGCACTCTATGTTGGTGATGTGATATGTATTTATTTATTTACTTACTTACTTATTTGTGTGTGTGTGGTGTTTTGTTTTGAGACAGTGTGTCATGTAGCTCATGCTGTCCTCATACTTGCTTTGTAGTGACCTGGAGTACCTACTCTTCCTGCTCTATGCCATGGCTGCTACTGTCATGTCTTGTCTTCTCATTTGTGCTTTTATATTGTCAAAACTGATCTAGCAACATGATAGTAGTTGATTAAATTCTGCTCTGTGATCATGATTGCTAATTTGTGCCTTTTGCTGTTTTGTCTATAGTATGATTCTAGAAATTGAAGAGCAATAAACAGCTATTTGATATGACATGTCTTTCTTTTTTATAAGTAATTTATTTATTTTTATATTAATCACAGGTTATGTTCTTTGTATCCCAGCCATAGCCCTCTCCCTCATTCCCTCCCACTCTCCCCATCCCTCCCTCATCTCCTCCCTGCCCCCCTCCAAGTCCACTGATAGGAGAGGACCTCCCCCCCTTCCATCTGACCCTAGCTTATCATGTCTCTTCAGGGCTGGCTGCAATGTCCTCTTCTGGGATCTAGTTAGGCTGCTTTCTTTTAGAGCCAACCGATACACTGTAATAATTTTTTGCTTTGTAGAAAGCTTTCTTTCCCCTGGTTTCTAATTTTTCTTCTTTCACGTTATTGCTTTATCATGTTTTCATTTCTCTTCAAAATCTCCACCGCATTAAGAATTTTACATTTAAGTTGGGCATGGTAGCTCACGCCTTAATCCTAGCACTCAGGGAACTAGAGGCAGGTGGATCACTGTGAGTTTGAGGCCAGCCTGGTCCAGGACAGCCAAAGCTATACAGAGAAATCCTGTCTCAAAAAAAAATTCTTCATTAAAAAAAAAATCCAGTAAGTCTGCTTTTTTGCTGCCATCCTCCCCATAAGAACCTTTCCTAGAAATTCCATTCCTTTTTCAAATATGGATTATCATGTTGGAATTTCTTTTTACTGCTTTCTATTGTTATATCCACCATTCATTAAGTGTTCACTAAGGGTTTTGGTTTTGTTTGCTTGCTTTTCCCCAGTGTTTTCTCTCTCTCTCTCTCTCTCTCTCTCTCTCTCTCTCTCTCTCTCTCTCTCTCTCTCTCTCTCTCTCTCTCTCTCTCTCTCTCTCTCTCTTTTCCCCAGTGTTTTGATGGAGCACATCTTCAAGTAGCTTTCTCAGAAAGGTTGGATAGAAAGTAGATTTCTTTTATATTATTATTATTTTTGAGTTAAATTATTTTTCCTCCTGCCTTTTTCCCCTATAGTCCCTCTCAGTTACTCCCCCTTAAACCCTTCCCAAGACCCCTCTGAAGCTGATAGCATCTTTCTCTTTATCACTATTATATGTGTGTGTGCATATACACAAATGTATAAATGCAACTTACTGGGTCTGTTTTTGTTGTTTGTGTATACATGGTTTGAAAGCTCACCACTCTACATTAGACAACTAGTAAGGGGGCTCATCCATGGGAATGGTTAATTCTTCTTCACCAAACAGTCATTAGTTGCCTGAAGTTCTCTGTCTAGGGATGAAAACCTGGGAAATGTTACCCTTTCTACATTAACGTTCCCATTAATCTTGCCATTGTTTCAGTATGTTTTATGCAGCCATTTTTAGACGAGCCTGTTTCACAGCAGACTTCCTGGTGTTCTGGTTCTTACAAGCTTTCCACTCCTTCTTCCTCGATGTTCCCTGAGCCATAGATGCAGGAGCTATGATGAGGGTGTATATGTTGGGGCTGGGCTCCTCATGATTTGTTGATCTCCTCATTGTATCCAGTTGTGGTTTTCTTTGAAGGTCTCCATTGGTTGGAAAGAGAGGCTTCTTTGATGAGGGGTGGGAGTTATACTTATCTGTGGTTATGAGGATAAGATTTAGAATATAGAAGGAATTATGCTGGTCTAACAAAGTGGTGGTAGTGGATTGTTTTCTAAGGCCCATGACATCATTATCTGGAGAAGCTGGCTAGGTTTCCTATACCTGGCATAGTTTCCCTCCTGTTAAGTCCCTAAAGCTGTTCTCATTTTATCTAGTCAATTTTTTGTCAGTTTTCCAAATTGTGAAATATCTGTGCTTCTGTGTCTAAGTTAATTCTTTGTTCTGTCCCCTTCATTCTGCTATTACCATCTCTTATCCCTTAAGGATTTTATTTGGGGCTTTGTAATGTTCAGTTCTAAAGTTTCAATAATTTTCCCTTATATATTTTTATTTCTTTGGTAACAGCTGCTATTAAAAAAATATTATTGCATTGTGTGTGTGTTCCACAATGTGCATGTGGAAGTTAAAGGTCAATTTGTGGAAATCAGTTTTCTCTTTCTGCCATGTGGACCTTTGGGATTAAACTTAGGTCATCAGGAATAGCTTTCACATGTCTTTACCTGATGAATCATCTTACTTGCTCTAGCTCATTTCCTAATTTTTGATTTGTTTTGAGCATATTCCTGATCGTTGAGTTATTTTTATAGTGAATCCTTGTCCTTGAAAACTTTTCAGATAATTTTAAGATCTCTGTCATCTTGGTACTAGTGCCTTTGGTTTTGTTTTGTTTTTCTCATTCAAGTTGAGGTTTTCATAGTTCTTGATGTGATGAGTAACTGTCATTTGAGACCTTGGTATTTGAGCTATTGTGTTATGAGATGCTGGATCTTCCTTCAGTTTCAGTATTCTGTTTAAGCTTCCATTGTCAGGCACAATCATTACCGTGGAAGAAGAGACCCTACCTCATTAAAGCAGCAAGTATAGAAATATTTAAGATCTCTGTTCAGTTTCCATTGGATACCTGCACCAGGGGTTCCTCATCGCTAAGTGGAAATGTGCATTGTGGCTGTCCCTCAGTGGGAAGAGGAGGGTCACGCATTATCCAGTGAGAGTGGAAGTCTGAACTCCCTGTTGGCTTTTGTTAGTGTGGTGGGAGTAGGAGCACAATTCCCTTTTGTGATGCCTGGCTAAAGTAGAGCAATTATTATCTGATAGATAGTGCTCTGGCCTTCAGTCTGCAGCATCTGAGGTGAAAACCAGATTCATATACCTACCATTTTGCCACTCTTTTGCTAACATCTTCTCTACTCAGTTACTCAGCTTATTTTGGAGTATTTCTTTCATGTGTTGTCTTTTTCTCAAAGAAAACCTTATGATCTGTGCTTGTTTGCTGACATTGTCTTAATATAGCAATGGACTCTTCGTCGTAATCAGGGAAGCCTCACTTTCCAGTCAGCTGTGGTGGATGCAGAGATTCGTGGCTGCACAAGTCATTTATTCTATCCTCTCTAAGGCTCAGGGAGCCTTGTGGAAGAGGGGATGGAGAGAATGTTAGAGTCAGAAAATAAAGAGAAGAACTGTCAAATGTTGTTTCTAGGCAAGATGTGACCATCACAGTTACAAGCTCCCAGCACCTGTGGATGCCTTCAGTGATTCTGCACAAGAATGGACCTATCAACTGTCAGGGATGGGTGGAGAAGGAACTCCAGAGGGCCCCTACCCTGCACTGCTGGACTATTCCTACTGATAGTTTCAGATGAAATCATTGCTTTCAATTGCACCAATAACCCCATCAGACTCCAATGGATAGTTTCAGTGCAGTGGCCACATTTGATTGTCCTGGCTGAAATGAGTCACAAAACAAAATGAATCTGGGCAAGAAACTAGTATGGATGGGGTGGAGGATGTTGACAGGGATAAAGGGCAGATAAGAGAGACTGTGTGGGAACAGCAGTCAGAATATATTCTATTTATGTATGAAACTGTCAAATAACAAAATGAACGAGTAAAAGTTTTTAAAAATATAAACAATGAAAATCTGATCAGTGTGGGGGGGCATGTCTAAGCAAATTAACAGATTCCTCATAGGATGACAAGAGTTCTGGGTTGTATGCTACCATTCTCAATCTCTAGAATACCAGGGTCCTGTCTCTGAGGTGGCTCAATTTCCTCAAGAGGAGGCCCCGGCCTTTGCTGAATGACTTGACACCACAGCAATAAGTCAACGCAGCAGACATGAGGATGCAGCGTTCATTTGCTATGGCGTACAGTGGTAACATCACACACACACACACACACACAAACACACACACACACCTGGCCACCTGTGAGAAGCAGCACCAGTGACTGCTTCCTACCCAGGCCACCATCCCTACAGTAGAACCTTAGCTGTGATTCCCCCTGCCTGACTTTTCTAACTCCTCTCCTGTTGTCTTAGCCAGATGGGCAGCTGATGTCACAAGTCTTCTTCCTTCTTAAGTGTACTGATGTCTGTTTCTGTTATGCGTATCCAAGATTCCTGACTGATCCAAGAATCCTGCATTATATTGGAGACATCTTGTAGTAACTTCTTAACAAAGGTAAATTTGAGCCTGAAGGTGGTGACATATGCCTTTAATCCCAGGACTTGGGAGGCAGAGGCAGGCAGATATGAATTCGAGGACATCCTGGTCTATAGAGTGAGTTCCAGGATAGCCAGGGCTACACAGAGAAGTGCTGCCTTGAACCCCTCCCCCAAAAGGGTAAATTTGGGGATCTTTGTGTGTCTGAAAATGTGGTTGTTACATTTACCTTCACATTTCAATTATACTTTGCCTTTAGAATTCTGTGTTAGAAATAATTTTCTCTGATTTTTGGAAAGTATTACTTTTAACACAATTGCTGATTAAAAGTCAGATGCTAATATTATTCTCATACCTTTGATTTTGACCTGTTTTCCTCACTTCTAGGTGCTTAAAGGCTTTTAAGAAAATCTATTCCTGTTTTTTTGAAATGTCACAATATTATGTGCAGATGCATGCTTTTTCTTCATCTATTTTTCTGGCTACCTGCTGTACTGATGGACTCTATCTGAAGACTTATGGCCCTCTATGCTAAGAAATCAGTTTGATTCTTTGGGCAATTTTCTCCTTCCCTGTGCTTTGTGGATCTCCTAGATGGTTGACTCTGTTCTTTCTCCGTTGCTTTTCCAGCCAAAAAATTAATTGATACATAATAATTGTACACATTTATGTATAGAAATTCATGGGATATAGTGTGCTGAAATACTAACTGTATGTTTATCATTGATTTGTATTGGGAACATTTAAAATCTTCTCTTACCAGCAATTTTTAAACATTCAATTGAATGCCATTACCCACAGTTCCCCTACTGTCTGTAAAACACTGAAGACTATTCCTGCTACACTCCAGAATCCTTGGGTATGGTTACTCATCCTTTCCACATACTCCCCTCACTTTCCAGCCTCTATGAACCCAAAGGTGCTTTTTATAAAGGGTACTTTTATTCTTTTGGTAAATAGGTACATTTTCTGTGCATGTATGTGTGACATAGAACTTTACTAGAGTCTTGGTGATAACAGAAGATGACAATCAATAAAGAAGGAAAAAATATTTTTTCAAATCTGGACCCAGGGGATCCTGCAGTGATGAATCAACCAAGAACCATGCATGGAGAGGACCTAGACCCCCCTGCTCAGATGTAGCCCATAGGCAGCTCAGTCTCCATGGGGTTCCTGAGTAAGGGGATCAGGGGTAGTCTCCAGCATGGACTCAGTGGCTGGCTCTTTGATCACCTCTCCTGGGCGGTGCAGCCTTAGCAGACCACAAAGGAAGAGGATGCTGCCAGCCTTGATGAGACCTAATAGTCTAGGGTCAGATAGAAGGGAAGGAGGACCTCCCCTATCAGTGGACTAGAGGAGGGAGATAAAGGGAGAAGAGGGAGGGAGGGTGGGACTGGGAGGAGATGAGGAAAGGGGCTACAGCCAGATACAAGGTAATTAAATCATAATTAATAATAATAATAAATTAAAAAATTAGAGACAGGGTTTTGTCTTTTCTGGAACTCGCTCTGTAGGCCAAGCTGGCCTTGAACTCAAGGGATCCACCTGCTTCAGTACCTCCCAAGTACTGGGATTAAAGGTATGCACCAGTATGCCTGGTAGAGAAAAAAAAAATTATGACAGATTGAGTTCCACTTGCACCTGTCTGAGGAAGACTGCCTCCTGGGTAGCTCTCTTTACAAACTCTTAGGCATTGGCAAGATAATCTCATACTATTGCATGCAGTCCACATGTATCTCATTCTTAGACCAACTGCATTTCCAGCTCCAGACTAACACTCAATGTACATATTTTCTTCCTGAAATATTCTCAAACCTACCTTACAGCGGTTCAGGGCCCACACAAAGTGATCACAATATCCATTGGCTCATGTCACAGTGTGAGTTAAAATCAATCCCACTCCTAGTATTTATAATGGAATCAACAGCCAAATCTCATTCCTCTCTCCAGTGCCTCCGCCAGCAGGAACTGACAGTAATTTTGCAACCTGCTGGGCTGCTGATGTGGCCCCCTCTGAGCATCTTCTAAAGTTCTGGGAGAATAGTAGACTTCGGAAGGCCCAGCCCTAAATGGGACATATGTATCACATCCTATCCTCCCAAGTCTCAGGGATCTTTGTGAGAGAGGTGATCGAAAGACTAAGAGCCTGAAGGTGACAGTGAATACAAGCAAACAGTATCCTCCAGGCAAACACAGTATTTGTGACAATGTGCACAAGCCCCATGCAACCTCAAGCCAGACCAAATCTCAACACGGAGAAGGGAGGTGAACATGAAGTCCTACCCCAAGCAAAGTGCTATTGGCAATTCATAGCTGCTGAGAAAGGGAGAGTCAGTCACCCTCTGGTAAGTTGACCAAGCTCCAGAAAGGCCACACATCTAAGAATATATGAGCAGCAAAATTGGACTTGTTGTGTGGAAACAAAAGAAAAGGAGAAGAAGAAGATACAAATTTGGGTAGGTAGGGGAAAAGTGGATCTGTGAGGAGGGTGAATATTATCAAATACTGCACGTAATTCTCAAAGGACTAATGAAGAAGAAAAAGATAGTGAAAATATTCAAAGATAATTTAAAAGAAAAAATGCTTTATCATATGCCATAGTCACTTTTCTCTTGCTGTGAAGAGATACCATGACCACCACAATTCATTTAAAAAATAAAAAAAGCATTTAATTGGGGCTGGCTTACAGTTTCAGAGGTTTAGTCCATTATCTTAATGCCGGGGAAGGGGGTGGAGAGGGCATGGTGGTATGCAGTCAGACATGGTGCTACAGAAGTTGATGAGAGTTCTATATCCTGATCTGTAGGCAGAGAAAGGCAAAAGAGAGACTGGGAATGATGTGGGCTTTGAAACTTCCAAGACCACACTCAGTGATACACCTCCTCCAGCAAGGCCATACCTCCAAATCCTCCAAACAGTTCATCAAACAGGGATTAAACATGCAAATATATGACCCTATAGGGCCATTCTTTAAAACAAAACAAAACACCACAACCACGTATGAGGAAAGACAGTCCTAAGCATAAAGCTAAGATATTCTTACTCGTAAATAGAAAAGAACTGACAATAAAATATGTGCACACCTCTCAAAAAAGCAAAGGTTTTCAGTTTCAGAGTCAGTCCAGACAAACTCATGTGTAGAAGTAAAAACAAACTCCAGTCAGTAGACACAAAAGACTGTTGAACTATGCTCAGATTACACCATTGCACAGAACAGTCAGTATCTTTTATTTGTTTTTAAGACAGGGTCTCATTTTGCCCAGGCTGCACTCCAATTCATTATGTGGCTAAGAATAACCTTGAACTTCTGATTATTTTTCTGGCATTCTGGCCTCCACAGGCTCCAAGCATACAAGTAGTGTACATACAAACATTCAGGTAAAACACTCATACACATAAAGTAAAAACGTGTCCAGGGGCTTCACTGTCCTCTCCTAGCTGTCTTAGGCACTGCATGCACATGGTGCACAGACATACATGCAGGCAAAACACCCATGTGTGGTTCTACGCAGTGCTGTATCAGTCCCATAGATTCATGCATGGTAAGCTGATCTTGACCTGTTGAACTACCTCCTCAGCCCACATGCCAGATAGCATTTTAAATCAGTGGATAACATATGCTACAGATTTGAATTGTCTTCATTCATAGTGAAGGAAAACACTGCCTAGGGTCATGGAGCTAATGCAACATTGTATACGGACCATCTTTTATCACAGCCATCCTTGAAACTGCTATACAGAGCCATGCTTATTTGCACTGGCCTCATTCACACTAAAAGTGACTGTAACTGGACTCTTGCCACTTTGTGGATTTTTCTTTATCCCCCTGGTTTCACCACCTAACACTAGATAGGAGAGAAACAAGGATAGATGGGAGGGAGGAATTAGGAAAAGCCCTGAATCTAATTTATTACCTCTAGTTTCTTCTTTGACCACAGCTACTAACAAATCGAACCCAACCTCCCTAAACAACCAACAACCAGTGACCCCATCTCTCGGGGCTGTAGCATTTCTATACCCTCTGAGAAATTCCCAGAATTCCAAGCACCCACAATCCCAGAAGCTATCTGCAGCGGGCAAAACCACGCCTCTGCTAGTGCATGAGGTGCTGCAGACAGTTCAAAGCAGCCCCATATTTCTACACCTGGGATAAAAACAAAAACATTCTTTTTTATTTTTTTCATTTTTAAATATTAGTTACAGTTTATTCACTTTGTATCCCAGCTGTATCCCGCTCCCTCATTCCCTCCCAATCCCACCCTCCCTCCCTTGTCTACTCCCTGCCCCTTTCCAAGTCCACTGATAGGGGAGGTCCTCCTCCCCTTTCCCCTGACCCTGGTTTATCAGGTCTCTTCAGGACTGGCTGCAAAGTCCTCCCCTGTGGCCTAGCAGGGCTGCTCCTCCCTCAGGTGGTGGTGGGGAGGTCATGAGACTTTCTCCAACCAAGGACCATGTATGGATATAACCTAGAACCTCCGCTCGGATGTAGCCCACGGTAGCTCAGTATCCAAGTGGGTACCCCAGTAAGGGGAACAGGGACTATTTCTGACAAAAACATATTCTTATAATATTTCTGTGGTTTTTTTTTAAGAAACCAAAATCACAGAATGCTCACTACGAGAAACAATACTCTATGACTCATGGGTGAACCCCTGAGATAACTCAGTCTATGTGAATGGCCTATTTTGGTAAGTTTCCTTCCATGATGAATTGGCATCCATTGTTCTGGAGACAGAGAAATAGTCCAGCTTTTATTTTTTTTAATATTTTTTCATTATAAACCCTATACTAAGCTGGGCACAGTGGCACATGCCTTTAATCCGGACACTCTGGGAGGCAGAGGCAGGTGGATCTCTGTGATTTGAGGCTAGCCTGGTCTACAAAGTAAGTTCAGGACAGCCAAGGCTACACAGAGAAACCCTGTCTTGGAAAATAACATCAAAAAAAAAAAAAGAAAGAAAAGTAAAGAAAAGAAAAGAAAGAAAGAAAATGTACAGTATAGCATTTCTTTTTTGTCTGTTTGTTTGTTGTTTTGTTTTTCAAGACAGGGTTTCTCTGTGTAGCCTTGGCTGTCCTGGACTCACTTTTAGACCAGGCTATCCTCAAACTCACAGAGATCTGCCTGCCTCTGCCTCCCAGAATGCTAGGATTACAGTTGTGCATGACCTCACCTGGCTTACATTTTTCTTTTTTTTATCAAAGTAACCCAGTGAACTTTTTGTTCTTGTTGTTTTTTGTTTTGTTTTGTTTTGTTTTGTTTTAGAATGTTTTGGGGTTTTGTTTGTTTTAAGACATTAATTTCCTTTTACATGTATGGGTGTTTTGTCTGCATGTGTGGTTGTGCACCACATGTATGCAGTGCCTGTCATGGCCAGAAGAAAGCATTGGATCCCTTGGACACATAGGGTATTATTTGTTCGTTTGTTTATTTATTCATTTTTATGTTTTGGTTTTTTTTTTTTTTGAGACAGGGTCACACTGTGTAGCTCTGACTGGCCTGGAACTCACTTTGTAGACCAGGCTGGCCTCAAACTCACAGAAATCCACCTGCCTCTGCCTCCCAAGTGCTGGGATTAAATGCATGAACCACCACAACCAGCTGCCCAGGTTTTTTGTTGTTGTTTTGTTTTACAGGTTTATTTTTATTTTATGAGAATTTTACATGTATGTATGTATGTGCACTATTTGTGTGTCTGATGCTATGGAGGCCAGAAAAGCATGTTGGATTCCATAGAGCTGGAGTTCCAGTGAGTTATGAGCTGCCATGTGGGTGCTGGGAACCGAACCCAGGCTCTCTATAACAACAGCAAGTGTTCCCAACTGTGGAGCTATCTTTCCAGACAATACGCATAGTTTTTTTTTTTAATTTATTTATTTTTATCTCAATCACAGGTTAGGTACTTTGAATCCCAGGCGTAGCCCCCTCCCCCATTCCCTCCTACCCTCCCACTCCCTCCCTCATC
>CM053742.1:109518250-109554748 GCA_028658305.1 Pachyuromys duprasi | reverse complement strand
TGATCCAGGGAGATATAGGCTGTTATTCCGGCTGGCGTTCTCCTTTCTCCCTCTTCATTCAGTCTGGAACTCCAGTCCATAGGATGAAGTACTCACATTCAGGGTGCCTCTTTCCCTCCTTAGTCACTCCTGTCTGGAAACACTCTCACAGACATACCCAGATATGTCTCCTAGGTAATTCCAAGTCCAGTCAAGTGTGCAATGGAGATTTGCCATCAATATATCCTCCTGCCTGCAGCAAGGGCTGCAGGGTTGTGTAAATATCATGCAACCCCACTCACTCTGACCCAAGTTACCCCCAGAGACAGGTACTTCCTGAGTCCTGAGCACTCTTTCTCTTTAGTGCGTGTCTCTGTGTGTGTGTACATGTGTGGTTACATGTGTGTCATGGAGTACATGTGGAGTTCAGAGGGCAATTGCTGGACTTGGTGCTCTCCTTGCATCGTGTTGGTCCTGGGTTTGGCCTCAGATCATCAGGCATGGTGGTGGCTCATGCATGTGCTGAGCCATCTTGCCAGCCCTTAGCATCCCCTTATGTAATGTAGTCCTCACAATTTGTCTCTGTCTTCTTATTTACCAGGTGGAAACCTAAAAGACCAGAAAAAGACAATGTGACTGGCCAAAGTCACACAGTGAGTCTTAGCCTGAATCCCTCCTCCTCCAGGAAGGCCTTTCTGCCTGTCCTAGTTCATAGCCCTCAGAGTTCCTCTGGTGCGTATCTTTCTTACATTTACAGTTATGCATGCACCCCACTCTGTGTTCTCTGTCCTATGTGGAGAGCAGACTCCTGTCTCCTCGTAGCTGATCCCAACAGGTCCAGCTGGTTTTCTCCTGTCTGTCAAATCCTCTGCTGCTGTCCTGATCTAGCTGCAATGTCCCTCACATAAATGATCCTAATTCTATACCCTAGCTTCTAGAGCATCCGTCTTTAGACTAGTATGCTGTACACTAGCAATGTGAGGACATTGACACAAAGCTAATGCATTCCTTCCTTCTGAGATACCTCATTTGCTATATGATGAGGTTCAAGCTCCTTCTTTGGTTGTTAGGCCATCCATAATTTGTCCTGTTTCACATCAAGCAAGACTCATCCTTTGCATTTTTGGCTTCAACCCACTGAACTAACGATTTCTTCCTACAATGTTCGAAGCCTTTTCTATTGTAGGTATCTTTGTAACAGTTTTTTCCTATTAAAGGCCCTTTAATAGTCTCCCAACCCAAAACACTCAGCTGTCCAAATGTAACTTCATCTGGCAGCCAACTTTGATTCCTCAGTGGGATCAGGTTCTTTTCTTTAGGTTCTCACAGTCCTGCAAACTCCTCTTTGCCCCCTACATAGCATGGCTCTAATGTCTGGGACTCAATGGCCTATCAGATTGAAAGCTCCTTGAGACACTGACCCTATTTCTACAAAAGCCCAGGACTTGAGGCTTCCCAGAGGAATGGTCAATGAATATTCATTGAATGACTCCAAATACACAAATGATTTGATGATCAGTAAAGTTTGCATTCAGTTTCATGATTGCATGCTCCTACTCAGCAGAGCCTGGGAGATGTCACCTGGTACCTGACAGTCTCTTCACAACTTGACTGGCTTATCTGGAAAGAGATGTGTCTTGAGTAATCTGACCCAGGGTATGATGACTCAGTAATCCAAATCAGAGCATAACCAAAGAGGCACTGAGGATGTAAAATGAGAGACCCTTTGGGATAAGTACTACTATTTTCCCTGCCTCTTTTATTAGTTACTTTATTATTGATGTCATAAAACAGCATGACCAGAAGCAACTTAGAGAAAGAAGGGAGGGTTTATTTGGCCTTATGGTTCCAGAAGAATAACAATTTATCATGATGAGAAGCCATGTCAGAAGGAGCAGGAAGCTAAGAGCGCACATCTTCAAACACAAAATGAAACAAAGAGAGATAAACTGGTAGTGGCACAAGGTTTTTAGTCTCAAAACCTGACACCAGTGAAATACGTCCTCCAGCAAGGCTACACCACCTAAAGCTCCCCAAACAGCTCCATCAACTGGAGACCAAGTGTGTTTGAGTATATGCCACATTCTCATTCAAATCATTGCATTCCACTCCCTGGATATGGCTCAAAGCCATATCATAATGCAAAAATAAATTTAGTACAACTTTTTAGATCTCCACAGTCTTTTACAGTCTCAATGCTGTTTAAAAATCTCTCATCAGGCTCAAAGCAATCTCTTAATTGTAACTTCCTGTAAAATCAGAAAGCAAATTATATGTTTCCAACATGTAACAGCACATAATATACATTGTTATTCTCAAGAAGAAGAAAGGGGCCATAATAAGGAAATCCTGGACCAAAAGCAATACTAAAACCCAGCAGGGCAAACTCCAAATCCTGTAGCTCCATGTTCAGTGTCTAGGACTTTAGCTCCTGAGGGTCCAAATGACTCAACCTCTTCAGCTCTGTTGCCTGCAGCATACATCTCTTTTTTGGGCTACTTCCATTTCCTTTATGCAGCTCTCCTTAGCATATGTCTCATAGCTTTGGCATTTCCAACATCATGGGGTCCGTATCCCAGGCTTCATTTTCACAGCTTTATGCAACAGCTTCCTACAGCTTCTTTTCCTCTCAGGACCTCCATATAGGGACCTCCTTGCCACATACTGCCTGGCCTCGTTGGCTTTTTGAAACAGTGGAGGAAGAAACTAACATTCCCTTCACTCTTGAATCCTTCATACTTCTAACTCTAGTACCACATGGATGACATTGCCAAGGCCCACTATCAGGAATGGGATGAACCTTTATCCATTTTGAATCATATTAGCAGCAGGTTATGTTTGCAGTAGCTTTCTAGGGGCAGAAAACTCCACTGGGCCTTTTGCTTTCACAAGTTGGAAGCTTAGCTGAGTGGGCTCTTGCCCAGAGGGCACCTTTCCCTTGTTTCAGTGTTGAGCTGGCCTCTCCTTCATGGCTCTAGTTTCCTTATCTCTTTCAACACAAGCCTTGGCTCCAACATTAAATTTCCTGGTGCTCTTTTTCTCTCAAACTGCACATTCTGTATTTTTTTTCTGTCCTACTTGCTCTTTTTCATTGTAGACTCACATTAGAATCATTAATAATAGCTATGCCAGAGACTAGATGCTGTGCTATATTGAAATTTTCTCCAGCAAGGAAATTGGTCCATTACTTGTTAACCTAGCCTCAGAAACATTCGCAGGACATTGGCAGAATGCATCCAGAGTGCCAAAATGTCACAGGACTAGCCTCTAGCCCAGTTGCTGTTAAAGTTCCTGCATTCTTCTAAAACCTTTTGAGTAAGATCTCACATTACTCACATTGCTCTCAACTTTATTATCTTCTGGGCTCCTTTCTAGGAAAGCCCAGTTAGTCCTGCTTACAGCATTCAACCAATTTTCTAGTCCAAAGTCTCCAACGAAGTCTTCCATATTCCTTTAAAAATAAAAGAAAACAAAACAACCACAAAAACCCAATATGGTCAGGTACTTCACAGCAACTTGTGTATTTAGTTCCTTTTCTGTTGCTGTGATAAAATACCATGGATAAAAGTAACTTATAGAAGGAAGGTGTATTTGTGGTTGTGGTTCTAGAGGGATGAGAGTCCATCGTGGCAGGGAGCCTTGGCAGCAAGTGGCAGGGCATGGCAGCAGAAGCGGGAAACTGAGAGCTTATGCCTTCAGATGAAAACACGAAACAAGAGTGAACTGAAAGTGCCACAGAGCCTTTAACCTCAAAGTCCACCCCAGCAAAATACTTTCTCCAGCAAGGCTGCACCTCCTAAACCTCCCCTAAAAGCTCCACCAACTGGAGACCAAGTGTTGAAACACATGAGTCTATGGAAGACATTCTTGTTCACACTATTACACCAGTGGAGCGAAGGAAACTTTGACAGCTTACCAGGGCCATATAGTTAAGTGAAAGCACAGCAAAACTAACTGTGACCAACTTGAAGTCACTTTCCACATTGTTCTGGCCTTTCACAACATTTCTTTTGGTACACCAGGGTATATATACATATGTGTCTGTATGAATATATACATATATCCTCATTTTTATGATCCTAAAAGGAAAATTTGACTGTATATCTGGAGGTGCATACTTGTAATCCCAGCACTTGAGAAGTGAAGACATGGCGATCAGTTCAACTTCAGCCTTGCCTACATAGTTAGTTTGAAGCCAGTCTGGGTTACTTGAGACCTATCTCAAAACAATAAAAACCCTTTAAAGAACTGGAAAGATGGCTCATAGGTTAAGAGTGTGCAATTACTCTTGCAGAGCACTAGAGTTTGGTTTCCAGCATCCGTACCAGGCAGCTCACAACCACCTGTAACTGCAGCTCCAGGAAATCTAATGCTCCATTGACCTCCACATGCACATGCATGCACACAAACACACACACTAATTAACTAATTAAAATAAATGTAGCCAGGTGGTGGTGGTGCACGTCTTTAATCCCAGCACTTGGGAGGCAGAGGCAGGCAGATCTCTAAGTTCAAGGCCAGCGTCCTCTACAGAGCAAGTTCCAGGACAGCCAAGGCTATGTAGAGAAACCCTATCTCAAAAAAAAAAAAAAATCAATCAGTCAATCAAACCCAACACATTTTACTATTTGTCATTTAAGGGATTAGGAGGGGAATGATATGTAAGGTCACTCTACAGAAGAATGAATAAGTAAAAGAAATAAGCAGATTATTAAAGCATGAGACATAGGTCAGGCATGGTGCTACATGCTCATAATTCGATCATTTGGCAGAAGGTTGAGGAACTGGAAGCTTGAAGCCAGTGGGGGGAGGCTCTTAAAAATCCAAGATCTGCGATATAGATTGATGGTACGGTACCTGTTTAGTATGTACAAGACCCTTTATTGGATTCCCCAGAACCACTACCTGGAGTGTCACCACCACCACAAAAAATATAGGTCAAGAAACTTAAATAAATGCATTTGACAAATTGGAGGAGGGTCAGTAACTGCACCCTCTTCCCCAGAGTCCCCAAATAACAAAATAACGACCCCCCATTTTCTATAGCTCTAATATATGTTCATTGGTGAAATCAAATTCTTCACCCAAATACAATGAATGGTAGCATCTTGACTGATGTATTTAGCCTTCACTTTAAGCTTTAAAAAAAAAAAAAACAAATTTGAGATCAAATTTGAGTATAGAATATGTTCAATTCTATACTCCCATTGTCTCACAAACATTGTCATTAAATTCTCTTTTCTCTTCATCTATTAATTTCTTATGTGTGTGATGTGGTGTGTATATAGAGAGGTCAGAGGACAACTTGTGGTAGTCTATTTTCTCCTTCCACCATGTGGGTTCCTGGAATCAAACTTGGTTCATCAGGCTTGGTCCCTTTACCTTCTGAGCCATCTTGCTGGGCTCTGATTAGAATTTTTCCTAGATATCTAAATTACCACAAAATATTCATTTGAATGGATATATAGATACATAATTAATGGTTTTTGGTATATTTACATTTTTTTGCTATTTTTGATGTTTTTTTTTTCAGGGGAATGGGAAGTTGAGATAAGGTCTCATGTAGCCTAAAGTTGCTTTAAACATAGTACATAGTTGAGGCTGGATTTAAACTCATCTACCAGCCTTCACTTCCCAAGTGCTGTGATTAGGGTATACACCACCACACCTGGCTTTTTCTTCCTTTCTCTAGATTTATTTGGTCAGGCTTAGTACTTTTTTCCCCCTTGATATTATTTTGAGAGGTAGTATAAAGACCATTCTTTAAGAGAAATTATGAAAAGCAGTGTAGGCGTTTTGGAAACAGTAGTATTTTAGAAGAACTTTAGAGTATGTAATAAATGCATAAGATAAAATCTTTGATTGACATAAGAAAGAAATCAGTGAAAAATAAATGCCTTAGTCTTCATCCTGTTTCCCAGTTCTACACCCAGGATTTCCACTGTTAGCACTTCCTTGTGTGGCTGTTAGGTGGATAGTCTAAGCCTACACAGTCATCCCTTGGTAGCCAATGGGAACTGGTTCTAGGATTCTCCTTGGATACCAAAACCTACAGACACTCAAGTTCCTTATGTAAAATGATGTAGTATTTGCATAATAGCCTACACACATCCTCCCATATACTTAAGTCATCTCTAGATTATAATACCTAATATAATGTAAATGCTATGTAAATAGTTATTATACTATGTTATTTTAGGAACAGTGACAAAGAAAAATTCTTTATATGTAGAGTACAGTTTGAAAAATATTTTCAATTCTTAATTGAAACTGCAGATGTGGAAACCGTGATATGAAGTCCAATTGCATTTATAAGTTCTGGGAACTAGATTGAGGATAGATATTTGTGCTCTTGAGTATATTCAAGGGTATTTGGGGGGGGGTTGTTTGTTTGTTTGTCTGGTTTGGTTAAGATACCAGTTTTTGAAAAAGATTTCACTACTTAGCATTGGCTGGTCCCAGAGTGGTCTCCTATTCACTGTAATCATCCTGCTTCAGCCCCCAAGAGTGGTAGGATTTCAAGTGTGAATGACCACACTTAGCTTGTACATTCTTAAATTTTTAAATTAAAATATTACATTATTTCCTCCACCGTCTTCTCCTTCTAACGCCTCCCATGTCCCCCCTGACTCCCTCTCAAGTTCATGGCCTCTTTTTCTTTAATTATTGTTGGCATACATGTATGTAAATCCAACCTGCTGAATTGTTTACTGTTAATTGGATGTGTGTGATTTCAGGGTTGAGAAAATGGTATTAGGTTACCAATTAGGGAGCTCATCCTGGGAAATTCTGGGTCTCCCTCAATCATCAGTTGTTAATTGCTTGCATTGCTTCCTCTAGAGGTGAGGACACATGAGATTTCCCCATATACACTAGGATTTCAAATATTGTTGGAATTATTCAGGTCCTGTTTTGCCAATCATATTGCTGAGAATTCATGGGTGTAGCTTCCCTGTTACAGCTAGAGGAGATGATGTCACAGAAATCCTGGTCTTCTGGCTCATCTCATCTTTCTCCCCCTCTTCCCTGATGATCCCTGATCCCTGACCCTGTGCAGGAGTCACATCAGAGATGTTTCTGTCTATGGGGCCTGGGAATCCCACCATCAGTTGTTCTCTGCATTCTGACCAGTTGTGGTTTTCCCGTCACAGTCTCTGTCTCTTGTAAAGGGCTGATGAGAGCTGAGAGCTCCACTTACCTGTGGGTATAAGGAGAAGTATTTAGAATGCAGTTAGGAATGATGCTGGTCTAGTAAACTGATGGCAGTAAGTTCTTCTCTAAGATCCATAACCTCATCAGCCGGGGTAGTTGGCTAGATTGCTGTTATCTAAGTTTCCTTTGAAATCAAAACATTCCATTCTTCAAGGGAGCTCCCTAAACAGAAAGGCAAACAACTAAAAAAATAGCCTCAAGACCGCTCTGAAACTAGCCAGATTCACTAGGCCCCTCCCTACCAGAGTAAACAGTAAAATCTGAGCGTAACTCTCAGAGGAAAAACAATGTGAGTTGCACAGAAGATTCTCAAAACCAGCTGAGCTTTAAAGAAGAAAAACACTGCTTAGACTCTGAGACCAGACTAGCTGCCAAGCTGCCTGGAAGAGGTGTAGACCAACTGAGTCACTTGGAAGGGACACTCTTTAACCTGTTGAGCTGCCTAAAAGCTGTTCAGTATGCATGTTTCCCAGCTTTTGTGGACTTTCACCCTTGGTGATGCAGTTGTCTTTAAGTCATTTCCACTCCTGTAAGTAACCCCTCATCCATTATGCTGGCTAGTTTTATGTCAGCTTGATACCAGCTAGAGTTACCTTCAATTAAGAAAATGCCTCCATAAGATCTGGGCTGTAGAACTTTTTTTTAAAATTAATGGTTGATTGGGGAGGGCCCAGCCTACTGTGGGTGCTCCCATTCTTGGGCTCATGGTTCTGGATTCTATAAGAAAGCGAGCTGAGCAAGCTAATAAACAACATTTCTCCATGGTCTTTTCATCAGCTCTTGCCTCCAGATTCCTGCCCTGTTTGAGTTCCTGTCCTTGCTTCCTTCAATGATGGACTACAATGTGGAAGTGTAAGCTAAATAAGCTCTTTCCTCCCCAACATTTTGGTCATGGTGTTTTAGCACAACAATTAAAAACCCTGATTAAGACACCAATATTTCTATAAATAACCTCAATTAAACTCACTGGTTCACCACATTGGACTTTGGTGCTATCTATATTTTGGTCTCTTGTGGACTCCCTATCTGGGGTGAGTAGACGAGTGTTTCTTCTTCCCAGGAAAAGTTTTGTCACTTGAGTTTCTAGTACCAGATACAATTTCCCTCCAGTTGCACAAGCCTTAAATCCAATCAGACAGCTCTTGGTAACCACCAAGATATGAGTACCACTATTGAATGTCTAGAGATATCTTGCCATGCTGATCATTGTTGTGCTTCGTAGCTATTACAGCTGGGTAGGACTATTCATTATTTTCTTCTCTTGGCAGCTTACATAGCAACTTCCGGTGTTGGGAATGCTACTCCACAGGGAAGACGCTATTGGGTCAGACCCAGATAGCTTGTTCCACATCCTGTAACCAAAGTGTATGGTTTCCATAGCAATAGGGAATTCCCTTCAACCTTCTTCTGGGTGACAACCAAGGGCAAAAACAATAGCCTACATTGTTTTGAGAATCTCTTGGACTCCTTTGACCAACAACTCAAAAAGAGATTTCTCATACCTAGTACTGGGGATTCTGTTAGGTAGTCTATGGATCCTAAATAGCTTTACTGAGGTATAATTCATGAACCACACAAATTACTCTTTACAATGTATACTATAACGAATCTTGGTATATTCATGCAGTTGTGCAACATTCACTAAAATAAATTTTTGGCTATTTTCATATCTCCTCTAAGCTATCCCATACCTCACAGCTATCACCCATCAATATCCTTTTCCCCCCACCCCAATGTAACCATTAGTTTACTCTCTGTCTTTACAAGTTTGTCTTTTATTCACATTTCATATGAAATTGAAAAATACAGCTTATGACCTTTTGTGAAAAACTTCTTTGACTTAATATGTTTCCAAGGCTTATTCATGTCATAACCATATAGTAGCACTTTATTCACTAAAATGTATGTATGTATGTATTTATTTAATGTGTGTGTGTCCATGTGTCCATAGAGGTCAGAAGAGGTTATTGGATGGATCTCCTGGAAGTGGAGCTATAGACAGTTGTGAGCTGTCATGTGGATGCTGGGAGTTGAACCTGGGTCTTCTGGAAGAGCAGCTAGTGCTCTTAACTGCTGAACAAGCCCTCTAGTCCCCTACTTTATTCATTTTTAAAAATACATGTAATTGATGAGGACATGGCTCTTAGATCAGCAGCAAAGTGCTTGCCTGGTGAATATGAAGGATTATATTCAAGCTCTAGCACTCCGTGTGTGTGTGTGTGTGTGTGTGTGTGTGTGTGTACGTGCGCACGTGCGCGAGTGAGAGAGTAATGTGTGCATATAAATGCATACATGTATTATACATTTATTTTTCAAAACAATTTTACATTTATAATAAAATTGAATTGAAAGTATAAAGATCAAAGTTCACATGTATTCCCATCCTATCTCAGTGTCCTCTATTAGTAGCATCTTTTGTTATGTGGTATATTTGTTATAAATGGTGATCCAGTATTAGTACAGAATTTTTAATTACATTATTTATTACATTATTATTATTAAGCCTGTAGTTTACATTAGGGTTAATTCTCAACTCTTTTGTTTTTTAAGTTTTACTATGCTGTCCAGGAAGGTCTTAAACTACCTCAGTCTCTCATGTGCTGGGACTACAGCTATAAAACACCAGACCTAGCCCATTCTACAAGTTTTGACAATGTAAAGCATAAATGTCATGTGGTTTCATACAAAATAACTTCACTGCCTTAAAAAAATTCTCTGTACTTGAAACTTCTTGAAGCATAAGGGAACAAATACAGAGGTCTACAGAGAGACATTATGCAGAGTGAGAGACCTTGGAACACTTGGGCATAAATGGGAGGTCTCCATCAAATTCTTCCTCCCAGAGCTCAGTGAACTCTAAAGAAAAAAAGACAGAAAGAGTGTAAGGGCCAGAGAGGATGGAGGACACCAAGAAAACAAGGCCCTCTAAATCAACATGAGTGCAGCTAATATGGACTCACAGAGACTAAAGCAGCAAGTACAGGGCCTGCACAGGTCTGCATCAGGTCCTCTGTGGTATATATTATGGCTTCCAGTTTAGTGTTTTTATGGGACTCCTGAATGTGTGAATGAGTGGGTTTCTGTTTCTTGTGCTTTCTATTAGGCTGTTTTCCTTTCATTGGTTTGTCTTGTCCAACTCTGATGTGATAATTTTTTTCTTTTATCTTATTATATTTTATTTAGTTATATTTTTAAAAAGTGAATGAATGAACAAATGAAGAACTAACCAGTAGGGTAAAGTTGAACAAGTGAACTGTCAAAGAGCCAGCCACTGAGTTCATGTCAGAGACAGCTGAGACCAGATAAGCTAGGATCAGCTGGAAGGGGAGGAGGACCTCCACTATCAGTGGACTGGGGAAAGGGCAGGGAGGAGATGAGGGAGGGAAAGAGATCAGGATTGGGAGGGAACGAGGGTGGGGTTACAGCTGGGACACAAAGTAAATAAATTGTTATAAATAAAAATTATGTTAAAAATTAAAACAAGTGAACTGTCATTTATGGACGAGGGGAAATCAGTTTTTTTTTTCCAATGGCGTGACACTGGGTATATCAACCACCCCAGGACAAGCCTCGCATACTAAGAGTGGTTGGCCAACATATAATGAACTCCACAGTTTTTCTGTGTTCTTCTTTTCGGTTATAGTCGGAGTTTTGTTTTTGTTTTGGGTAGTGCTTTATCTTGTTTTCTTGGTTTTGATATTTTATTGCTTTTTTTGTGAAATAACTTAAAGTTGGGTGGGTAGGGAGGGAAAGAGGATCTGGAAGAACTTGGAGGAAAGGAAGAATATGATCAAAATATATTTAAAGTTAAATGTGTTTTAAGTAACAAAAAATGTAATAATAGACAAACCCTTAGTGAAACTAACTAAAAGACAAAAAGAAACTATCCAAATCAGCAAAATCAGAAATGAAAAGGGGGACATAACAACAGACACTGAGGAAATCCAAAGACTCAATAGGTCTTACTTCAAAAGCCTATGTGCTACAAAATTTGAAAAATCTAAATGAAATGGACAATTTTCTGGAAAGACTCTATTTACCAAAATAAAATCAAAATCAGGTAACTAGGTTAAATAGTCCTCTATCTTCCAAGTAAATAGAAGCTGTCATCAAAAGTCCTCCTTCCAAAAAAAAAAAAAAAAGCTCAGGGCCTGAGCAGAATTCTACCAGTCCTTCAAAGAAGAGCTAACTCCTACACTCTTCAAACTATTCCACAAAATAGAAACATAAGGGACATTACCAACTTCATTCTATGAGGCCACAGTCACCTTGATACCTAAACCACACAAAGACCCCACAAAAAAGAGAACTTCAGACCTATCTCTCTTATGAACATTGATGCAAAAATACTCAATAAAATACTCTCAAACCGAATCCAAGAACACATAATAAATATCATCCACCATGACCAAGTAGGCTTCATCCCAGGCATGCAGGGGTGGTTCAATATACAGAAATCCATCAATGTGATCCACCATATAAACAAACTGAAGGAGAAAAACCACATGATCGTCTCCTTAGATGCCAAAAATCATTTAATAAAATCCAACACCCATTCATGTTTAAAGTCTTGGAGAGATCAGGGATACAAGGCACATACCCAACATAGTAAAGGCAATATACAGCAAGCCTATAGCCAACATCAAACTAAACAGAGAAACTTAAATCAATTCCACTAAAATCAGGGATGAGCAAGGCTGCTCACTCTCTCCATATCTCTTCAACATAGTACTTGAAGTCCTAGCTAGAGCAACAAGACAACTAAAGGAGATCAAGGGGATAGAAATCAGAAAGAAAGAAGTCAAAGTATCACTATTCACATATGATATGATAGTATACATGAGTGACTCCAAAAATTCTACCAGGGAACTCCTACAGCTGATAAACGTCTTCAGCAAAGTGGCTGGATACAAAATCAACTCAAAAAAGTCAGTAGTCCTCTTGTATACAAAAGACAAAAGGGCTGAGAAAGAAATTAGGCAACCAAACCATTTCACAACAGCCACAAATAAAATAAAGTACCTTTGTGTGACTCTAACCAAGCAAGTGGAAGACTTGCTTGAAGAAAACTTCAAGTCTCTGGAAAAAGATATTGAAGAAGATATCAGAAGATGGAAAGATCTCCGATGGTCACAGCTCAGCAGGATTAACATAGTGAAATGGCCATCCTACCAAAAGCAATCTACAGATTCAATGCAATTCCCATCAAATTACCAACACAATTCTTTACAGACCTTGAAAGAACAATTCTTAATTTCATACGTAAAAACAAAAAGATAGGGAGGGTGGGAGGGAATGAGGGAGGAGGCTACGCCTGGGATGCAAAGTACCTAACCTGTGATTGATATAAAAATAAATAAATTACACTTTAAAAAAAAGACCAGAATTCCTAAAACAATCCTGTACAAAAACAGATCTTCTGGAGGTATTTCCATCCCTGATCTCAAGCTGTACTATAGAGCAACAGTAATAAAAACTGCATGGTACTGGTATAGAAACAGGATGGTGGATCAATGCATTCAAAGCAAAGACCCAGAAATAAACCCACACACCTATGGATACTTGATTATTGACAAAGACGGCAAAACCTTACAATGGAAAAAAGATAGCATATTCAACAAATGGTGCTGGTCCAACTGGATGTCCACATGTAGAAAAATGCAAATAGATCCATATTTATCACCCTACACAAAACTAAAGTCCAAGTGGATCAAAGACCTCAACATAAAACTAGACACACTAAACCTGTTAGAAGAAAAAGTGGGGAAGACCTTAGAACTCATTGGCACAGGAGACAACTTCTTGAACAGAACACCAACAACACAGGCTTTAAGATCAACAATCAATAAATGGGACCTCATGAAACTGAAAAGCTTCTGTAAAGCAAAGGACACTGTCAGAACAAAACGACAGCCTACAGACTGGGAAAGGTTCTTCACCAACCTTATATCTAACAGAGGGCTAATATCCAGAATATATAAAGAACACAAAAAGTTAAACACCAGCAAACCAAGTAATCCAATTAAAAAGTGGGGTACAGAGATAAACAGAATTCTCAATATTGAATGTCAGAGAAACACTTAAAGAAATTCTCAAAGTCCTTAGTCATCAGGGAAATGCAAATCAAACCGACCCTGAGATTTCACTTTACACCCACCTGAATGACTAAGATCACAAACTCAAGTGACAACAAATGCTGAAGAGGATGTGGAGAAAGGGGAACCCTCCTCCAGTGCTGGTGGGAATGTAAACTTCTGCAACCACTTTGGAAATCAGTCTGGCACTTTCTCAGACAACTAGGAATAGTGCTACCTCAAGATCCAGGCATACCACTCGTAGGCATATATATGAAATATGCTCAACTATACAATAAGGACATTTGCTCAACCATGTTTGTAGCAGCTTCATTCATAATAGCCGGAATCTGGAAACAACCTAGATGTCCCTCAACTGAGGAATGGATATGGAAATTGTAGTACATTTACACAATGGAATACTACTCAGCAACTGAAAACAAAACAAAAAAAAATCATGAAATCTGCAGGCAAATGGATGAAACTAGAAAAGATCATCCTGAGTGAGGTATCCCAGAAGCAGAAAGACACACATGGTATTTACTCACTTATAAGTGGATATTAGACATATAATATAGGATAAACATACTAAAACCTGTACTCTTAAAGATGCTAAGCAAGAAGGAGAACCCTAGGGAAGATGCTTAATCTTCATTCAGAAGGGCAAACGGGATAGACATTGGAAGTGGGAGAAGAAAAGGAATAGGACAGGAGCCTAACACAGAGGGCCTCTGAAAGACTCTACTGATCAGGGTATTGAAGCAGATGCTGAGTCTCATAGCCAAACACTGGTCAGAGTGTAGGGAATCTTATGAAAGAAGGGGAAGATAGAAGACCTGGAGGGGACAGAAGCTCCACAAGGAGACCAATAGAGCCAAAAAACCTGGGCCCAGGGGAGCCTGCAGAGACCTATACTCTGATCAAGGACCATGCATGAAGAGGACCTAAAACTTCTGCACAGATGCAGCCCATGGAAGCTCAGTCTCTAAGTGGGTTCTGTAATATGAGGAACAGAGACTGTCACTGATATGAACTCAGTGGCTGGCTCTTTGATCACCTCCCCCTGGGGGGTGCAGCTTTACCAGGCTACAGAGGAAGACAAGGCAGCCAGTCATGATGAGACCTGATAGGCTAGGGTCAGAGGGAAGGGGAACAGGATTTCCCCTATCAGTGGACTTGGGGAGGAGCATAGGGGGAGAAGAGGGAAGGAAGGTGGGGCTGGGAGGAGATGAGGGAAGAGGGTATGGCTGGGATACAAAGTGAGTGAATTGTAATAATAAATAAATAAAACTTTTAAAATATGAAAAATTCTTTATGTTCTATCTGCTTATCCCTTTCTCCTCCAATTCTAACAACTCTATTTTAAAATTGATGATGATGATACAGCAATCAGAAGAACTTCTTGTCGTTGGTTTTCTCCTTCTACCTACATGGATGAAAACTCAGGTGACCACGGTTTCACAGCAACCTTCACCTGTTGAGGTATCTCACCAGTCCTAATCACTGATTTTTTTAAAGGTGTTGCTGTGTAGCCTACGCTGGGCTCTGGATCCTCCAGGATGTACTCTCCATCCTTCTGCTTCAACCTCTCAAATGTTAGGCTTTAGCTGGGCATGGTGGTGCATGCATTTAATGCCAGCACTAAGGGAGGCAGAGGCAGGCATATCGCTGTGAGTTCAAGGCCAGCCTGGTCTACAAAGCGAGTCCAGGACAGCCAAGGCTATGCAGAGAAACCCTGTCTCAAGAAAAGAAAGAAAGAAAGAAAGAAAGAAAGAAAGAAAGAAAGAATAGAAAAGTGTTAACTGTTAGGATTAAGGCTTGTACCACTCTACTTAACAACCCCCTTTTTTGTTTTGGAGATATTTTCTCCCTTTATTTTGCTTGTGTTTTCATTATCCTAACAGTGTCTTCAGCAGAGAAATCTTTCTTCCTTCCTTCCTTTTTTTCTTTCACTCTTTCTTCTTCTCTCTTCTTCTTCCTCTTCTTTTTCTTCTTGAGACAGGTTTCTCTGTGTAGCCTTGGCTGTCCTGGAACTCTCTATGTAGTCCAGCTGACCTCAAACTCATGGAGATCCACCTGCCTCTGCTTCCCAACTTCTGGGATTAAAAGCATACACCACCACAGCCTGGTGAAATTTTTTGTTTTTACAAAACAAAACCTACTGAATTTTCTTTTCTTTCATAAAGTATCTGTGTAATGTTAGATCTAAAAAGCCATTGCTAAAGATAGGGTCACCTGTATTTTACTAGTTAAATTTTGAGAATTTCATAATTTTGCATTTTTATATTAAGGCTTTATAATCAATTGTAAGCTACTCTATGAAGAATATAGTTCTGTCTAGATAAATGCTTTGGCATGTAGATGTCCAGTTGTCCCAGAAACATTTATTTGAAAAAATCAGTTTTTCTCTATTGAAATACCTTTGCTCCCTTGTCCAAGATCTTCGTTTAGATCTGTGCTCACTTCCATGCTCTCCGTCCTGTTTTACTGATATATTTAACTATTCTTTCACCAGTACCACACTGTCTAGTTTATTACAGCTTTAGGCTAAGTCTTGAAACCAGGTATCCTCAGTCTCCATTGTTTTTTTATCTTTCAATCTTATATTTGTTATTCTAGATTTTTTTTTTTACCCTTTAAAGGGAGCTTCAGAAACACTTTTTGATGCCCATCAAATTTTAAGGATTTTGTTTAGCATTGCACTGAATCTCTAGAGCAGTGGTTCTCAATCTTCCTAATGCTGCCACCCATTAATACTGCTCCTCATGTAGTGATCCACAATCATAAACTTCTTTTCTTTTTTTAAAAAGATTTATTTTTATTGTGTATACAATGTTCTGTCTGCATGTACACCTGCATGTCAGAAGGGGACATCAGATCTAATTATAGATAGTCATGAGCCACCATGTGGTTGCTGGGAATTGAACTCAGGACCTCTGGAAGAACAGCCAGTATTCCTAACCTCTAAGACATCTCTCCAGCGCATAAACTTATTTTCATTGCTACTTCATTACTGTAATTTTCTATGATTTTGAATCATAATACTAACACCTGATATTCAGCATATGTGTTACGTGACCCCAAAGGTGTCGAGATCTGCTGGTCTAGAATGAGGTAGGCAGGGCCGATGTCTTCATATTATTTCTTCTTATATGTGTGTGTAGAATTTCTCTTCATTTGGTTGTCTTTGATTTCTATTATTGGGCCTTTTTATCTTTCCTCATATAGATCTTGTACATATTTTTGTTAGGATATATACCTGAGTAAGTTTTGGATACTTATGTAGATGACATTGTGTCTTTTAAAGTTTTCAATCCCAGCTCTTACTTGCTGCTTTATAAAAAAGGCAGTTGGCCTTTGAGTCCTAATGTGGTTATCTTATAACTTTCCTGTAATTTCTTATTAGTTACAGGAGGCTTATTTTATTATTTGAAACTTTCAACATAGAAAATCATCTCCTGACAGAGACAGTTTCCTTTCTTACATCTGCAGTCTCAATAAGTATACCCTTTATTTCCTTTTCTTGTCTTAATGCTTTATAGTATTATGTTAAGTAGGAGTGGTGAAAACAGATATTCTTGCTTTGTATGTGTATTCATAGGCATGTATGTGTGTGGGTGCAAGTGCACATGTATGCTCATGCTAAATGTTAAACCTAGCATTATTCCTCAGGAGCCATCAACTCTTGAGGTAGAGTTTTTCACTGGGGGCTCGGGGTAGGGGGGGCTTGACAATTAGGATAGGCTGACTGGCCAGCAAACCCAAGGGCTCCTTGTGTCTCCATCTCCTGGTACTGGAATTACAAACACATGCTTTTTACATGGGTGCTGGACATTGAACTCAGGTTCTCACGCTTGTACAGCGAACACTTCACCAACTGAGATCTCTCCATGTCCCAGCAATGTTCCTCATAGCAAAAGTCTCCTCTGAATTATGTGTATTTGGTTGTTCTATCTTTTTAGCCCCACTATGGTAGAATTCTTCAGTCTCTGTGTCTCATGCACTGACATTTTTAAAGAATGCAGACTAGTTATTTTTGACTATCCCTCAATTTGAGTTCTTCTAGTAATTTTCATACTTATATTCGGGTTATGCATTTTTGGTAGGAAGAGCGCAGGAGTGAGTACATAGTATCAGGAGGCATACACTGTCTATTTATTCCACTAATGGTGATCACATAGTTAAAGAATGTCTTCCAGATTCCTCCCAGTCGAGTTACTATACTTAGTAACATCTTGTGGAAATATGCATCACACTTACTGGAATTATATCATTACTCAGACTTGAACCCAGTTTTTACATTCACCTGAAATATTTATCATCACTAGGATTATCAAATGGTTATTTTCAAATGCTATCATTCCCTTTTATCTATCTATCTATCTATCTATCTATCTATCTATCTATCTATCTATCTATCTATTTTTGGGTTTTTGTGACAGGGTTTCTCTGAGTAGCCTTGGCTGTCCTGGAACTCACTACATAGACCAGGCTGACCTAGAACTCAGAGGTCTCTCTGCCTCTGCCTCCCAAGTGCTGGGATTAAAGGTGTGAGCCACTGCCACTGGCTGCTATAATTCCTTCAGCATTGTTTTTTTCTAATATAAAGGAAAATTTTCCTTATACCTGCAGGGGTAAGGATCAATATATATCTTTATATATTTACCTATAATATACAAATCTATTATCTATATATCCATCCATATACGCATATATGAGGATATATATTTATATATGTGTATATATCTGTATGGACTCAGCAAGTTGTAGCATATTAATATCATTCTTTATACTAACATTCAAGTGTTCATATTCAACTAGGAGTAAACCTTTATATTAGTCAGGGTACTCCATAGGAAAAAAAATCAATAAAACATATGTAAGGAGTTTAATTAGGTTGATTGACAACACCATGGAGGCTGGAAAGTTCCACAGTGGTCATCTTTGATAAGTAGAGTGGAAAGTCTAAAAGCAAGAAAGGCAGATGTTACAGGCCCTCAGCCTTGGCCCAGACCAAAGGACCAAGAACCCTCTAGTATATAGACATATGCTGATATCCAGAATTCAAATTCCTGGAGTCCAAAGTAGTTGGAGTCTGATGTCCAAGGGCAACAATTGCAGAAAACATTCCCATTCTAGAAGGAAGAACTGGAGAGACAAAAGAATATTTCTTTCTTCCTCTCCATTCCACTTGACTCCTTATCTAATTAGATGATACTTGATTCTATTTGAAGTGGATCTTCCTCATTCTGTTTGCTGACATACACACCTGGAAGTAGTGATTTACCAGTTTTCTAACAGCTCTCAGTCCAATCAAGTTGATACACAAATTGAACTACCACTCCATTCAAGCTGCTTCCTGCCTGCTTTTAGTCTTTGTGACTCCATCTTTCTTTGAACAGTTCTTTATTTTCTCACACCAGAAGATGTTCCAGACGTCTTAAATTTTCAATTCCTCAGTAATAGAATCAACCAGCTTTCCAAGAAGCCTGGCTATTTTGACCAGACAATGACATTTAGAAACTATGGTTTGGACACTCAGTGTTTATTACAATATTTAAGAGTCTGCTTTTTTTTTTTTAATTGTGAAGAAAGTCGGGAGCCACGCTACTGACAACTAAATGCACTTTATAGAAAGTGATGGGAGACTGACAGTGTCTTCCTGTCTTGATATCTCCTAAAAGCAACTTATACCTGGTGACATAGTACAATTAAGATTAAGGAAAAGAGGTAAAACTTAATTGGCAATGAGGTTAGGCTGTAACATTTGAAGGGATGCTAACACCTAGCTTTCATTTAGTAGGAACTTGCTGTGTGCCACAGAGTGTGCTGGGAGTCTTATAAACATTTTCTCTGATTCCCTGTGGGAATTCTGGCAGATGAAGTAAGACTGCTCTGATTAGCTAGTAATAGCTGAGCAAGGATAAGAACACAGCAAGATAAGATGCTTTCTCCTACCTACTGTAGGAAAAAAACCAATGTATCTCTGGTATTTAGAGAAGACACTGTAGTGTAATAAACTATGAACTGAAAACTTGATGTTCTCATTCTTGTTTTGCCTCTCATTGACTGTAAGATCTGAGGTAGCCATATATTCTCTTTAAACATTAGTTTTACAGTCTTGCTTCATAATGTTTTTTTTAAGGAAATCAAATTAAGTCATGACTTGAAAGCACATTTTGTAAACTCTCAAATGCTACACAAATAGATATGGGTACTATTTATCTGGTTATATGAGCCTGGAAGTCTCTTCTGCCAGGAACCATAATTTTCTTAGAAATTAAAATTGAGCTGAATATAGTGGCACATGCCTATAATTCCAGTGCTCAGAAAGTGGATACATGAGGATGTTCTGTATGGTACAGAGAATGACCTAGGACAACCATATTTTAGGGTTTGAATAAGTAAGTTTATTTTTATTAAGTTTAAAAAATAATAAAATATATAGGAAGCCAAAATAAAATAATGAGTAGCAGATGATTGATTGATAGATAACAGAATATCAAGTTAGATGCTCAGTAGAGATCAACTGAGAAAATCCCCCAAAGGCAGTCAGATGACCTTCACCATAAAGAGACTCCCCTTGGGTGAGGCTTCCAAGCAAAAACAAAGCAAAAGGCCAAATAGCAACATAAAGAGATAATACCAAATTAGCTTGTGACATCCAGCCGAAATGGACTGCAGAAGTTAAGGCAGTCAACTGAAGTTTCTTATTGTGCTTTCTCCAAATGGCTGCACTCTCAATGATAGAACTGCTATGGCTAAAATTGCAGCTTCGCTTTTCCATTGTAGGCAATTAATACCATAATAGTTACATCTATTAGAAATGGTTTACCCTCTAGCACAGTATTTTAACTCTTGATGGTTATTCTGCTGTTGTTGTCTCTCTCTGTCACAGAGTCAGGCATGGGGCCCATCCTCAATCAAGTGAACTTGGAGGACACTTTGAGAAAAACATGCTTCAGTCTGAAATGGATTGGGGACAATCCTAATTTCAAAGTTAGCTTCTCGGTGAATTCAAATGGCACATGGCAATTTACTAATGTACGATATAGAGAATAGAGAGTTTAAGGATACTCTGGACTACATAGTGAATTCCAGGTCAGCCTTGTAGTGAAACCTTGACTCAAAAAAAAAAATCAAAGCTGATTGTGTCATAATCTCAGTAATAGGGAATTGGGGATAGGATGATCAGGAGTTCAAGGTCACCACTGGCTGCACAGGGAGATGGAGGCCAGCCCAAGCTACATGACTGTATCTCAATAAAGGAAAGGAAGAAAGGGGGACAAAGATAAAAGAAATTAAGCCAGGTGGTGATATCACACACTTTTATTTTTTCTTTTTAAATTTCTTTCTTTCTTTCTTTTTACAATTTATTCATTATATATCCTGATTGAAGCCCCTCCCCTCAACTCCTCTCATCACACCCTCTTTCCCTCTTCTCCCCTATCCCCTTCCCCTTTTCCACTGAAAGGAGGAGTTCTCCTCCTCTGCCATCTGCCCACAGCGTATCAAGTCTCATCAGGAGCCTGGATCCTCTTCCTCTTTGGCCTGGCAAGACAGTATCGCCAGGAGCAAGTGATCAAAGAGCAAGCAATTGAGTTCATGACAGAGGCAGGCCCTGCTCCCCTTACTTGGGAACCCACATGGAGAAGGAGCTGCCAATTGGCTACATCTGAGCAGGAGCTCTAGGTCCTCTCTATGCATAGCCCTTGGTTAATGCATCAGTCTCTGCAGGACTCCCTGGGCTCAGTTTTTTTGTTTGTTTGTTTGTTTTTAGCTTTGTTGGTCTCTTAGTGGGGTTCCTATCCACTCTGTGTCTTTCTATCCCCCCTTATTCCATAAGACTTCTTGCAAGCCCATAGTCTGGCTATGAGTCTCAGCATCTACTTCAAACCTCTGTTGGATGGAGCCGTTCAGAGGACCCTCTACAGTAGACTCCCATCCTGTTCCCTCTCTTCCACCTCTTCTGGTGTCTATTCTGTTTGCCATTCTGAATGAGATCTAAGCATCCTCCCTAGCGATCTCCTTGTTCTTTAGCTTCTTTAGGTCTGTAGAGTTTAGTATGGCTATCCTATGTTATACGGCTAATATTCACTTGTAAGTGAGTGTATACCAAACCTGCCTTTCTGTTTCTGGGTTACCTCACTCAGGATGATCTTTTTATGGTTCCATTCATTTGCCTGCAAATTTCATGTTTTCCTTGTTTTTAATAGCTGAGCAGTATTCCATCGTGTATTTCACACACTTTTAATCCCAGCCAGTCAGGTCTCTGAGTTCAAGGCCAGCCTGGTTTACGGAGTGAGTTCCAAGAAAGCCAAGGCTACACAGAGAAACCTTGTCTTGAAAAGCAAAAACAAACAAGTAAACAAAAACAAAAAGAAAGAAAAGAAATTAAATTTGTATCAAGAACTGTATTTTTATCCCATGTATCAGGGGATTCTAGGAAAGTCCTTTGGCAAATTTTTAATTAGCTAATGATTCTAAACTTACCTAACCTTATATTTCTTTGTAACTGTGATAAGTAACCTTTAGGATATCTCTTGATGACTCGTTTTTGGTATTGATGTTCTTGTGTCATTCCCTCCCAAGGTGTGGGTTGACATACAGACTTGTGTACAAACTATGAATAAGACAAAGTGACAGGATTTTACTTAAGTGTTTAGGTTACCTAGGAGTGAAACATCTATCTTGCTAAACAGTAATTCTTTACTTTGGTATGTGTGTGTATGTGTGTATGTGTTACTGGATACCAAACCCACGGCCCTTCACATTTCATCAATTGCTTTACCTGTGATTTATAAATTCTCGTCGCTTTGTTAGCTTTGATGAAGCAAGTTGCCATGTTGGAGAGGTCATGTGTCAGGAAACTGAAGTCCAGGAACTGAGGGGGTTCACAGTATGTCTTTTTAAAACTGAAAATATACTAATAACCATGTGATCTTGGCAGTGGGTGATTCCTCTACTGATTTTTCTAATGAGTCCCAAACCCTGACTGACACCTTTATTGTAGTCTTGTGAAGCAAAGGACTTGAGCTAATTTGTGCTTAGATTCCTGACCCATAGAAACTATGAGACAAATAAGGTTGCTGTTCTAAACCACTAAATTTATGGATGCATCTCAGCAATAGATAACTAATGCAGTAACTACCTCGTATATAATTTCCTCTGCTCTGTTCTCTCTTGTACTTAATTCAGCTCTGTGTTTCCCTTCCCTTGAGCTTTAATTGAATTTTTGCATTTCCTTCTAAACCTTGTCATGGTATCCTTCTGGAAACTTCACTGTACAGTTAAGGGGCTCCCTTATAGGTTATGAAATATGTGCATAGAGCTGCTGAGATGGTTTAGTAGGTAAAGGCACTTGCCACCAAACCAAAATCTGAGCTCAAACCCCAGGATACAATATGAATGGAGAAAATTAGTTCCTGCAAATTGTCCTGTGACCACTATGGTACATGCACACGTGTGCACACACTCACACACTCACACACTCACACACACACACACACACACAGTAAATAGATAAATACTGTAATAAAAGAAAAATGTGGGAAATGTTTACTATCTATTTATAAAAATGTTAATACCCTTCAAATTAGTTCATACATTTCATGAAATTAAAATAAGTTTAAATTGTTCTTCTGTATATGAATTGTAGCCCTTTATAAAAATAAAGATCTAGAAATAACCAGAAAAATTCTGAGATGACTAATGAATAATGAGTAACCACCAGTCTTAGCACATAACGAAAGAAATTGTGAGGCTGCAGTAATTGTGGTACTGGTTCAAAACTGAAGACCAGATTAATGGAACACAACAGGATGCTTTTAAAAATTAGATTCATGGAGAATGTTGCATATTAGCGATAATAAATTTATTTGTAAAAAATGAATTGGGCAATTCCCTTGTGATTTAGCAAAAATAAAGTCATGTTTTCATCTTATTGCTTATGCTGAAATAAATCCCAAATGTTCCAAAAATATGAAACATTAGGGGCTGGACAAGTGGCTCAGCCTTTGCAAGTGCTACTCTTGTTGAGGACCCAGGTAAGGTTCTCAGCACCCATCTGTTAGTTTCACAACCGTTTGTAATGACTGTTCTGGGGAATGTAACATCTCCATTGGCTCCTACATGTATACGGTGCTCACAAACTCATGTGGGCTCACACACATACATAGCAATAAAAATAAATTAATGAGAAATAATTTTAAATAAATGTCTGTTATTTTAATTTAAAAATAGAAAACCTCATAGGGAAAGGAAAGAAAAGCACAAGGCACACGGCAGCTTTTGACTTCATGAGCTCGTCACACTCATCAGTTCACTAGTTCCCATGATGACAAAGCACTCAGCCACCCCCAGTAATGTTATTAATAGGGGTATGGATCAGTTTTACAAAGAAGCCAATGAAGCCCAGGATTGCAAATCCTATTGCTGTGGCCATGGCAATCTTCTGGAATTCTTTTCTGTCAGGTTTGGGTGCATCTCTTAACCAGCCGAAGAGTCCTTTATGAACTTGGCTCAACAAATTACATTACCTGATCCATGACTGTTTGAGGGATGGCGGTTTGAGAGAGAAGAGACATGTAGCTTAAGACTAATTAGAAAGATTTTTAAACACTAGTATTTTATTGCAAAAAGAAAATGAAGACTCCAAATGCCCACCAGGAGATAAATGGATAAGCAAATTATGCCACAATCACACATGAGGGGACTTCTCAGCAAGAGAGGTATGAATTCCTGATAAAAGCAACAAATGGGATGAATCTCAGAGTCATGCTGACTGACTGAAGCCAGACTCCTCCTCCTCAAAAACCAAACAAAACAAAACAAAAAACCCATCCCGTACGACTCCATTTTTATATTGTTAAAGATAACATAAACTATTAGACAAAAATAAGAACAATAGTACTTTGGGGAGCAGGCTGATTTTGAAGGGTCATTAGGAGGGTGGAAATATTTTGTATCTTGACAGAGGTGTGGGTTACATGGTTTAATGTTTTTGTTGAAAATGATTGAAGTTTTCACTAAGATTTAAGCATTTCATTTTATGTAAATTATACCCCAATAAAAATTAATGTTACTATTATTAGTTATAACAGCGCTCAAAGTTTTAAAAGAGTGTAAATAGATGTTTTATAGCCAACAATGGGAAAGGGCTTTTTCATGGGTCTCAAACCCCAGCAACTCTCAGGGAAAAGATGTTTTCAGCAGACTTTGTTTTGTTCTTTTATTTAATGGGTAATTTATTTAGGTAGTGTGGAATGCTAAATAATTGCTTTCCACGATTGTCCACATCATTCCCAATAACTTGAAAATACATACTTTACATGGCCTCTTAACCACTTCAGATGCTATCAGAACATGCTTTCAATGGATAAATTTGCTTTTATTTTTTTATTTTTAAAATTAAAATGTAATTACATTGTTTTCCCACTTCCCTTATCTTCCTCTAGTACTCCCTTGCTTTCCTTCAAATTTATGGTCTCCTTTTCTTTACTTGTGTATATGTGATTTCAAGGCTGACCATTTGGATTTAGACAACCAATTCGGAGGCTCTTCCCTAGGGAAGACTATTTCTCTTGCTCACAGCATTCCTTGGTTGCCTATAGTTCATTGTCTAGGGCTGAGACTCCATAAGCCTGTCTCACTCCGTGGTAGTATGTCTTTTAGTTTTGTTCTTGTTCAGGTCATATTTAGGCAGCTACACTGTTGAGACCTTATGGACATAGTTACTCTGACATTCTAGAAGACACAATCTCACAGTAACTTCCTGTTCTTACAATCTTTCCACCTCCTTGTGTGCAGGAGTTGTATTGTAGATGATTCAGTTGGGGATAAGCTTCACAACTCTGTGTTTTGATTGGCTGTGGTTTTCTGTAACAGTCTCCATCAGTTCCAAGGAGACGTTTCTTTGATGAAGGATGAGACTTATATGTGAGTATAAAGATAAATATTTAAGATGTAGTTAGGAATTATGTTGGCTTAGTAAAGTAGTGGTTGTATGTTCTCCTCCAAGATCCATGACCTCACCAGCTCAAGGTAGCTGACTAGGTTTCCAATCCCAGGTATGATTTCCTTCTTGTTGAGTAGGCTTTAAGTCTAATTAGACAGCTGATGATTACTGCCCAGGTATGCATACCAGTACTGCACGGGTCTGGATAATATGGCATGTTGGTCATTGTTTTAGTTCACAGGCTAGATGGGTACTTTGTAAACAATGCAACTATGTCTCATATTTCTGAAGACTGAAAAGTCTGAAATCAAGGCATCGGCAGGTCCAGTGTTTGATGAGCATCCATTATTTATATGTGGAATCCTTTTTTAAAAAACCACACATCCTCACGTGATTAACGGACAGAAAGAAACTAACAAGATTTCTCAGGCCATGTTTATAATATCACTAATCACACTCATGAAGGTGGAGCCTTCCAAAGGCCTTAATACTGACACCATGTGACCGAGGGATCAACATATACATTTGGGGAGCACACATGTCTTTAGACTATAGGAGATGGCACAAAGAACTTTGTTGATGTCACATAAAAATTCTTGATAATAGAAAGAACACTCTGGATTGGGTAGGATCCATCTAATCATAGGGGTGCTTACAACTGAAGGAGAAAGGAGGTGAGTCAGAGAAGTACAAAAACTTGTTACAGAAATGAGAGAGGGACAGAGAGAGGTGAGGGGGAGACAGGAGGGGAAAGAGGAGAAAGAAAAGAAACAAAAACTTTACATCTCTAACTTTGGAAGAAGTGGTTATAAACAAAGGAATGCAGGAAGCCTTTAGAAATTGGAAACGGCAAGGAGATAAATACAGAAATACTCCCCTTAGCTCTAAAGAGCATGTCCTTTGCTTTTATTCCATTTCAGGCTTCTAACCTCCAAATGTGAGGATTGAACCCAGGGCCTGGTACATGCTGAGCATGCTATTTTTCTAATATTGATTTATTTAGTGTGTGCATATGTGTGCGTGTGCCTTGGTACACATGTGAAGGTCAGAGGACAACTTGTGGGAGTGAGTTCTCGCCTTCATTATGTGGATCCCAAAGATTGAACTGGGGTTATTAGGTCTGGTGGCAACTACTATTTCTTGCTAACCCATCTTGTTGACCCTGAGTATATTATTTTAGCTATTATTGTAGTAATTTGTTACACCAGAGACAGAAAACTAATGCAAATATTTAAAAAATAAAACTGTATGTAAAGTGTATCCTGGGAATTATTGTCAACAATCTGTCTCCATCTAACTGCTCCCCTTGAACTGTATATAGTAAATATTTTTATTAACTTCTGGTGTATTCATTGCTTTATCTTTTTGTACTGGGCTTGTATATGTATATATTTATGTGTATACATGTGCTTGGAGGCAACAGGAAAACTTCAGGTGTCATCCTTAAGAGAGTCACCCACCTCCTTCAGTCATTGCTTTAGTCACTCATTGGCTTAGTCACTCATTGGCTCAGAACTCAACTAGGCTAGATTGGGTTGGTCAATGAATCTCCGGGATTCTGATGTGTCTGTTTCTACAGTACTAGGATTACAAGTGTAGGCTACCTCACTGCCATTTTTATGTGGGCTCTGAGGACTGAATCCAGGTCACCATCCTTGTAAGGCATGTACTCTAGCAACTGAGCCATCTTTCACCTGCATTATTTCTTTATGCAAGCATATTTTCTTACTTTCTGCTTCTGTGCATAAAGGAAAGGCATAATCTCATTCACAGACTTTTGCTCAATTTTCTTCAACAAACAAGGTCAATAAATTCAACCATGTAAAGTTAAACATTTGTCAAATAACACTCCAAATGGAATCAAGGCATAAACTTGGGAAAATATTTGCACAAAACCTACACTAAAATTCAAAAGCTGGTTATTCATTGATAGAGAATTGCTCAAGTGAATTATGCTGTATTCATAATTCAAATCATGTGATGATTTCAAATGCACAATAGCAAGTAAACAAGGCACTTGCAAAATATTACATATATACAAATTTTTGTATAGCATAGAAAGTAGAATCTGTAATAAACTATAAGTAATGATTATTTTGGGCTGTGAGATTATAAAGGACTTTTTATTTTCTTCATTAGATAGTTATGTAATGTTCAAAGTTTAACATGTGTTATCACTTTAATTAGCTGAAAAGGTTGAGTCAAATATTCTCATTTCCATATTCTTCACTAGTTATGGATCTATTTGTAGTTGGCTGACTGTGTCAGCAATGTCTCTGGTTAATTTTATGAGAAGATGAAATTGGAAATATTGGAATTTCATTATTGAGACTGAAATTATTGGCATTGGAAGGTATGGCAGAGTTATTTCTGCTTGCCAAACTTTCCAGCCCTCTTAGAAGTTAGCAAAGCCACATGGCCAGTTCTGACCAATGGATTGTATGTTTAATAGCAGGTGCTCAGTCTTCCTACATCTCCTCCTTCTATTGTGACAACCATAAAAGCTAGATGAGTCAAGTCAACCACAAAGAGGGTAGATCATTTATTTGCCTGCCCGTCTGAGTTACCATTTGGAAAGAAACTCTTCAGAAGAGCTGCTAGACCTGCAGTAGATCTTGCATAAACAAGACTGCTTACTTCAACTGAGTCTTCTCCCTAGCCTAGACTAGTCTTAAACCCATGATCTTCCTGATCAAGCCTCCTGAGCGCTGGAATTATAAGCATGCACCATCATACCTAGTCAAACACATTTCTTGTTTATGTATATGTGAAGTCATTTCAAGATTTTGTTAACTCTTCAAAGCTTCAGCAGCCTACCCCAACTAATAGAAGAGACTGTCCAGTAATCTATATGGTCCATGGCTGTCCTGGAGAAAAAGCCAAGATTATAAGCCAGACATGGCTAAAAGGATGTAACCTAATAGAATGTAATCATTTAAACCTAAGAATAGCATGGTTTGATAGGATAATTCTTTTGATAGGATAATTCTTCCTCACCCACAATCAGCCTAACACTTGCCCCATACAGCTGTGGACGCTGCCATTCCACAGATTTTGTTTTGAGACAAGGTCTCCCTTTGTTGCTCAGACTGGCCTTAAACACATGAATATGCCTCAGCCTCCTGGGAACTAAGATTTTATATTTGTGCCACCATGTCTAGCTATTATCAATTTCTCGACTTCAGTAGGTGCCTTAAAACCATTAAGTGACTCTGTACATTTTTCTGTTATTCCTTCAACATTCAAAGTTCTGGTCAGGATCATTTAATTGGCTGGGTAGAGTCCCCAGGGGGTGGAAGAAGAAATATTTTGTGTACTAGAGATTTCATTTGGAAAATCAAAAGAGGTCTTGTAATGTAGCTCAATGATAGAACACGTATCTAACGTTCCCAATTATCTGGGTTTGATTCCTATCACTGTCTCCTACCAAAAAGCCACCAAACAACTACAAAGTAGGAGAAATCGTATATGTGATAAGGGACCATAAGCCCGGATATATAAGGAGCTTCTACAGCTCAGTAATGATAAGATGCACAATCCCACTGAAAAAGAAAAAGAGGACAAAGGACAGAAAATGAAGATGTAGAAATGGCCATGAAGAGGTGGGTTCTGTGGCGCAATGGGTAGCACATTGGACTTCTAGCATAGTTGAAAGACAAATGGCCATGAAACACTTGAAAAAGTAAATTCATAGTTGGATGTGGTGGTATATTCTTTTAATCCCAGCACTTAGGAGGCAGAGGTAGGTAGATCTCTGTGAGTTCAAGGCCAGCTTAGTCTACCTACTAAATTTCAGGCAAGCAAAGTCTATATAGAGAAACCCTGACTCAACAATGAACAAAGAAATTTGTAGTACCATTCATTAGCCATTAGGGAAATGCAAATAAGTCACTTCACACCTACTAGGGTATGTATAATTTTTAAAAAAGAAAGTGTTGACAATTGAAATCTTTGTATATTTTTCATGTGGATGCAAAATTGTGAAACCCTGTGGAATATTGTTTAATATTTTTTTAGGGTAAACATAGAATTGACACATAAGCCAGTAATTCTACTCTTAGGAATGTACTCAAAGCAGTTGGGGAAAAGAATTAAATCAAATATAAGTACACAAATATTTATAGAAGAGTTATTTACAATAACAAAAATTAGAAAATGCACAAATGGCCATAAATTGATAAATAAATGAAATGTGATATATACAGTACAATTTACTATTTTAACTACAAAAGGGAGGAAATTCTGATAAATACTATACTGTAGATGAACCTTGAAAACAGTGTTAAGTGAAAGAATCCTGACACAACAGGTCACCTATTATGTAGTTAAATTTGTATGAAAAGCCACACAAATTAAACTCATGTAAATAAATAGCAGATTTGTGGCTGGTATATAGGCTAAGGTTAGGAAGCAATAAATAATGACTGCTATGGGAGTTTCTTTTTGAAGTGATGAAAGTGATTTCGAACATAGAAGGCAGGGTGGCTCAGTGGGTAAAGACTCTTGTTGCAAGTCTGATGACCTGAGTTCAATCCCCAGAACCCAGGTAATGGAAGCAGAGAACTGACACCCGAAAGTTGTCCTGTGAACGCCACATTCACACTGTAATAAACACATGCCCCTCCCCAATAAAAATGTAATTAAAAAATTAAAGCAATGCCTCCAAAATTTTTAAGAATCTACTCATAATTTACCACACAATCCCACAATTATATTTCTAGATACCCATGATAAATAAAAACTCAAGTGTGTATAAGAAAATTATATCCCGATGTCTTAGCCTTTTTTGTTCAAAAGGTATAAACAGTCCAGTTTTCTACCAACTGGAGAATGTCTAAACAAAACATAGTATAATCATGTTATTCAGCAATGGAGCAGTGATACATGCTACAGCCTATATGAACCTCCAAAACATTTTGTTCAGTCAAAAACTAAGGTACAACCTCCCACACCATATACATATCATCATTCTATTTATAGAAACTTTCCACAAAACACAAATATATAGTAACAGAAAGTAGATAAGCAATTGACTAGGGGTGGGAGTGGGAATAGGAAGTAACTGGGCACGAATGATCTTTTAAAGGAAATAAGTTTAAAAAATACACTGGGGTTGGGGATGGAGATTTGTGCCTTTAGTTCCAGCCATCCAGCCATACTAACACAGGAAGATTTCTTGAACCCCGGAGTTCAGGCTGGCTTGAACAACTACCATCTAAAAAAAAAAAAGTGAATTGCAATGATTGAACAATTTTTGTAATTAAGGCAAAATTAATTTAAATGTGTACTTAAATACATGAAGTTCATGCTACCTAATTCTGCATCAATAAAGGTCCATATAAACAAAAGCATTGTTCTCTAACTTCTAACCAATTCCTCTCTTCCGTGTCAATGACAAATGGTGTTACCACTTCTGTCCCAACTCCTTGCCTCCCCTTCACTTTTTTTTTTTAAAGTAACTGTCTTTTTTAACTGAAAAGCTAAAAAATTGTCTAGTTACAATTCCCCCACCCCCCAAACCACAAACTGGGTAGTAAACTGAATCACTATGCAACATATTCAAAGCCGAGAAGATTAAAAAAAAAAAAAAAGACAAAACAAGACCTCAGATCCAATTAATAGGGCCCAGTTGCACACAAGCTTACCGGCAGCAAAGAGGTGGGAAGACATCCTAACAAGCCCACTCCCAACATTAGCTTCAAGTTGCCTTGTTTCAGTCTCCAACTCCTGAACAAAGATCATGTTTTGTTGATTCTATTGCAGAATAATTGTCCTAAGTTGTTTCATTTACAATGCCAACTTTGAAAGGCTCACTGAAGTTAACTGGACAAGGAACTAAACAGAAATCGCTTTACCAAATGAGGGAAAACCCAAAATGCCACTTTCCACAGAGAACACATAGTTCCGTTTTCTTCAGAGTAATGACTGGGGGTGGGGGAGTAACTTCTGCTCATAATATTAGCAACTCTAAGCAAAGCAGTGCAGCTAGCATTTGGAACAACGCCTCTAGTGTTACAATGTCAGGCACAACACTTCCCTTCTCTTCATACCGCTCTTTGCGTACCTGGGCCACCTCCTCTTCAGTAAAGTCATTTTTGATAGTGAAGGTTTTACAAGTTTCCTCAGTTCTCCCCTTAATCATATGGGCCACAATCTTGCATGTGACATCAAGCAAACCTTTGATGTCAAAGTAGTTTCCAGCCAGAGCAAGTTCAAAAAGTGTTCCTTGGTCAACTTTCAGGAATTCTTGGTCCCAAACAGGAAGATCATTTTTGTAATTAGTGCTAAGTTGAAAGGGGGAACAAAACTCGGGAAACTGTCAGTTCTTTATCAAGTCCTAATCATTTTGAGTCAAGAGCTACAGAAATCATTACTTAGCTTCATAGAAGGTCAGCAGAGGTACCCACCTAGCTTCCTCCAAGTCTCATTTGTTATGGGTTTGCTTCCTAGACTGTTTACTGAAAGTAAAAGGTAATCTTCCTAAGGGGGTTGCTGCAGTCTGCATGTCACAGTTCCGGTTTACATCTCATCTTTGTTCTCATCATCCTCAGGAGGGGGAGGGTCATCCTTGTGGTGGGTGCACCACTGAATGATCTTTATTAGACTTGCTGCATTAACATTTGGTAAGAAAACAGGATCCTCATCTCCCTCATCCTCCATTCCCAAATCTTCTAGCATGGTCTTGATGGTCACAGACGGTTTGGCAATTTCTACAACAACTTCAAATATCTCTCCATCAGAACTCTGCAACTTTATAGAAGGCATGGTGCTCAGTCCCAGGACAGCAGGCCTGAGACTGGCAACATTTATACAAGAGCAACACCGAGGACAAGGCCACTTCCTCTTCACTTTTTAATTGTTTCTCTCCAGTCGCCTCTTAACCTCTTTTCATTTTGCCTTCTACTCTTTCCTTCTTAGCCCATTGTAATTTGCCATCCACGCCCACTACTCCATGGAAACTGTTCTCTGCAAGACTGCCAATGATCTTGTTTCTAAATTTAGTTGATTCAGACTTTGTTTTGTGTAATATTTGGCACCATAGGCCACTCCCTCCATTTGGTGTTGGTGTCACACACTCTCCCTGGGTTTGCTCTTTATTCCTGGGCTCCTACATCTCAGTCACTTTCGTGGATATTTCTTCCTCTGTCCCTTTATTAAATGTTCTTGTTTAATAAAGCTATATTCAAGCCCTTTTCTCATTCTTTGTCGGGGGGAGGGCAGAGACAAGCCAAATGAGAATAGCAAAAGCTATTATTTAGAGCTTGCTATATCAAGGAAATCTGCCACCGTTTTGTTTTGGTAGAGACTCAGACGCAGGTAGAAGAGGAAAGGTTCATAGTAGAAAAAGAGTCCGATTTAGTTATGCCCTGATTAGAAGCTGTTTGGCCTGGACAGCCTTCAGCAGCTAGAAGAAGGGGATCCTATGTGGTCAGTTAGGGGTACATATTTGCCTTTTTGTAATTAGTGCTAAGTTGAAAGGGGGAACAAAACATAATCATTTATGTCAAGAGTTACAGAAGTCATTACTTAGCTTCATAGAAGGTCAGTAGGTTACCACCTAGCCTAGCTTTCTCCAAGTCTCATTTGTTATCTGTTTGTTTCCTAAGCTGTTTACTGTAAGTAAAAGGTAATCTTCCTGGGCGCGGGGGGGGGGGGGGCTTACTGCAGTCTTCATGTCACAGTTCCAGTTTATATGTCATCCTGCACTGCCCATTTGTATATTCAGTGGCTCACTCTGTGCAGTGTTTGCAGGTGATCCATTTGTTCTTCTTTTCTTACTAATCACCTACAAGATGTCTCCCAGTTCGGTAGCTCCAGCCTCCATTTCTTTCTTGAACACCAGAGTCTGTCTTCTGGATGTCTTCCTAAAGGCTAAGAAAACATAGCAGCCATTCAAGATGTTTCTGCAGATACTTATTCCTGTTTGGCTTTTCTCCTTCTCAGTGAAAGGTTCCACCACCCATTTAGCTGCCTCAATCGGAAACCCAGGCTTCGTCTTTGACTAAGTAGATTGTATATAATCCACCTATTGGTCATGCTGCTTTCTTTCTTTTTATTGGGTTCTTGCTGTGTTGTACAGGCTAACCTCAAACTCCTGCACTCAAGTGATCTTCCTGCCTCAGTTTGTTGCAGCTAGGACTACAGGCTTTTTACCACTGCACTTACCTCTCATTTAGATATTAAAAATCTTTATATTTTCCCTAGCCCAGAAATCCTACACAGATGTTTCTGGACTGGATACTTCACAGCATAGTCAAATGTGCTGAATTAAAGGCAAAAGTTGGTATGCTGTGGGAGTTACGAATACCATCTCTCCTTCTACTCTGACAAGGTGTAGTCGCTACAAGGATTATTTCCCTTAATAGCAGCTTTCCTTTTCTCTCACAGCTGCAAATAAGAAGATTTTGCTGAGATCCACTCAAAATATTGGGTACAATCTGTCCAAGGGGGCTCCAGATCCTGACCTGATACTTTATGCCCTATCTATTAATAGATCCTTTGATTTGTTTCCTCCCCTCCCCCATCAGTCTTCTCTTTCAATTTATTCTCTTTCCCTTTTCCAATTTCTGTCTCATGCTTCATTAACACACAAATTATAGGGCAAAGAAATATTTGGCACACAAAGCTTGGATTTTTCTCCTTTCAATATAGACTTATTTTATGTGTGTGTCTTGCCTGCATGTATGTTCATGTACCACATGAATGCAGTGTCCATGCATGCCAGAAGAGGGCATCAAGTCCCCTGGAACTGGAGTATAAGAGGACTCTTGACCACTATAGAGCTGGGAACCAAATTCAGGTCCTTGGGAAGAATAGCCTGTACTCTTAATCACAGAGGCATCTCAGTCCTAGAACTATTCTTACCTCTTTCTCCTTTTTTTCCCCCCATTTTATATAGGATTTCACTGTGTATTCCAGGCTGGTCTTGAACTTTATATATCCTAAGCTGGCCTTCAACTCTTAGCAAGAACCCTGCCTCAGACACCCAAGTACTGGGGTTAAATTAATATTTACACATTCATATAAATAGTTTATGAGTATTTACATACCCACTTATGCACCACTATACCTGGCAGTACTACCCATGCCCCATCCTGCTTAGCTTCTGAGATCAGATGAGAGGAGGAACATTCAGGGTGGGTTGGCCATAAATTTGAAGCCTCTTAAAATCAGGACAGCATTAAAATTAGGATCTTCCTCATCAACTCACACTAACAGACTCTCTGGTATCCCCTCCACATAGTAGGAAAAAGGTGTAAGGCTTTGGTTTGGAGTTACAGCGTCCATAAGAAGAGAGACTCTTAGCACCAAGCATGGCTATAGAGAATTTAGAGAATTCTATAGGACAAGTCAAAGAATCTTCTACCTTAGAATGTTTACTTCTGTTAGGCTAGGGATGATGCCCAGGGCTCTATCAATGTTAGACAAGCACTGTATTCCTCAGCTACATTCTCCTCCACAATCTTTTATTAATTATTACAATTTGATGATTGGGGATCTTGTGGTAGGGCATTTGCCTACAAAGCAAACAGCCCTAGAACCAGGGGAGAAAGAACAAGCCGTAAACTTTGGAAGAATAAACTAAGCTTTCTAACAGGATCTTCCTCCCACTCCTACTCTTTTCTCCTTGACTCCCTTTCTTTCTCCTTCTCTCTGTCAAGATTGAATCCAGAACCTCACACATGCTAGGAAATCTCTCTACTATGAAACTGTATACCTAGTCCATTTCTTACCTTTCTATTTTGCAACAGAGACTCACTAAATTGCCAAGGATGACCTTAAACTCACTCTATAGCCCAGGTACGCCTTGAACTTGTAATTATGTCAGCCTCCTGAGTAGCTAGGGTGATAGACCATCACCACCAGGCTCACCCTTGTTACACCATTTCTAGAATGAAGGTATAGTGTGTGTGTGTGTGTATGTGTGTGGAGAACCTGAAATATTGTGTTCCATGAAGGAAGTTTGTATTTTATGCATCTTTTATGTAGCCGGAACCCATTTTGTTTTATAACGTAACCCCATGGCTCCCTTGCATAGACTATGTGACAAGAAGCTTGTTTAAAAAGGGAAGCATGAAATGTGAGACTGCATTAGCCACCTTCTTCTGATTTATGGAGAAGTTTGTATAAATAGATCTTGACTTTATTCTTTTTTGAGATTTTGTTCTAGTCTGCTCTATTGATCTATGTGTACATTTCTTCTTTAGTTTCTTTGTGTACTACAATTCACTTGTATTGTGGCTGCCTTGAAACTGGATAGCATGAATCCTCCAATTTTGTCCTTTTTTTTAAAAGGTTTTTTACTTTTTATTTATTTTTATTTTATGTGCATTGGTGTTTTGCCTGCATGTATATCTGTGTGAGGGTGTCAGATCTTGGAGTTGCAGCCAGTTGTAAGTTGTCATGTGGGTACTGAGAAATGAACCCAGGTCCTTTGGAAGAGCTGTCTCTTAACACTGATCCATCTCTCTAGCTCCCAATTTTGTTCTTCTTAAGTATTGTTGTTGTTATAACAGGTCTTTGGCTTTTCTGTATTAACTTCAGAATAATTTTGTCTATATCCACAATGTAAGCTTGCTGGGAATTTGGCTAGAATGACATTGTATCTAGCTGTAAGTTGAGAAAGACTTACTCCCTTAATACCTAATGTAAAGATCTGTAAAAGATCTTCACAATTTCTAGTCTGCTTATCCATGAACATAGACTAATTATTTATTTAGATTTTTCATCAATGTTTTGTACATTAAGATCATGTACCTATGGGGGGTGGTCAATATAGCGATGTATCAGAGCGGATATTAAGACTCGAGATCAAGCCTCTGACAAAGGGCGAGAGTAATGATAGATCTGGGGGAGGTTGTTGAGACTTGGGGAGAACAAGAGCTCCACAAAGACCAAACTGAGCGGGGCACAGGGGTCTTGTAAGAGACAGTTTCTATAATCAAGGACCATGTGTGGATGTGGACTGGAACCCCCGCACGGATGGGGCCCATGATAACTTGGTGTAGGGCTGAAGACCCTATTCAGGGAAACAGGGACTGTTTCAGTCATGATCTTGATGGCTGACTCTTTGACCTTCCCCCATATAAGCGGGGGAGTGACAGACTGGCTAGATCCCAGGGGAGGACTTTGCAGCCAGCCCTGAGGAGACAGGATAAGCTGGGGTTGGATGGAAGGGAAGGAGGTCCTCCCCTGTTGGTGGACTTGGAGGGGGCGGGGAAGAAGGAGATGAGGGAGGGAGTGGGAGGGTAGGAGGGAATGGGGGAGGGGGCTACG
>CM053742.1:109499522-109518150 GCA_028658305.1 Pachyuromys duprasi | reverse complement strand
GACAAAAAAAAAAGATCATGTACCTATTATGTTGTTATATTTATTTCTAGGTATTTCATTGATGTTTTTGAAAATAGTTTTGATGTCTTAAAATTTCAAATTTGAATTGTTTATTGCTGATATGTAAGAAGCAGTTGATTTTTGCATGTCGACTTTGTGTCTTATGATCATGCTATATTCTCTCACTAGTTTCTAGGAATTTTTTTAAATTTTTACTTTTAAATCTCGATTCTTTAAAGGATTTCTAAAAATTGCTTAAATTTTTCTATTACTTATGATTTGTTGGCATTTTGAGACAGTCTTTCTCCATATCCTAGGATGGCCTGGAACTCACTATGTAGTGAAAGCTATCCTTGAATTCATATAATCGTACTGCCAGGTTACACATCTGAGCCACAATGCCTGATTACAGTTACACTCCTATTTTAATACTTTCCCCAGTGACTTTTGCCCCTAAGTTAGAGAGTGTCTCTTTAGGATAAGTTTGTGTTTTATCAATTATCTCTTTATTTTGAGGTCATGCCTTTTTTTGTTAAGTTATATTTTTCTCAAGGGATGTCAACTGTCATAGCATGTATAAGGAAGTCAGTGTGTGTGTGTGTGAGAGGGGGGGGAGTTTTCTCTTTCCACCATGTGGGACCAAGGGATCAAACTTAGCTTGTCATGCTTGGTGGTAAGCATCTTTACCCACTGAGCCATGTTGCCATCCCTGAGTTCATTCCTGAAAATGTGTGTAGAAAAGAAAAGAAAAGACAGTATGGTCAGTAGAAAAGATGCTAAGAAAGTAGTATTCAGAAAACTTAATCCATGTTCATGACAAATAAACTTCTTAGCTACTAGGAATAAGAGGAAATTTCCTTAACTTGATTTAAAAAAAGACTTTCAAAATTCTACATCAAACATCATATGTAATTGTAAAGCATGGAAGTCTTTTTCTTTTAGATGAATAACAAAATGCCCGTTTTGTCTCTTTTGTTAGCTGTAGCTACAGTAAAGCCTATATTTCCACATTTTAGAGATCCCACACAGTAAGACGAGGAAATGAAATAACAGGAACAAAAGTTTGGAAAGGAGAAACAAATCTGCCATTTAAATCTCTTGTCTTGCATCTTTCACTCACTATTCCTCCTGCTTCTTGGAGGCCCAGCGGGGAGTGGGGAGCATACACAATAGATCCTTTTTTGGGGGTGGGGGGGTGGGCGCCACTTCATCTGGTAAACCCAAAAGCTCTTTGAGATTATATCTTCGTGTGCTTCTCTGAGTTCATAATCTCATTTCCACATGCTAAGCACTCCAATTTTCCTCACTAGTTCCTAAAGGTGACAGGTTCCAGTTCTCTCCTTTCCTAGCAACATACTCCATTTTGTTTTGCTTTGTTCAGTTTTGTTTTCTAAATGGTGTCCACAACTAGGAGGGAAGGTGAAGAAACGGGAGGGCAGAAAAAGATGAAAACCCATGAAATCAGATTGCAACAAGAGCCTGAACAGGGTGGCTAGGAGGGGGGCAAGGGAGAGCTTTTGAGAGCAAAGTAGTCTGGCAGGGAGAGCTTGTGAGTTAGTGACCAGTCTCATTGATTTCATGGGACAGAAAGAGAGACCCCCATACGGTTTGGGAGCACCGAGTAACCAGCCTACAACAAGCACTTAGTAGCTCTGCTATTTCTCTTTGCTAGCTCTCCAGCTCCTGGAATCCAGGACTCTCACTCCGGTAGCTGGGGTGGGGTGGAGGCAGGGTATATTGACAAAACCCAGCTTGGAACAGGAAAGGGAGTTGAATAGATCCAGGTCTCTGTCCAGGAGGCAGGAGCAGCCGCCACAGTGGGAGGGAGAGGCAAGCCAACAGCTGAGTGAGACAAGGCCTGGGTTATTTTTTTTCCAGTTTGTTGGCATGTGGGTGGATTTTTCTCCTTTTTTCTTCTCTCCTGCTCTCTGCCGTTTCCACAGAGATGTGGGAGTTTGCAAATTTGTCTCAGTGGAGGGGAGAGGCAGGAGCTGATTTTTTTGTGGGGGGGGGGCCTTGTCAGGGACCAAGGGAACAAAGAAAGACCTGTAAATTTAGTTGGTCAGGAAACTAAGACCTATCACCTGACAGAGTTGCTAGGGTAAGGAAGTCTGGCAAGACGTCTTCTTTCCCAGTGCGCCTTCTTACCTCTCCTCAGCTCTTGATTCTGAAATCCATACCACCTGGTGATTTTGGAAGCTTCCTTCTCCATATCTCCTTTCTCTGCTGTGCCAGATGCCCTTCCTGGGGCCGCTGGACAAACCTAAGTCTGCCCTAAGCTAAGGTTGCTCTCCTTTCCCATATTTCTGGGGATGGGATGTGGGGCAGGGCTGGAAAAAAAAGAAGCCTTGAAAGGAGGGGGGAAGGGTCTGTCAAGGCAAGCTTGTGGGCAGTGCCCCATCTTCTTGGCTTATCTCCCTGGGAAATAGTTACCACTTAGAGGGTAAAACAACAACAAAAACAACAAAGAACCCCCCCCCCCCAAAACAGTAACAGTTTTGGTTAAGGGAGAAGGTTTTTGAAAGGCTGAAGGAGCAGAGCAGGTGATAACGGAAAGACCTCTTGGAAAACTGGACAGTCTCACCAACGGGCAAGTAGCTGAAGAGTTGCTCGGTACGGGTAGAGCACACCAGGCTGTGGCTGCAAGCTTAGATGCTATTCTTGGCTCTGCTGTTAATTTGTAATAGGGTATTAAGCACAGACGTTTCTTTCATTCTTTCATACTTTGTTTCCTTGTCTGGAAAATGGGCTGGATCTTGACAGCTCTGTCCGAACTGAATCCTGATTCCTAGCCTTGGGAATCCCGAGTTATCTGGTGAGCCCATGTGTATTCAGGGTATGTTGAACACCATGGAAGGATGGAATGGCCACATGTCCTGGTTGAACTGGCATTTAGAGACTTCAGTGGGATCTAGCTCCTTCAGTAATGAAAAACAGGCAATCCTGGGCAAACTGGAAAGATTGGTCATTCTAGCAAAGATCATAACTACTAATGATCATTTGATCATCATCATTATTATTATTACCACCAGAGGGCAACACTCTTCTGCTGGAGAGTAAGTCTTACCCTAGCCAAAAGGTGCAAAACTGTCTCCTGAATCCAGAACCAATCATTGTTCTCAATCTTGGTCCTAGAGATGAAAATGCCAAGGATCAGAGCAATCAATGAATCCTCTATGGTCTGACTGCCAGTTATTTTCAGTTTATTCCACTCTAGCAGAACATTCTGCTTGTTGGGGGACTGGGGAAATAAAGGAATTCTGAAATGGACCTGGGATTGTCTGAAGAAGAGACACTTTCACAAAGCTGTGTTGCTCTCCTTATGGTTGCCTGGAAGCATATCCATTTTATGAGATCATCCTAGACTAGCACCATTGATCCCCAAACTTACTATCTCCTTCTTAAGGGAATGATTTGGATCCTTATATCCCTTATGATATTAAATTTTAATTATGATATATCTATCTGTATGCTATAATATTAGGGTGTTAATTCAGGCATCCAACTGATATGAATTGCTTCTTGCTTTACCTACCATGTACTAGAACTTTTACTATGCCTGAGACATTGAGTGGGGACTGTAACAATAGACAGAGGAATGAATACCTATCCTCGGAGTGCTAACAGTCCAAAGAAGGAATTTTTGCTTCTTTTTATTTTTAAAGATTTATTTATTATGTATACAATGTTCTGCCTGCCTGTAGACCTGCAAGCCAGAAGTGGGCACCAGATCTCATTACAGATGGTTGTGAGCCACCATGTGGTTGCTGGGAATTGAATCCAGGGCCTCTGGAAGAGCAGCTAGTGCTCTTAACCTCTGAGCCATTTCTCCAGCTCTGAATTTTTGCTTCTTACCTGTTCTCCCTCTGTGCCTTCCTCTTTTCACTCCTGTCTTCAAATTTATAGCTAAGATTATGTCTTGCACATGTTAGGGATGAAAAGGGACTTTAAAACCATCTTATCTAATCCCTATCTATTGTCTATTGCAACTCCTCCAAATGGTACCATCCAGCCACTATTTGAAGGCCTCCAGGACAGTGAACTCGCCTTGTTGATTAAGCCTCCCTATAAGAGGTTTCTTCCCTTGGTCTCTGTCTCCCTGTAATTTTCACCCATTACTTCTGGCTATGCATTTTGGAGCTATGCAGAATAATTCCACTACATTACCCTCCTGGTAGCCTATTGGATATCTGAAGACAGTAATCATGTCCTTAGAAGCCTGCTTTCCTTTAGGCCAAATATCTGTTTCTTCAAATGTTCTTCATTGTTTTAAATCCCCTTAGCATCTATAAATATAGTTTAGTTTATATGAGATTTATATCTTGCTTACTTTAAAGAGGATGTTAGGGGACTCATCAGTTTATAACATGAAAGAAAGAAAGAAAAATGGGGATAAAAATGTGGAAGAAATCAAATCAGTGACTATGGAAAGGAAGCACAAATATATGTTGCCAGGTACCTAAAATGAACTGGATTATAATTGGACTCTGAATTTGGCTCAAAGTTTTATGGCAGCTAGGACAAAATTGGAAACACGTTGGGTTATATGGTTTTACGTTCTGACAGGATCAAGCTTACAAATCATCTTCAGAGAGAAAATTTCTCCTATAATGAAACTCTACAGCAGCCTATTAGGCTTGCTCTCGGCAGTTGTTAGAGGCTGACAAGTACTTCAGTTACATATCACCCCATCCCCACTAGGGGAAAGGGGGCTGGAAGTGTAGTTAATTAATTAGCTAAAAGCTGTCTTAGTTTTAAGCACCGCTATCTCTGTAAGGATACCCAAGAGAAAACCATAGTCTTTTTCTCTCTTTCATTCCGTGTTCCACACAAATGATTACTTTCCTACCGTTCTGCTTTCTAAAATTCGATGCCTCTTGTCTCTTTGGAACAGCAAACCCCAAGAAACAGCCCAAGAAAAGCATTAAAGTAGTAATCTCCTAGACTAGTGGTCACTGGCTACAGCAATTAGTTGCAATTAGTTCCTTAGTTCTCTGTGTCTTTACCTCAAAATTGAGTTTTTCTGGACACTAAATTAGTTTTTGCAAAGATAGGAGCTCACCATGTAGATCAAGCTGATGTTGATCCTACCTCTGCCTCCCAAGTTTTGGGATTAAAGTTGTACACCACCATGACTGGCAAGCCCAGGGACTTGCACATGCTAAGAACATGTTTTACCATTGAGAGACACCTCCAGATCCTGATTTTCTTTGAATCTTGATATTCCCATTTTGTACTTGGCAGCTAACAGGTGTAGAAGAAGGTCTGTGCATAGACAGAGCTGTGAGAATCTAGTAGACAAGACCCAATTTGAACAGATGCAACCATCTGAGGAAAATGTTTCAGGGCTCTCAACATCACGACAAATTCTTATTGACTGGATACTGGCAGTGGTGAGAAGTGGCTTGGGGCGGGGCTCTTTCCTCCTCTAACACACATTCCTTGGCAAAGATGGCCCTTGGATAAGGAGAATTGGAACAATCTCACTGGCTACAGAGGCTTCTGGGAAATGACTCTGGGAGGTAAGCAGGCAAAAAGGGATGTAGTACCATGGTTTCTGCTGAACAACAATAACAAATACTGAAATCATCTTGTAGTATGGCATGTTTGCTGCCTGCAATACCTGTGTGGATGCCCCACCTAATGTGTTCAAAAACTTCTCATTGCCTGTAAGAGAAGATGCAAATTCTTTAGCTTGCCAATAGAATCTTTAATCAGGCAATCTTTCCCATCTATTCTTGCTTATAACACTCATGTTCTCTCTTTTTCTGTCTCCCTCTCTCTCTTTCTTATGTTCCCGAAATACTTGTGTTTTCCTGACTCTGTTCCTCTCTTCCCATGGTACACAAAGTCTTGTTCATTCACTTGTCTTTAGTTCTTAGACCTCAGGTTGTGGAATGGAACCTTCCACATTTGTGGGCTATATGTCTCCCCTTTCCACCTCGATTAATGTAATAATCACAGTAGTTCTGGTTCCCATTGAGTTGACAATTATCAATAGTCACATCTCTGCCCCTTGTCAACTTGAGACCTAAGCATATTAGTTTTAAGCCATTAACCTTCCACCCCTTTTAGCCATAGGCTCATAGTGTCTCACAATGCAAAATACACCAAGCCAAACTTCAAAGTCTTCAATAATTTCAGTATTTAATAATTGTTTAAAAGTTCAAATCAGAGCTAGAGAGAGCTCAGCAGTTAAGAGCACTTAACTGCTCCTGCAAAGGACCTGGGTTTGTTTTCTAGCACCCATGTGGTAATTCACAACCATCTAGAGTTCCAGAACTTTTAATGATGTCTTCTGGCCACTTCAGGTACGAGGCATGCATGTGACACACATATATACATGTAAGCAAAACATTCATACACCTAAAGTAAAAATAAATCCTAAAAGCAAAAATCCAAGTTTCATATGAGACAATTAAATCCTAAAAGCAAAAATCCAAGTTTCATATGAGACTCAAGGTAATCTCTTAACTGAGTCCCTATAACATCAGAAAATAAGCTGCATATTTCTAACATATATTAATGGCACAGAATAAATATTCTCATTCCAAAAAAGAAGAATGGGGACATAACAAGGAATGATTGGACTGAAGTGAGACCAAAAACCCAGCAGAGAGCATACTAAATTTTAAAGCTCCACATCTCACATCTGGGGTTCCAGATGGAATCATTCAGACTCTAAAGGGCTTTAAATAGCCCTGCTTCTCTAGCTTTGCAACATGCAGAACTTATAGTTTCTCTTTTGGGTTGAGACCACTCTACGGCCTGCAGCTTTCCTCAGCAGACACCTCATAGTTTGGACACCTCCAGCATCCTGGGGTCTCCATTGCAACTTAGACTTTACCTTTTACTGCTTCATGCAAGAGCCTTTCAAGATCTACTTGGTGGGCCTCCAATCTTGCCCATTTTGCCTGGCTCTCTGAAACCATGAAGTAGGATTTTATGACCTCTTCAATCTTGCATTTTTTTGTATACTTTCAAACTAGTACCATGTGAATGCTACCACTAAGTTCAGGTGCCAGCTCAAAATATAGCCTGTCTCACTTGGACCACGGCTGGATCAACTTCTGTGTGTAGACCATGGGCAAAGCAAACATTTCCTTAGGCTGTTGCCTTCGAAGAGCTGGAAATCCTTTCACTTTAGACTTTCTTTCTTCAAATGAATTTGAATCTTTACAAGATGGAGCCTCTGCCTGGTGTTGTTCTATCCCCATGGAACCATTCTTACTGCCCCAGTGCAAAGCTTGGGCTTTCTTTTTCATGATGTTAGTCTCTTTTTCATTTAGTGCTACTCTCAAACTGCCCTTGTATAGAAGAGGTTTCTCACACTCTTTTCCTCACTAAAATACACAATTTGAATATCTTTATGCTTTTTTTTCGTTCTTATAGTAGACCTAGATCAGATTCATAAATAGTAGCCATACCACAGCTCAAATACTATTCTGTCTTGAAATTTCCATCACCAAGCAAGTTTGTTCATTGTCTTTAGATTAAACATCAGTCATGTTCTTAGGGCACAAGCAGAATGCACACAGATTCTTGGCAAAATATCACATGAATAGCCCTGGGCCCACTTTTCTAAGAGTCCTTGTTCCCCTCTGAAACTTCATGAGCTAGGCTTCCACTGTCCACATTCCTCTCAGCTCTCATCTTCCAAGTTCTCCTGAGAATGGTCCACTAAATCCTACTTCCAGCATGTTAGAGTTTTTCTAGTCCAAAGCACTACACTCTTCCACATTCCAAGCACAAAATAGTTTCAGAGACCTAAGAACCACATAGTCAGGTTTATCATAGCAAGAGCTCCACCTCAACTAGGTGTAGTGACACATGCCTTCAATCCCAGCACTCAGGGGGCAGAAGCAGGCAGATCTCTGTGAGTTTAAGGCCAGCCTGGTCTACAAAGTGAGTTCCAGGATAACCAGGACTACATAGTGAGACTCGCTCTAAAACAAAACAAAACAACCTCCCCCAAAACATCGCAAACAAAACAAAACTAAGAAAAAAAAAACCAGATTTTCGTAACAATTTTATGTATTAGTTACTTTTTATGTTGCTGTAATCCCTGACAAAAGCAATTTAAGTGGAGTGGGGAGGTAGTTTATTTAGGCTCACAGTTTTGAAGGTACAAGTCGATTGTTGCAGGGACATCAAGTCAGCAGAAGCTTGAAGCATCTGACCATGTTGCATCCACAGGCAGGAAGCAGAAAAAGAGAGATGCATACTTGTGTTCACAACTTTCTCCTTTTTATACAGCCCAGGATGCCAAACCATGGATGATTCTTCCTACCACAGTTGAAATAACCTAGATAATTCCTGACAAGCATTCCCAGAAATTTGTTTCTATTGTGATTCTAAATCCTGTCGAGTTGGCAATCAATAATAGTCATCAGAACTCATCATCACATGGCATTCTTCTTGTGTGTGTGCGTGTGTGTATATCCAATTACCCAATTCCCACCCCCACTTTTTCAGTGCTTGGGATTGACCCTAGGACTTGTGTATGCCAGATAAGTATAACTACTGGGCTATGTCTTCTCAGCTTTCCCTTTCTGTGGAATGACATCAGTCATTGGATTCGAACACAGTATTTTCACAGGACATTATCTTAACTTAAATCTGCAGGAATCCTATTTCCAAATGAGCTTACTCACAGTTTCTAGGTGGACACGGTTTTTTTGAAGAACAGTATTCAACACAGTTCTACATATTCTGTTTATTGTCTCTCTAGCCTACTAGAATGCTAGCATCATAACATTAGGGTTTGTTTTTTGATCTAGGTTTTTTTTTTGAGATTATAATATAATTATAACATTTTCCCCTTTCCCTCACATATACCCCTCCTGCTTTCCTTCAAATTCATGGCCTCTTCTTTAAAATTAATTATCATATATATATATATATATATATATATATATATATGTGCATGCATGTGACTTCTATACATGTTTTCAGAGCTGACCATTTGTTCTTGACCAACCCATTCTTGTGTTCTTCACTGGAGAAGGCTATGTCTTCTGCTCTCAGCTTCCTTAGTAGCTTGTAGTTCTCTGTGCAGGATTGAGGACTTGTGGGTTTCTCCATCCACTTTGCCATGTCTTTTGATGTTGTACTTGTTTATCTCACATTTGAGCAGTCATGCTACTGAGATTTTATGGAAGTAGCTTCTGACATTACTGGGAGATTGTTGTTGTATTTTGTTTATTGTTAGATATTCAGTGTTCAGAGAACTGAGTGATACATAATAGACATCGTATTTTGTGAATGAACCTTAGTGCTTATCTGTCTCCAACTCCTGATGCCGGTAAGGATGAGCATGTAGGTATTGTCTGGAACATGGACAGTGCCCTACAAATGTTTGATGGATGATTAGAAATATTCATATATATATATATTACTTTAACATTTAGAGAGACACTGGGAGAATATGCAAAGTGAGAAGGAAGATGTTGAATATGTATTATGGTTAAACTTGGGAAATTGTTCAGGCTTCATTTTACTTTCAGTATCTATTAAGTGGAGGTAATAACAGAACCTACCGCATAGCATTGTCATGAGGACAAAGTAAGCTTATACATTTAAATTGTTTAGCATAGTACCCAAAACATGGAAAGCACCATAATAATAATAACTGCTATTATCATAGCTATTGTTATGTGCTATTGTTTTGTTTTTTAAAAACAGCTCTATTGAGATATAATTCATATGCTATAAAAGTAGGCCCTTTTAAAAAGTACCATTTTGTGATTCTTAGTATACAAGCAATGTTAGACTATCATCACCACAATATACTTTCAAACATGTTTTTATCACCTCCAACAAAGTCCCATACACATTAGCAGACACTTTCTACTTCCCCACCCATCCAGCCTCTATTGCTACTACTTTAATTTCCATATCTAGAGATCTGTCTAATTTAGAACTTCACATAAAAGGTATCATACAGTATTTGTCTTCTGTGACTGGTTTATTTCACTTAGTGTAATGTTTTTAAGGTTCACCATATTTTTATACACATATTTTAATTTATTTTTCGTTTTCAATACATCCTGACTAGTTTCCCCTCCCTCTACTCCTCCCAGCTGCCCCCCCAACTCCTCTCAGTCCCTTCTACTTCCTCCCTCACTCACATTTTTATGTATTAATACTTCATTCTTTCTTTTGTTTTGAGACAAAATTTCACAATGTAATGTAGGTTGGCTTGGAATTCACAATCCTCCTGCCTCAGTCTCCTAGGATTACAGGCATGCACCACCACACTTTTTTTATGGTCAAATAACATTCCACTTAAAATTTTAAATTTATTTATTTTATGTACATCAGTGTTTTACCTACATGTATGTGATGTGTGCAAAGTATGTGCCTGGTGCCCATTGAAGGTGTTGAATCCCCTAGAACTGGAATTATGGATGATTGTGAGCTGCCTTATGGCTGTTAGGGATCAAACTCAGGTCCTCTGCAAGAAAATCAAGTGCTCTTAACCAGTAAGCCATCTCTTTACCCAATATTTCAATTGTTGATTATACCACATTTTGATTATCCATTCAACAATTGATTACTTGGCTGTTTCTAATTTGTGGTTATTACAATTGTTATTTATAAGACAACAATGAATACTCTATTTGTTTTTGTATAGTTGTACACTTTCATTCCTCTTGGACAGATATCCAGAAGTAGAACTGTTGACTCTACATTTTTTTTTTTTTTTTACTTTTAAGGACTAACCATACTGCTTTACAAAGCGACAGCCAACAGCTCCATTTTACATTCCTGCTTGCAATGAATGAGAGTTCCAATTTCTCCACATCCATGCTAACATTTTTTATTATAAATACTTTTGATTTTGATATCATAGAGGATGTGGTATCTTATTGTGTATGTTTAAGAAACTGATGTTTAGGAGCTCAAAGGTTAAGAGCACTTGCTCCTCTTCCAGAGTCACACATTCAATTCCCAGCTTCCTCATCAGTAGGCTCCAGGGATAATGGTCTTCAAGGGCACTTGTACATATGTAGCATACACTTACACACGCATGCACACATACACAGACACACTCACACACACTGTTATGCCCAGATTGCAAAGACTCCAAAGACTACCAGGAGACTGACCACACATGCAAAAACAAAGAGCCTTTATTATGGGCTTAAGTTTTGACTCCTACCATCCAACACAGCGGATTAGGGAGGGAGCCCTGAGTGGCTGCAAAGCTGGGTTTTTATTATGGTTTGGGCAAGGAACAGGCCTTTTCCAACTTATCAATTATGTGATTGGTTCTCATTTAACAGAATCAAGCTTGTCATAAACGGTTGTTGCTGATCTAGGGAATGGGAAGGGGGAACCTCATGGAGTGTCCAAGTAACAAGGTGTGCCCGGGTAACAAAAAGTGCTAACAAAATGTGCCCAGGTATTGGTTAAGTGCTTGGGAACTTTTCAAGGCAGTTACTAGACTACCGTTTCTGATTTTCAGGAAGGTTATGGAGTTATTGTATCTCATTTTCATGGACTATAGTTTCATGTTCAGAGAAATAGAGACATGATCCAAGCAACTATGGGAACTTTACCAGGAAACAGAATCTCAGGCCAACAGTATCTTGTGAAGCCTGTCATAGAAGCACAGCTGCTGCAGTGCAGCTGCTTGGGTCCTTAACACACACACACACACACACACACACACACACGCACATGACCACCACCACCACCAACAACAACAACAACAACACCACCAACACCAATGTCTTTGCAAAGAAAGTGATGCTTATTTTCCATTAACTTCATTTCATTTTCTGCCTAATAGCCTGTGGAAGGCTAACTCTGTAGCTGTTCCTATCAAAGCAGTACATAGCAGTGGTAACTGAATGAAATCCAGCACTCAGTGGTCAGCTGAGTACACTAGAGAACTGCTGAATGGGCTCAGAAGACATTTTCCAAACTTTAAAATCATTCTGGACCCAATCTCATGTCAGAAAGCTGCCTATTCCATTGTCCCTGAGCTTCCTCCTTGGTTAGTCACAGCCTTCTCAGCACCTTTCAGTTGACCCTTCTGTTCAATCCTTTCAGGATCTCTGCAAAAGTACAGAACATTTATCACTGGGAAAATCAAGGATGGCTTTAGAAAAGAAGCATTTGACCCAAGACTTCCTCTTTCTCTTTCTCCTCCACTTCCTCCTCTTTCTCTTCCTTTGTGTGTATGGGTGTTTGTCTGCATTTATGTCTGTGTACCACATGCATTTATGCCTGGTTTCCTTGGAGGCTAGAAGAGGGTGTCAGACCTCTCTGGAACTGGAGTTACAGACAGTTTGACTTGCAATGTGGGTGATAGAAATTGAACCCAGGTCCTCTGGAAGAGCATCTGGTGTTCTTAACTTCTGATCCATCACTTCAGCCCCCCAACTTTCTTTTCTTTGAGATAGCATCGCACATTATGGCCCAGGATGGTGTGGAACTCATTATTTAGCCCAGGTTGGTCTTGAACTCCTGGCAACCCTCCTGTCTCAACTTTACAAGTGGAGGCATTATAGACACATCCTGAGTCTTGATCCAAGTCTTGATGAATAGAAAAAACTTTACTGGATGGCAATGATGGAAAGAATGTAGATGCCATTTCCACAGGAAATAGAAAATGCTGGTTGAATAAAGATGTTTTGACATCACGTCTGACTCTAGCGGGGATTCCTGGGGTTTGGAGTGGATGATCTTGAGGCTGCCTTGGTCAAAAGACCCAGTAACTGGCTAACATTGGGAATCTTTGGGTTGGGTAGGATTAAGAATGTGAACATTGATTTGGATGGAGAATTTAGAGGCTGACTGGAAGTAAATGCATGTGATGGGTCTCTCTCTCTCTCTTTCTGTGTGTGTGTGTGTGTGTGTGTAGGTGGTGGTGGTGAGTTGTGGTGGGAGCAGAATTCCAGGGACTGCCTGGGATAGGGAGCTACAGACTGGGTGGGGTGGAGGATCACAGGGAAAAAAAGAAACACAGAAGTATAGGGATGGAGAAATGGCCTATAGGCTGACTTGTTGTAATGAAAAATCAAGAGATTGTCACAGGGCTGGAAGGAGATCATCTGAGTCAGGAAGCTAGCTGGGATAGGGTATAGGATATTGATTGGGGTTGGCAGACTTGGGGGATAGAAGTTTGAGTTGGCTGAGTACGGAGACTGCCTGGGCTGGGTGTTTTGATGGCTTGGATCTTGGGCCCATTGGACCAGCGCGTTTTCAAATAGGTTGGAGGACTTCATTAGGCTGTTAGGTGAAGACCCCAGGACAGTTGGAATGAAGAGATTTCCTGCAGGCTGAGCTAAGATTGGCATCCAGCTGAGGTGCCAGTGTCTTGGGGCTGGTCCAGTTAGAGTGCTGGTGGCGACTGCAGGTGGGGCGCGCGGGGGCGGGTAGGGAGAGCTGGGTGGGGGCAGGGGCGGGGGGCGGGCCGGCGGCCGGGGCGGTCCCGCGCGGCCGCGCTGCGCAGTGACTCCGCAGCGGGCGGAGCGCCGTGGGCCGCGTCCTTCGGAGCCCTGGCGGTGGCAGTGGTGGTGGCGGTGGCGGCGGCGGCGATAGCCTCACCTCCTGCGCCCCGTGCCACCGGCTCCAGCGCTGTCTCCTGGGCCCCCTAGGGCCCCCGGGCCCCCGAGCCCGGTGCGCGCCCTCGCGTCCCGCCGGCCCCCTCCCCCGGCTGGGCCCGGGGGAGGGTGGCGCCGTGAGCGAGCGGGGACTGGGCTCTCTTGCCCATTCCCCTGTCCCTGGGCCGCCAGGATGGAGGCGGGGTCCGGGCCCCCCGGTGGCCCGGGATCTGAGAGCCCCAACCGGGCGGTGGAGTACCTGCTGGAGCTGAACAACATCATTGAGAGTCAGCAGCAGCTGTTGGAGACCCAGCGGCGGCGCATCGAAGAGCTGGAGGGCCAATTGGACCAGCTCACCCAGGAGAACCGCGACCTGCGGGAGGAAAGCCAGCTGCACCGCGGGGAACTACACCGGGACCCCCTCGGCGCGCGGGATAGCCCTGGTCGCGAGAGCCAGTACCAGAACCTGCGTGAGACCCAGTTCCACCACCGCGAGTTGCGGGAGAGCCAGTTCCACCAGGCGTCCCGGGACGTGGGCTACCCAAACCGGGATGGCGCCTACCAGAACCGGGAAGCTATCTATCGGGACAAGGAGCGAGAAGCCTCCTATCAGCTCCAGGACACTACCGGCTACATAGCCCGCGAGCGCGACGTGGCCCAGTGCCACCTGCACCATGAGAACCCAGCCCTGAGTCGAGAGCGTGGCGGGAGGGAGGCTGGGCCAGCGCACCCGGGCCGTGAGAAGGAAGCTGGCTATTCCGCTGCGGTGGGCGTGGGGCAGCGGCCACCGCGGGAGCGGGGCCAGTTGAGCCGTGGCGCATCCAGAAGCTCCAGCCCTGGCGCGGGCGGAGGTCACAGTACCAGTACCAGCACCAGTCCGGCTACAACCCTCCAGAGAAAGTAAGGAATGTGTTTGCAACCCCCACCCTACCTTTCCCTTCCCCTCTAGATCCCTCTCCAACTTATCTGGCAGATAAAGTATATGAAGCCCATGTCTGATCCCATTTCCTGCTTCTCCTGTCCCAATCGGGAGAAGCCAAGTCCTCCTCAACCAGCTGACATGTTATCCCTAGCCACCACACACTGGTTTGCTCAGATGAATGCGGGTTTCTTTTTTTCCCCCTCTAGAACCAAGGCCAGTTAGAGACTACAGCAATCCCCACTACCTCCTTCCACTTCTTCAACCCCAAGCTGTATCCTTTCCAGAGGATATATTAAATATATTTTAGACAACTCACAGCCACCAAAGAGAGAAACACTCCTACACACCTTTTTCTTGGTGGTGATGGTGGTGGGGGGTGATCTTGTCTTGAGGCATGTGGGGACCAGAATGGATTCTGGCGGCTTAGATATCCCTCTGAGGGGGACTGCAGCACATCTTGGCATGGGGGGGGGGGTGATGGTGGCAAAGATGGGGGAGCAAAGATGGAGGCTAGGCCCTTGGTTAGTTTTTCAAAGTCCAGCTGGTCTCCACCCTTCAAGAAAAACAACACCCATTTAAAGGGCCCTACCAGGAAGGGAAGTCCATAGATCTCCCATCTGTTGGATCAGCTTCAGTTCCTGTGTTGTGATCTGTACATGTGTCTGAAACAGGTTAGGAATATTTTTTGAGTTGATGGGACATGGGCAGGGTCTACTTTTCCCATGTAGATACCATTGTATGCTGGTTGGGATACATGTTTGAGTCAAGGGCATGAAGGCTCATAGGGATGCCCTCAAGGCCCTCCTATTGCTTTGCTGCTATATTGAAAAGAACACCGAACTGGGAGATAGGAGAACTGGATTCCCCTTCCAGCTCTGTTGCAGATTGGCTTTGTGACCTTGACTGAGTCCCTTCTTCTGTCCATCATTTCCCTTATACTTCTTTTAAAGGCAAGGACTGCCAACTGAGATTCAGTGGTTGTGTTACTAGCCCAGCCACACCAAAGAGCAAGTCTGAAGTCCTTTAGCAAATGGACAGGCGTCCCCCTCCTCTCACTGCTCAGCTGGTCCTACCATGTGCCACAACTAGTGGAGTGTCTCTTGGAGGCTGGCCTGGGGGTGGGGAAGCCTTCTGCCTCAGGAAATCTGCCGGGAGACAGCTCTCTGCAACTCCCCCATGGTGAGGCAGCAGGCTGGGGTGCTGGGTTGAGATGGCTGGGCCCCAGGAGCAGCAGCTGCAGCTTGAGGGCTTGGCTGGGCTCCACTGCAGTGCACCCTCAGTTGAGTGTTGGGGTGGAGGGACAACCCCAGTTTGGGGGCAGAGAAAGACTGCAAGGGGTATTGTGGTCCTTGAGCCTGGTTGCAGACTTCTGTAGAGGGGTCAGGTCTGTGATGGAGGAAGCAGCCTCAATATGTATGGCTCCAGGGAGCATATCTAGGAACAGAGAGCACATTTGAGATAAAAATCAAGAGAACTTTTCTACTTAGCTAGTTGTGATACAGTAGATTGCCTCCAGGGATGGGGGTGATGGCTGGCCAGACAGGTCTAGTTGACGTCTAAAGGGGGTCTGAGAGAGCTGGAAGAAGCGTATAGTTCCCAATTCGGACATTAAGCCCAGTGAAAAGAACTGCATCTTTCTCAATTTCAGAATTCCATTGCTCTCAGATTCTCCATCCTGCAGACATAGGTCTGAATTTCTTGGCTGGCTGGAAGCCCATTTGCCCTTTTGCCATCCTTGCAGGCCTGCTTCTGACGCCTTCCTTCTTTTTTGTATACTTTCCAGGTTGCTTGTTGGAATCCCTTGCATCACATTTCCTACTAGTTAATAAAGAGGTTTAAATAGCACTTTGGATTTCTCTCAACCATATATTAACTGCTTGCCTGTCTGTGATTGCTTCATTTGGACTTCACAGCCAAGCTCACTCAGTGAGCATCAGCAACTCCATTATAGAGAAGGAGAAACTGAGGCTTCAAGATGAAGGATCCGTATTCAGGGTTATGCTACTAGTTGCTGATGGAGCTGGGACTAGAATCTAAGTCTGCCTGTCTTAAAGGCATGTTATTTGTTCCCTATAGAACTGAGAAAAGCCAAGAGAGCCTTAGGTATCTCCAGGTTTTAAACTAGAAGAGATGGGTCTGGAATTGGTGGAGGAGTGGTTGGGGGGGAAAAGACTGCCTTCCTCTTTCCCACCTTCCTCCTTGCTGGGTGTCAGGAAAACCTGTAGCCATTGCTGTAACCAGTGCTGCTGCAAGCGACTCCTCTGCTAGGCCTCTTCTGGGTTTGTAAGGAGTGGGTGAGAAGGCTGCTGTTGGAAGTGGCAGGCAGGGTGGGAGTTCAGCAGCTGAGGCTGCAGCATTGGGGGAGGACAGGCAGAAACTGGTACAGGCTGGGCTCTGCTGGGCCCCAGGCTCCCTCTGGTGGACAAACTAGGAAGAATAAGGCCAGGGTCAAGATGTAGCTTGTTAGGAGCCTTTTCTGCCTAGGACTCAGTTTTCCGAACAACCCTGTGTGTCTGTCACTACTGTCATGTCACAACATGACAGCTTGAGAGCTCTGAGAAGTAATTTACATCAGAGGTCATGCTACTAATACAATACACTCGCATTCCTGTGAACTTTGCTTTCGTTGCTTTGGGCATCTCCATCCATGTCCTTATCAGTTACACACCCTTCCCTACTGCTCTTCTGGACAGGTTCCAGGATGCCAGAATCTCTTCTGCTGGGCCCTGGGTGTGGTCTTCCTAGTGTGACAGAAAGCAACATGAGTCCCTACCTCCTTCTGGTGACTGGTACATGAGGATTTATTTGTTTGCTTACTAGTTGTTGATCCTGACCAATGCTTAGATCTTAATGTCATCTCCTGCCATGATTAGAAGAAGAGCTCTTTTTTTTGTTGTTAAGCTTGGTCTGGTTCCCCCCGCCCCTCATACAGTTCTGACACCTAGGATGATTTATAGAGGCTTGGACCGACTGCTGAGTGCCCTGTGCTGAAGAGAGCTGTATTCCTACATTTGGTGCATGGGCCTAGCTCTGTCTCTGCTGTATGTAGTGGTGGGCTGAACTCAGTATGGTGTTAACTGTCCTCTGCTCCCTCCTCCCTAGAATATGGCTCACATTTAGATACTGAACCTGGAAAAGCCAGCCTGGTGTTCTTAATACACAGGGCAATACATGGCCTACCACCTCACCGCCGAACTATCGTTATCTTCATGTGCTGAGGTGTCAGCATGCTCCCTACAGGGGCTAAGGCCACTGAGAAAAAGAACAAGTGAGAGCGAGCCCTGGGAGAGGCTCTGGGGGATGTCTGGCTCCTTTGGCATGCCGGATTTTTTTTTCTAGTGTGTCTCTCCTTCCTTTCAGAAGAGAAACTATTTATTGTCCCTTTCACTGTGTTTGTGAGCCATGATGCTGGTGTGGGAGAAAACGATAATGTTAAGTTTGATGAGAATTAAGAGTCTTGCTTCTCTGTCTAGATCTGGGGCAAGAATGGGGTTGTTGTCATCCGCAAATATTTCTTGGCTGTGTTCACAGAGCAGGAGGGGCCACCAGGCTGAGCAAACACCATGCTCTTGGCAATTGCAGAGCTTTCTTCCCACCAGCGAGGAAGATGGGGTTGTGGGCTTAGTCAGGCCATAGACACAGGACTGAGGACAAAGTAAACCTAAAGGGTGGGGTTTCTAAGAGGATATAAGAGGGTTCAAGGCATGCAAGACCATTGGTTGAGGACGGGGCTTTGAAGAAGTATGCACAGTCCCTTGGTGTCCAGTTGAGATGTGTGGTAGAAGGAAGACGCCAGGCTTGATGTTGACAGTCTGTTCTTCCGTTGTCTAACCCTGCCTACTATGACCTCTGAATTTACTGGGAGCAGTGTAAAAGCCTGGAGTGTGGTAAATAGGCATTATGCATTTTGAGTGAGTTCCAGCTTTCTGTGTGGTAGGCATTATCCTATGAGGCTTTACGTAATAATAGCTAACAATTGTTTTCTACTACATTTACTGTGTGCTGGCAGCTCATCCTAAGTGATTCCCATGTAGTCATTCATTCTGTTTTCACATGAATCCCTTCATTTAAATTGCTTTTAACTCCATTTTATGGATTAAGAAACTGAGGTCTAGCAAGTTCCGGTAAATCTTCACGTTCCCTAGTAAGA
>CM053742.1:109431353-109499422 GCA_028658305.1 Pachyuromys duprasi | reverse complement strand
TTACACAGCTGGAAGACACCTAGACTTGTATGGCTCCCAGTCCTTCAATCCACTGCTTCCTGTGAGAGGTGGGGTTTAGAGTGCTGACTTTAGATATGACTCTGGCTAGCCCCCTACAGAGGTTCCCTTTCACAATTACTTCCTGATTCTTGCCAGTGTCTTTTTCTGTCAAGCCTCTGATTAGCTGGAGCCAAGCCATGTCTGCAGCCTGGCTCCTGTGTTTCTGTTTCTGTCCACAGACTCCTCTCATTTGTGTGAATCCCTTTTCCACAGAACATGCTTGAGTTACTCTGGCTTTGTGCTGCCATCATTAGCCCAGCCAGGCCACCTCACGGCCTCTGTGACTTGACTTCTCCTCCTTGGTTGAATTGACTGACACCTCTCCTACATTTATTTGCTGGTTCTTTAAGTTTTTTTTTTTTTTAATTTTACTTTATCTGTATGGCTTTTTTTTTGCCTGCATGTATGTATGTATACAACATGTGTGCCCATGCAGGCCAAAAGAGGGGACTAGATCTCCAGGAACTCAATCTGTGAGCTGCCATGTGAGTTGCTGGGAATCGAACCTGGATCTTCTAGAAGAGCAGCAAGCACTCTTTTTTTTTTTCATTTCATTAATTAACTTACACCCCAATTGCAGCTTTCTTTCCCTCCTTTTCTCCTAGTCTCTTACTTTCCCCTCCTGCCCCTTCCCTTCATTCCACTCTCCTTTAAAAGGAGAGACCTCCCATGAATATCAGCCTGTCTTGGCATATCAAGTTGAGATAGGAGTAGGCACATCTTCTCCTATTGAAGCTAAACAATTCCCTCAGTTAGGGAAAAGGGATCCAAAGGCAGGCAACAGAGTCAGAGACAGCCCCTGCTCCTGCTGTTAGGAGTCCCCTGTGAAGACCAAGGTGCACATCTATTACATGTATGTAGGAAGGCTAGGTCCATCCCAAGTATACCCTTTGATTGGTGGCTCAGATTCTGTGAACCCCTATGGGTCCAGGTTAATTGATTCTGTAGCATTCTTGTAGTGTCCTCGAACTCTCTGGCTCCTTTAATCCTTCCTCTCTTTCACACAAATCCCTGAGCTCTGTCTATTGTCTGTGGGTTTCTGCATCTGTTTCCATCAGCTGCTGGATGAAGCCTCTCAGAAGGCAGTTATGCTAGGCTCCTGTGTGCAAGCATAGCAAAGTATCATCATTATAGTGTCAGGGGTTGGCTTTCTCCTATGGGGTGGGTCTCAAGTTGGGCCAGTCAAGTTGGCCATTCCCTCAATCTCTGCTCCATCTTTATCCGTGCACATCTTAGGGGCAAGAAAAATTTGGGGTTGAAGGTTTTGTGGGTGGTTGTTGTCCCCATCCCTCTAATGGAAGTCTTGCTGGGTTACAGGAGATGGCCATTTCAGGTTCTGTATTCCCTGTTGCTAGGATTCTTAGGTAGGGCCACCACCATACATTCCTGGGTGTTTCCCTGGTCCTAGGTTTCTGGCTTTTCCAGCACCAATCCCCCAGCCCCAGTTTCAGCTCTTTCTCCTAGTTCTTTTTCCCTCAGTCCTCCCAGAACTTGATCCATCCTATTTACCTCCCAACCCTCTCTCCCAACCAGTTTCCTCCCTCCATCAACCCCCCATGTCTATTTTATTTCCCCTCTTAAGTGAGATTTAATCAGCCTGCCTTGGGCCCTCCTTGTTACTTAGCTTCTTTGGGTTTGTGTATAGTAGCATGCATGGTTATCTTGTACTTTATAGCTAATAACCACTTATAAGTGAGTACATATCATGTGTCTTTCTGATTCTGGGTTACCCCACTCAGGGTGATCTTTTCTAGTTCCATCCAATTTTCTGAAAATTTCATGATGTCCTTGTTTTTAATAGCTAAGCACAATTCCATTGTATAAATATACTATATTTTTAAAATTCATTCTTCCATTGAGGGGCATTTAGGTTGTTTCTAGTTTCTGGCTATTATGAATAAAACTATTATGAACAGAATTGACCAAGTGTTCTTGTGGTATGGTGAAACATCTTTTGGGTATATGCCTAGAAATGGTAAGGCTGGGTCTTGAGGTGGAATGATTTCCAATTTACTGAGAAATAGCCATTTATTTCGAAAATTGTTGTGTAAGTTTGCACTCCCACCAGCAATGGAGGAAGGGTCTCCTCAGCAAGCACTCTTGACCACTGATACATCTGTCAAGCCCTTGCTGGTCCTTCTTGATGCTCAGTTTGTCTATGACATTTGCAGTGAGCACTTTAGCTTTTTCTTTTCTTTCTTTTTTTTTTTTTAAACCTTTAAAAAATATTTTATGTGTAGGTACACAGCATGCATGTCTGTGCATCATGTATATGCACTGCTTGTGGGAGCCAGAAGAGGGCATTGGATCGCCTGGTACTGTTACAGATTGCAGGTGCTGGGAGTTAAACCTGGGTCCTCTGTGACAGCAGTCAATGCTATTAACCATTGAACCATCTTTTTAGCTCCAACTCTTGCTTTTACAAGTATTTTCATAGCTGTTCACATCTTGTGCCTCCTACTAGCTTCTAAAACATTGGTTCTCAACCTGTGGGTCCAATCCCTTTGGGGTCATATATTAGCTATCCTGCATTTCAGATATTTAATTATGATTCATAACATTAGCAACATTACAGTTATGAAGTAGCAACAAAATAATTTTATTGTTAGGGTCACCACACCATGAGGAACTGTATTAAAGGGTTGCAGCATTAGGAAGGTTGAGAACCACTGCTCTAAAAGCAGTCAGACTAACTGACATGTATTGAGTACAAGTTATGTATCAGATTCTGTGTTTGATGCTAAGGGCATAACAAGGGAGTGAGGCACTTGGAAGTACATAGCATAGCACACAGTTAGCTGCTCAATCAATTCTGAATAGACATGAATTAAGTCTGATTAAGTCTTGGTGAACTAATGGCCTCAGTTTTTCTTTATTCTGGATTCTTGTTTAGAGAAATGTCAACTTCAAATTTCTCTTGGCCTTTTCCTTTTGCTCTCTGGAGACGAATGGCTTATGATTTTTCTACCTTTTATACCCAATTATCTTCCAATTAATACAGTGACAGAGAAGCAGAATTGGATGAGACTTTAGAGCTATACAGGCAAATCTGCTGATTGTTGTATCTCCCTAGCATGTCATGCCCTAGATTATACCCTAGGCCAGGCACAGCATCTTGAGGTGGGATTAGACTTGGCCTTTTTGGCTCATTTCTTGGCTGGATAATATGCATTGGTCACAGGGATGAATGATGACTAGATGATTTATTTCCTCTTTGGAGGGGAGATGTTTACAGAAAGATGATTTGCTAAGTATTCTAGTTTCCCTCCTGTTCTCTACTCTTTCACCAAGTGTCCAATTTTTCTGACCCTTGAAAGCACATTCATGGAAACTCATCTCAGATACAAGGAGTTGAAGCTCCTTGGGACCTGGGAGCTCTGAGTACTACCTGGGGGAATCTGAAGGAAGTGCCATGTTCTGGAAGGTAGACTTCAATTATCATTTCACTTGCGGGCACTGCCCCCCCCCTTTTCTTTCCATGGCAGGACATGGGGATAAAACTGTATTTTCTAATATTTATGATTCATTCTAGCCCCCATCTTCCCCATCCCAACCCCTCAGTGTATCAGAAAGTTTCCTGCCTGCTCCTCATAGTCATCAAGGTCCTGATCAGAATTGAAAACATCAAAGGATAGACATGAAGAGATGATACTGCCCTGCCCCCTAGAGGCGAAGTGCAACAAACACTATGAAAACAGTCCCACCATACCTTGTCCAAAACACGGGAGGGACATCAGAAGAGGGAGAAAACAGGGAACAGGACTGGAGCCTACCACAGAGGGCCTTTGAAAGACTCTGCCCAGCAGTGTATTAAAGCAAATGCTGAGACTCATAGCAAACTTTGGGCAGAGCGCATGGAATCTTATGAAAGAAGGGGGAGATAGAAAGACCTGGAGGGGACAGGAACTCCACAAGGAGCGCAACAGAACCAAAAATTCTGGACAAAGGGGTCTTTTCTGAGACTCATACTCCAACCAAGGACCATGCATGGAGATAACCTAGAACCCATGGACAGATGTAGACTATGACAGCTTAGTCTTTAAGTGGGTTCTCTAGTAATGGGGACAGGGACGTCTCTGACATGAACTCTTTGATCACCTCCCCCTGAGGGAGGGGCAACCTTACCAGGCCACAGAGGAAGACAATGCAACCACTCCTGATGAGACCTGATAAGCTAGCATCAGAGAGAAGTAGAGGAGGATCTCCCCTCTCAGTGGACTTGGGGAGGGGCATGGGAGGAGATGAGGGAGGGATGATGGGAATGAGAGGGGATGAGGACGGGAGCTACAGCTGGGATACAAAGTGAATAAACTCTAATTTATTAATAAATAAATAAATTTTAAAAAATAAAAATGTTTAAAAAGAAAAAATAAAAGCAATTCCTCAGATTACACATAATTAAAAACAAACAAACAAACAAAAAACAAAGATGGCTAGCCAGTTACATGACAGATCAGGATTGTTCCTCTGATGCTTTAGATGTAAATCAATCACCACCATCACCTGAGAGGTACTCTTCACTCATAGAAGATGCATTTCTGTGGCACTATGCTATTTTTTTAGACCATAGGTTTCATTTATTTTTAGTTGGCACACAGAAATTGGAGTGTGACTATATAATTTTTGTGCTTTCTTAAGAGGTTAGGATGACTACATATCCAGGCCTTATGATTTCCTAGTGGATCCCAGGATACAGTGTACTACACTCACCTAAGTCAAACTGACTTAGGGTTTCTACTGCTGTGAAGAGATGCCATGCTACAGCAACTCTTCTAAAGCAAAACATTTAATTGAGGCTGGCTTACAGATTCAGAGGTTTAGTCCATTATTGTCTTAGTGGGAAGAAGTGCAGTGTGCAGGCAGACATGGTGCTGGAGATGAAGGTGAGAGTTTTACATTCAGATTGGCAGGCAGCAGGAAGAGAACTTCTGAGACCTCAAGACCCCTAGTGATTCACCTCCCTCAACAAAGTCATACCTACTGCAACAAGGCTACACCTCCTAATAGTGCCAGTCACTCTGGGCCTATAGGGGCCATTTTCTTTCAAACTTCACACAAACCAATGTTTTCTTGTATATGACCCTGTTAGAATCACTGTCATTAGGGGCTAGGGTATAGCTCTTGATTACTATGTGGGAGGCCCTGAGTTCAGACCATCAGGGAAGGCTTCCTAGAGGACATGGTCTCTGAAGGGAGCCTCAAAGAATAAGTCAGAGTTAACTAGGTGAAAGAGGACTATATGTGGGTTGCTGGGGATTGGGAGCAAATGGGAGGTTAAGATAGGGGGAACATCCTACGTATACCCATATATGAAATATGTGCCAAGAGAAAGAAGACCTTTATCAGTCAAAACAAGCTAGAGCAGCCACTGGGAGGAGAACTGGCCTTTTTGATGACAAAGAGGAGGAGATCCTGGAGAATTGGTCAGCCTAGATCATGAGGACATAAGAGTGGTACCATTAAGAAATTTAGGGTTTTAAGCTAGGGAGAGAGGTGCCCATTGCACAGTATATTGGGTGTCACGTTTTGGAGCAATTTCCCTGGAAGGTCAACCTGTAAGACAGAGTTGAAAATGTCTACTAGTAAGAAAAATGAATAGAACTGGAAATCATGCTAAGCAAAATAAGCCAGAATCAGAAAGATGTTTGTTTTTGTATGTTTTTCTCATGTGTATAATCCACATTAACATATGTATTGTGTATCTATTTATTTATAGATATATGTGGGCCAAAGAGATGGCGTAGCAGATAAAATGCTTGTTGTGCAATCATGAAGACGTGAGATAGAATTCTCAGGACCCACGAAAATGCTGGGTGTTTTGGTACACTCCTGTAATCCCAGTGCTGGGAAGGTGGAGACAGGAGGATTGATGGGTCTTGTCAGTTCATCAGTTTAACCAGTCAGTGAGCTCTGGGTTCTGTGAGAGACCCTGTCTCAAAGATAAGGCGGAGAGTTGTTTTAGAAGGCTCGACATCAACCTCAGGTGTGTCCACACACAATACACACATGAACAAGTACATATACAATTATATATGACATGAAAGCAGAAATGGGATTATTTGGGGGGAAGAAGGGGACCAGTGGAGGGAGGAGAGAAAAATAAAAGAAAAATAAAAGAATGCGTTAGAGGGGTGAATGTGAGCAAATGACAAAAACACATATACGTGAATATTATGTAATGAGCCTTTAATCCCAGCAGTCAAGAGGCAGAGGCAGACGGATCTCTGAATTCCAGGCCAGCCTGGTCTACAGAGAGTTCCAAGACAACCAGGGTTATATAGCCCTGTAGAAAAAAAAGAAAAAAGAAAAAGAAAAAAGTAGAATGGTATAATGAAACTAAATTTGAAAAGAAAACAATTTGTTAAGAATAGATTTCACTGAGAGAAAAAGAAAGAGTGCCAGAGAAGAGAGAATGGTGACGACAGTAAAGTCTTCAAGTGCCAATCATAGAAGGGATCACAGCCCCACTGCAGGAGGTCAGAGGAGCAGCAACCATTCATGCTCAGCAGGGTTGTAAATGTCAAATGTTTGAACTGGGAGGTTCTGAGGTATGCAGCTGAAGGAAATTTACTTTACAGGTGAGAAGATTATGACCAGAAAAGACAAAAGACTGTTTAAGGCTATGGAAGGTGTGAGCAGAAGAGAGTTCCTGCAAGAGTTGTTCTAGTATTAATGCCAATATTCAAAGTTGTTTCCCTTGAATATGCTGTTTCCTGCCCTAAAATCTTAAGAAGGTGGGACTGTTTTTGTGATCTAGTTACAGAAAACCCAAGTGAAAGAAAGGATAAAGCTAGGACTCCAAGAGATTGGGTGGTTTATTGGGGATGAAGCAACAAGGAGGAGTCATCCACAAAAGGGTCTCCTTGCTTAAATGGTGTACTGGCCTTCTGCTCCAATTTGGCTCCTCAGAAACCACATGCTTTATGCATTCATTCTTCTTTTTTTCCCACCCATTTCAGGACCAAACTTCTTGCTGCTGATTTTTGTATTGCTAGGACTTTTTTGATGTATCTGAAGCAACTCAAAGGCAATTCTGGCTTCCTTTGACCCCGTTTCAATTTTCAAATAAAGGGGGGCTGCACTTTTGAGAAAGACAGACCTGTGTCTGATATAAACTCTGCCTCAACGTGCTAGATGACCTCAGTGAAGCCATTTTATGTTTTATGAGCTTTTATTTCCTGGTCTGTAAAATGAAATACCAATGTCCACTGATCAACATTAACCAAGGTAAACTGAATTATACCCTCTGATGCTTGTATGTGCTCAGTATACAATAATTTTCATTCTCTTTCTGGAATCTCTTGTGGACAGTGGTTTGAAGGGTCCAGTGGCAGGCCAAACTTTGTTTTTTCTGAAAATGTTATATTTTTTCCCTGTCTAATATGGGGTTGTCATAGTTCATTATATCTTTATGCCTCAGCTCCCAGTTAACTGGAAATATAGCTCTGACATCTTTGTCAATCTCTCTTCCTGAATTCTTACTTTTTGGTTCAATTTCTGGTCTATCTGTATCTGTGTTCCTGGAGTCGGGAGCCTTAAATCCCTCATGACTCAGGTAAGGCATAAATAATGACTGGGTGTAAATAGTTGAGTACGTGGAAGGCAGGAGAGGCTGGAATGCTTACAGTGATATCTGAGGAGGCCCAGAGGGTGCTGCAGGCTGAGCAAAAGTATTAGTCGAGAGCAGTGGTTCTCAACATTTCTAATGCTTTAATGCAGTTCCTCATGCTGTGTCAACTCCAATCATAACATTATTTTCATTGCTCCTTCATAACTGGAATTTTGCTACTCTTCTGAATTGTAATGTAAAGATATCTATGTTTGCCAATGGTCTCAGGTGACCTTTGGGAAAGGGTCATTTGATAACCTCTCCCACCCTCCAGGAGGGTCACAGATCACAGTTGAGAACCACTGGTTTAAAGTGTCCAGCCCTGTACCTACCCCTCTTGCTCCAGCTCTAAACAGAAGCAAACACTAGGGACCAGGACCTCATCTCAGCAAAATTATCACTCTCTCTCCTTGGTATGTACAGTATGGAAGACAAGGATCCCAAGAAAGGAAAGGGAATTAATTTTAGAATTTAAAAAAGTATATCAGCCAGTCAAGGTGGCAGCCAGCTCAGCTGGAAGGCCGAGACAGGAGGATCATTTGAGCACAGATTTTCAAGAGAAACCTGGGCAACACAGTCCCTCCTGTCAAATACAAGAGAAACAAAATCAACACAAATTGAAGCAATGTATATATACAAGATTAACTTTTTTATTTTAGTTGGCACAGTAATTATACATGTTTATTAGATGCTATGTATCATTTTAGTACATATATATATAGTGTATGATCATTAGATCAGAGTGATTATCAACCTATACTCAAATATTTTATCACTTCTTTGTATTAGGAACATTAAAAACCCTCTCTACTAGCTAATTTGGAATTGTCCATTAGTTTTTGTCAGCCATTGTTATCCTACTGCACTATAGGACAGTAGAAGCTATTCCTTCATCTACCGGCACCTCTGTACCATCTTCTCTTCATTTCCTTCTCATTCTTTTCAGTTTGGGTAAACACTATTCTGTTTTGTATTTCATGAGATTTACTTCTTAGCTTCTATGTATAAGTTAATTCATACAGCCTAGACACACACTTTAAATCATAAATGAGAAGTTATAGAATAAAAAGCCAATGTCTTGCCAGGCACGATGGCACATATCTGTAATCTCAGTTCTTGTGAGGCTAAGGGAGGAGAATTCTGGAGGAAAATGCCAGGATAGGATACATAGGGAGATCCGGTCAAAAAGAGGTCCACCTCTTGCTTCCTGACCCCTGGAGGTCTCCACTTCTTTCTGTTGTTGCTGGTTTCTGTTTAGTTTTATATTTTTAGAGAATGTCTCGCTAACTAGCCCAGGTTGTCCTGGAATTTGCTACACAGATCAAACTGGCATCAGATTTTCTGAGATCCTCCTGCTTTGCATCTTAATTTCTGGTATTAAATTCATATATCACCACATCTGGCTGTTGGTTTTTCAGATAAGATCTCATGAAAGTCTAGGGTGGCTTTGGATTTGCTATGTCTGAGGTGGCTTTGACTCCATCCCCTAAGTACTGGGATTATAGACATGAGCAACCCCCTTGCTTCCATGCCCAGATGGATGTGATCACTTTTATCATTTAGCTTTTCTGGTAATAACTTGCTATCTCTTTTTATTATTATTACATTTGTGTGTGTGTGTGTGTGTGTGTGTGTGTGTATGTATGTGTGTACATGTTCACATCATGCAATGTGGCAGTTAGAGGCCAAAGGAGAGTTCTTTAGACTCAGCTTTGCCTTGCATTGAGTTCAGGTCATTAGTCCTGGTGTCAAGCATCCCAAGCCTCCAAGCCATGTCACTAGCCCTGTAACTTCATGTTTCTAAGAAACACACTTAAACAATTATTTCTTCACTTACTAACTTAAATATCGTTTCTCTCCTTTTTTTGCCATTTAATTTTCAATAATTAAAAATTATATTCAAAGCAATGGATTTCATTGTAGGGTTTGTATAACACTTCAACAAATCAATGGATAAAAAAAGGTGATAATATACACATGGAATTTATTTAGCCATAGAGAAAAATGAAATCATAGCATTTGCAGGAAAGTGGATGGAACTGTAAATTTTGAACTTAAGGGAAGTATCCTAGACTCAGAAAGGCCAATACCACATACATGTTTTCTCTCATATACATATCATACATACATATATGTCTGTGTATGTATGTATGTATGTATAGGTCATGGAAAAGGGGGACCATGGAAAGTGAAGCAGTCTTAAAGGAAGGAAGAGGTGGTGAGAGGAAAAAAAGAAGGTAACAGAATACATGTGACATGAAAGCTGAAGGAGGGGCTAGCAGAAATGTGAAGAGGACAAACAGAAAGGTGAGGGGTTAGGGGAGGGGAGAAGGGAAGAAGATCAATAGAAACATTTGTTAAAATTTCTTTTAGCTTATTTATTTGTAACATTGAATTCATTTCCACATCTCAAATTTTGATAGTTATATTACCAGCTGTGCTCCTCATTAGTTAGCTATGAAACTTTATTGGATAGTATTTTATACTATCATTTCTTGTTCCTTCTACTTTTTTATAGTATCTCTCTTTTTAAAAAGGAAGCATCTTGTGTTGCTCTTTATAATATTTTGATTTATTTATTTATATTTTCTGTGTATGAATGCTTTGCCTGCATGTATGTATATGTTCTGTGCTTGTGCCTGGTGTGAGGAGAAGCTGGAGGAAGGTTTCAAATATCTTGGAAATGGAGTTACAGTAGGTTGTGAACCTCTATGGGGGTGCTGGGAATCGAACCTGGGTCCTCTGAAAGAGCCTTAACTCTTAAAGTACCTTAACTGCTGAACCATCTCTCCTGGCCCTCTCATAGTGTCTCTTGATCACCCATTACATAGTTATTAGTGTCCCCTTTCTCCTCCATCCCTCCTCTTCTTCCACCACCGAGTCTCTGTGTTCTATACTTGTACATTCAGCAACCTTCATTACATTCAGTCTGTTCTGTGAAAATAATCAAGTGCTTCGTCTAGAGATGTTTTTTTGTCTTATTACATTGTACTGTACTACGATTGTACCCACTTTGCCACAGTTTCAATGTCCCAATGTTTATACCTACAAGAAATGTTCTTGGTATCCAGGCCAAGTGAATCTCCCCCTTTTTGTTTTCAACTTTTGATGCAGAGTTGCATACTTACTGTAGCTCAGCTGTCCTGGAGCTCACTTATGGTCTTCTTGCCTCACTCTCCTAAGTGCTTGGAGCACAGGTGTGTGTCACCATGTTGGGCTTTTTCTTGTGCTCTACCACTTGGTTGTTTTATCTTAGGACTAGGGTGTTCTTTTCTTTTGTCTTTACTGTATTTACCACTTTCTTTCTGTTTTGTAGAGTTCCTTATAGCACCTCTTTTGGGAATATCATTTTATTGGAAGTATTTTGTTTTGTTTTGTTTTGTTTTGTTTCTGAGACAGGGTTTCTCTGTATAGATCTGGCTGTCCTGGACTCACTTTGTAGACCAGGTTGGCCTCGAACTCACAGAGATCCATCTGCCTCTGACTCCCTGAGTGCTGGGATTACAGGTGTGCACCACCATGCCCAGCTGATTTTATTGCTTGTTTGTTTTTGAGACATAGTCTTACCTATGTATTTGTGCAAGTATGGAACTTATGATCCTACCCCCTCTGTCTCCCAAGTGCTGAGATTATGGGCATGCATGTGCTACTGTGCCCAGCCAAGAAAATAATTTAATTTTTTTTTCATTCTGAAACACAATGTGCATACAGAAAAGTAACCAATCACAGACTTAACCAGCACTCCAATCAAGATCTGATTCTCAATTTACTCTACTTGGTCTCAGGGAAATCTTTCAATATGAAGGCCTTGGCCTTTTCTTACTTTATTTCTTTTTTAAAAATTGACATTTATTTAGTGGGTGCATGTGTATATGTATGTCTGTTTGTCTGTCCATACATACATACATGCACAGGCACACACACGCACACAAACAATGTTTTGTGCAGAAGTTAGAGAAGAATCTGTGGGCATCAGTTCTATTCTTCTACCATGTGGGCTCTGGGTATCAAACTTGGGTTATCTGATTTGGCAGCAAGTAGCTCCTCTACCAGTTAAGACATCTTGCCACTACCCTATATATTTTCTTTAACATTTACTTCTTTGTTGTATTATTTCATTGTCGGCTCCCTTCACTTCATTTTTGGTTTTCTTTTTCTAGAATGATGGCAAGTTGGATATTGGACATACTAGATTGGTTCACTAGGCCAACCTATTTCTCTCCTATTTTCTGCTTTGCAGAGTTGATATAAACCTTTACTGAGATGTTTGTATGTCCAGAATCACTTGTCTGCTTGCTGGTTTTATTTGGTGATCCAAAGGAGCTGGTTGTTATAATGGGTGTCTTTCAAATGCCAAAATGAAGAACAGTTTATGACAGTTAACGACTAAAATGTCGTTAGATACTCTAATCCATTCCTCATAGTTTAATTATTTTCTCCAGGAGCCTAGTGACATTTTGCAATTTCGAGAATGCCAGGCACCTCATATTCTGAGTCTAGCACATAGAATGGCAGGGGATGATTTTATTATTATTATTATTATTATTATTATTATCATTATTATTGTGTGAGAGAGAGAGAGATGCATAAGCACTCACGTGTCATGGTGTGCATGTGAAGGTCAGAGAACAAAGTTCAGGGGTCAGTTCTCTCCTTCCACTGTGCAAGATCTAGGGAGCAAACTCAAGTCCTTTAGACTTGCTTGGCAGGTAACTTCACATGCTGAGCTATCTCCTGGCCTGCAAGAATTTTGTGTGTTGTCAGTTTATCCCTTGTCTTTTTTTAAATTGTGATTAATTGGCTAACTTAAAAAAGATTTATTTATTTTATTATGTATACAATGTTCTGCCTGCATGTACACCTGAACATGAGATTCCATTACAGATGGTTGTAAGCCATCATGTGGTTGTTGGGAATTGAACTCGGGACCTCTGGAAGAGCAAGCAGTGCTCTTAACCTCTGAGCCATCTCTCTAGCCCTATCCCTTGTCTTTTGACCACTGATAATGTCTACCCTTCTTGATACATTCCAAGGCTAAGTTTGAAGTCTCTTCAGACTTTTCCTGGCCCAAGCGGCTCCCTCCTCAGCTGCAACCTGTTATCAGGTGTTCTTGTCTCTCCTTCAACTCCCCAAGTTCTCTTTTTAACCCCTTTTTTTTGCTTTCAGAGTTTATTGAAATCTCTTATCCACTGATGCCATCCTCTCCCATCCTCTTTTCTGATATGAGTTCATACTTATACTTTATTTTATTCCTTTACCTGTGTTTTACTACAGTCCTGAAAGAGAAGAGAGACACATTTATGCTCTTGAGTTATAGGCTTTGGCTCTAGCTAAGCCTGATTGAAACTAGAAATTATTAGGACCTCATATTCCCAGTAGCCAAGCTAGGATGACCTCAGTTTGACCCTATGTTACTGTTGGTCCCAGCCAATGTTGTGACCATTCCTTTAGCAGCCCTGGCACATTCCTTTCCTCAACCTCCTCTGCCTAGATCATAGACTCAAGGAGCCGCAAACTGAAGGTCAGATATCTGGGCTCTGTCCCCCTTCTGGCTATTGTATCCTTAAGAAGCCTTTAACCCTTCTTCACTTCCCTGGGTGCCCTGGCTCTGACATTATAGGCCTCTGGTCTGTTGTGAGCCTGACTTTTCCAGGATTAGCTAGGTGTTTGGAGAGCAGCCCATCTTCTTCATCCAGGCAGTTGAAAGCAGGTGGGCCACAGAGAATCCCCAAGCACACTGAAAGGGGTTTGGAAGCAGAATTTAGGCTTTTGCAACAGAAGGCTTGCTCTAGCTGCCACTCTTCCACCCACACATTTTCATTATGGCTAATTCCTCTACTTCTAGCAGAAAAGAGGAAATGTAAGGCCAATAGAGCCAGTCCCATTTTCCTGCCCGTCCCTCTCCATTCATCTGTAATATCTGTTCCCATCCCAACTTCCTTTTTTGGGTGCACTCCATTTCTGTCTCTTCTAAAAGTGCTTGTTGTGGCTGGAGAGATGGCTCAGCAGTTAAGAGCACTGGCTGCTCTTCCAGAGAACCTGAGCTCAATTCTCAGCACTTACATGATGGCTCATAACCATCTGTAACTCCAGTTTCAGAGGACCAAATCCCTTCTTCTGGCCTCTAGAGGTACCAGGCATGCATGTGGTGCACAGACATACATACTAGCAAACCACTCATACACATAAAATAAAAATAAATGAATCTAAAGCTAAAAAATTAACTAAAGGGCTGGAGAGATGGCTCAGTGGTTGAGAGCACTGTCTGCTCTTCCAAAGGACCCGGGTTCAATTCCCAGCACCAACATGACAGCTCACAACTGTATGTAATACCCATTTCAAGGGATGTGACATCTTCACACTAATGCACATAAAAAGTAAAGTTAAATTTAAAAAACAAACAAACTAAAAAGTAAAGGTGCTTGCTAAATGTTTCTGGTATAGGATACCCTGGGCTATGCTGTGTGGAGGGGAGATGGGAGAGAGGTAAGGAAGGCAGGCCAAGGCTGCAGGCTGGTATGGGAGATGAAGTGCCTCTCGTCTATGGTGTGACAGAATGGAGCAAAAGCTGTGACAGTTAAAGGCATTTGGTCTGAGCATGGATGACGACACGTACTAACTCGGGAGGCTGATGAAGGAAGATGACCAGTTCCATATAAGCATGCAGTGCAGAGCAAAATCCTGTCTCAAAAAGCCAAGTCATCAGTCAAATACAGATCTAAAACTCAGATCCACCACTTATTAGCTGGGCTATTGTGGGTAAATCACATTGTTCCTCCAGGCTTTAGTTTCTAAACTCATATGATGAGAACAACTACAGATGTTCAGACTATATCACCAGTCCCGATCATTATAAACACGTAATAAATAGTAACATTGTTAATATTTGGGCTATTGTAAGTTTGGCTATGATACAGACCAATAATGCCTGCTTGTTATATTTATTATGCTTATATAATACTTGTTGAGGATTAAAAGGAGCCATGCATACCTTGGGTGAAGCCTCCCTGGAGCTTCCTAGCAATTATAGGGCAAAGTTTATACTCTGTTGCCTGGTCTTTAAGTGTTTGGTTGTAGTCTTTGTTTTTTTTTTTTTTTCAAGATGTAAATAAAAAGTGATCTTTGCCTCTTTAGTTCTGGAACATGACATTTAAAAAGTAATAGTCATGTGTAGTGTGGTGCATGCCTATAATCCCAGCCCTTGGAAGAAATGGGAGGATCAAGATTTCCCGGCCAGCTTGAGCTGCTTGGTGAACTCTTGCCTCATAAAAATAGGAAAAAATAGATAAATATTTGGTTTAAAAATTTAAGCAATCTTTACCTCACGGCCACTATCATCATCTATTTTTATTCCACACTTGTTCAGAGAGTTATGGCAAACAAGGACTGTAAAAAAATTAATGGTTAACAGCATTCCAGAAAAAGCCTTTATACATATCTGCTTTTTCTCTAGAAGTATTTAACATCTTTTCTTTAACCCTCAGTATTCTGAAATGTCATAGCTGCCTATCTTGATGTGGGTCTTTGTTTTGTTTATCTTGTTGGCCTTTCATTCCTTTAATTCTGGAAAGCATTCTTATATTGTTTTTGAGCAATTCCTTCCTGCTGTTTCCTCCATTTTCTATTTCTGGAGCTCCTATTGTTAGGAGGAATTCTTCAATTAATTCTCAAATTTTCTCTTCTATTCTCTTTATTGTTTTATTTTGTTTCCTAGGATATCTTTTTACCTTTTATTTTCTAATCCCACTGACATTTTTATTCTGGCTCTTGCTATTTTTCCTTTCCCAGATTTCTTCTTCTCTTTATATTGTCTGTGTTCCTTCCAAATTCCTTCTTAAGTTTGTTTTCTTTGTCCATCTGCTTTCCAGGTTGGTGGTCTTCCTCCTGTAGCTTTGTATCATATCTTTGACTGCCTAGATCTTTGTTTCCTCCAAAATAATGGATTTTATTAAGGTTTATTTAACATAAAATAAAATATGCCTAACTTTAGGGCTCAGCAGTTAAGAGCACCTATTGCTCTTTCAGAGGACCCAGGTTCAGTTCCCAGCATCCACATGGCAGTTTATAACCATCTATAGCTACAGTTCCAGGGGATCTAGCAGCACTTCTAGCCTCTGCCAGCACCAGGCACACATGCAGTACTCTCACATACATGCAGACAAAACATTCATACACATAAAACAAAAATAAATACACCTTAAAAACAGAAACCCTAACTTAAGTGTCTTTGTATGCTGTTGCTTTGAGACTAGCTCCCACGACACTACACAGGTGCACCCAACTTTGCTGTTGGAAGCAGGAAGTTAGGGTACCACCATTTTCCAGGAAAGATCTCTTTGCTTTTAGCTCTGTTTCACCCCATCTGCCACTGCACCTGGTGTTCTCAAATGCAAAGCCTCCGGTTGCCGAGATGGTGCTGGAGATGGAGAGAATCTGACTGGACAGCATTGAGGACAGCATTGCAATCCACTATTTTTAGCTTTATACCTCACTCTGCCTTCTGAGGTGTACAGTACCTCCAAATCCTGAGCACCGAGGGGGTTCTATATGTAGAATAGTGAATTTGGGAAGTAACAGAGACAAATCAGCTTAATCAACTCATTGTGTTTAAGTGAACTTTTTTTGTTGTTATTCTAGCCAACTCTTGTTTATTTTACATGACTCATGTAGGCACCATAACCTCCGAAGAATTTATATTCATGTCCATAGGGTGGGTTAAGGATACCCTTCTCCGTTATCCCATAATATCCCCTTCTTTCTCCTCTCTCAGCCATAATCAGAATGTTTTGAAATTGCCTATTTCAAGCATGACTGACACCCATCTTCTGGTAGTCTTGAGCTATGCCTCATTTTTTCCCATAGCTCTAGCTTGGGATCTGTCTCATAGAAGTACAGAGTGAATGTGTGCCAATGGAATAAATGAATGACTATAGATATAGCTAGAGGGAATGATTGTCTAGAAAGAGAAATAAGCTGGGTGCAATTGTTCCTATATAAGGTTGGTTTTCTAAAAGCTGTGTGTTGCTTTAAAGCTGTGTTAACAAAGGTCTACAATTTAAACCAATGGAAAAATCTACCTGCCTCCATTCTCTACACTCAGCGGATGGTTAGCTACATCATGACAAATCAAAGTAATGATAATAAAGAATGTGCAGTGGCATGGGGAGAGATGTAAAAGAAAAATCAATAAAAATCATACAATGCAAAACCATTTCTGCTACAGGAAGAAATCCAGAGAATGAGAGAAATAGAGCAGTTGTTCAGAGTTGTTGCTGCCTCTGTGTTGTAATTATGCACATCTTTCTCCTCTCCTTTTCCAAGGTCTCCTAAGATTTTCTAATGTAAAAATGCATTCAATGCACAATTTTTCAAAAAATAATTTATTTTTATGTGTATTGTTGTTTTGGCTGCATATGTCTGTGTAAGATCCCCTGAAACAGGAGTTACATACATGGGCAGTTGTGAGCTGCCCATTTGGGTGCTGGAAATTGAACCCAGGTCCTCTGGAAAAGCAGCCAGTGCTTTTTTGTTATTTTTTTTTAATTTTAACATTTTTATTTTATATTAATCACAGGTTATGTACTTTGTATCCCAGCCGTAGCCCCCTCCAGAATTTCCTCCCTATCCCCCCCTTCCCTCCCTCATCTGCTCCCTGCCCCTTTCCAAGTCCACTGATAGGGGAGGACCTCCTCCCCTTCCATCTAACTCTAGCTTATCAGGTCTCTTCAGGACTGGCTGTAATGTCCTCTTCTGTGGCCTAGCAAGCAGCCAGTGCTTTTAACTGCTGAGCCATTTCTCTAACCCCCAATGCACATTTTTTAAGAAAGCTATTCAGAAGTGAAGATCACTATGCCAAAAGACTTGTGAATGAAATACCCCTATGGTTAGCCTGAGAATCCGTGTGTTTGTTTAGCAGGGTTTGCAGTTAAAGGTACATTCTTCACTGACCACAGATTCTGAAGGTCTTAGTCCATGAGATATCCCTACTTCCTGCAAAGCCGGACCTAGCTAAGGAGGCCAAAGGAAGAGGCCTGGGCTCCAAACTTCAAAGACCCATCCTCACAAAGCATGTATCTGTGGAATCAGAGCTATGCTCATTAGGACTCTATCCCTTCTAGTCTATATTCTAGGTGTCCAAGACCCCAAATTTTCTGTCCAGATTTCTCAAGCTCACTTTTTAGGAATTGTATTGTCTTGCTATCCAAGTCTACTAATTAGGCCCAAGGGTAGCCTAAGGAGAAAGAAGAGGGGGACACAAACAGGGTATGAATATATGGGCTGATATACATATGTATACACACACACACACACACACACACACACACATATATATATATGGATGGATAGACAGACTGACAGACAGATAGATAGATAAATAGATAGATAGATAGATAATTTCCTTCTACTTACATGATTTAAAAAGTAGGGTGTAGTCCCTGGGTCTCTGGTTCTACATGTGGACAGCTGACTCTAGTTGACAAAAGAAATAAATTTTGGGGTTTGAAGAAAGTAATTTTTTGTTTGCTTGTTTGTTTTTTGAGGCAGGGTGTTTCTCTGGGGAGTCCTGTCTATCCTGGAACTTGCTCTGTAGAACAGGCTGGTCTCAAACTCAGAGATCTGTCTGCCTCTGCCTCCCAACTGCTGGGATTAAAGGCATGTGGCACCACTGCCTAGTAGAAAGTAAATGTTTTTAAAGCCTAAAGAGTGCTTAGAACTCAACTAACATAGCTCCATCATTACACAGATGAGGATCAAAGGTCCAGAGAAATGACTTACTAAAGTGAACACTGCCTGTTAAGGACCAAATCATAATACATCCTAACTTCCTACCACTTTGTATACCCTCCCAGAATGGTGGCCCAGCTTCATGAAGTAGGAAGCAGATTGACCATTGGTTAAGGCACTGTTCCCTGAAGAAGTGCCCAATGATTGTCATCTTAAGTGATGATGATTGTTGTCTTAGGTTTTCTCTTGATGTGATAAAACACCATGACCTTTGGGGGAGAAAAGGGTTTATTTCCATTTACACTTCTACATCACAGTCCATCACCAAAGAAAGTCAGGGCAGGAACTCAAGACAGGAAGTGATGCAGAAGCCATGGAGAAACACTGTTTTCCAGCTATCTCCCCCTGCCTTGTTCATCCTGCTTTCCTATACATCCCAGGACCACCTACCCAGGAGTGGCACCATCCCTAATAAGCTGTACCTTCACACATCAATCATTAATTAAGAAAATACTCCATAGACTTGGCCTACAGGCCATTTTTTAGAGGCATTTTCTCAGTTAAGAGTTCATCTTTCCAAATATGTCTAGGTTTGTGTCAAGTTAACAAAAACTGACCAGCATAATTGTTATCCACATAAAACATACTAAATACTTAGTGAGAATGGATGTACCCTCACTTTGGGTCTTATGGTGCTATGTCCTCCTAAGAAGAATCAGTCTAATGTGAGAAGAATTGGTTAATACACTCTGCATTAGGACTTGGACATTCTCCCCCGACTTCCATCTTGAGAACTATAACACATCACAGGAATACTTTGGAAGCAGAAATATTATGATTGGTACACAGTAAATGCTTATTGGTAGTTCATGATGACAATGATGAAATCGAACTCTTTGAGTAGATACTTGTGTTTCCAGGTGAGTGCCTAGGGTATAGTCAACTGAAGGAATGTGAGTTAGGTTTTGATATGGGTGCTTGTAGGGAGGCCAGCCTTCACGGAGCAAGGGATTAGTATTATAGATAGATAGGTATTATATATAGACCAGCCTTCATGGAGCAAGGGATTAGTATTTTAGATATTGAGGGTTCTGGCTTCTATTCTGTAGGAAGCTAGGGAGTCATTTAAGTTTGGCTCCTCAGACTTGATACTCGAGCTGGGCTTCAGAAGCTGTCTTGTTGCTAAAGAATGCAGTGAGAAGTTTTAATAACTGTAATAAAGTGTGTTGTGGCCTTGTTTCTCTGTTCTTTTAAGGAGACAAGAACTGGAAACAGTTTGGTATCACTGTCAATCAGCTGAACATTTGCTTTGGGCCTCTAAACCGTTCCTTGAAGGGAGGGATTTTTGCCACTGCCACATACTGCCCCGTTCACTGAGTGAAAAGTCTGAGGTACTAGATAGCAAGGTGACTTCTTCTGGATAGTGTTGCTAGTGAGCATTTAGACTCACTTAGCACCCTGATGCTTGCCTGTCCTACCTTGCGAGAGAGAGAGAGAGAGAGAGAGAGAGAGAGAGAGAGAGAGAGAGAGAGAGAGAGAGAGAGAGAGAGAGAGAGAGAGAGAGAGCGCTCATTGTCTCAGCAAATACTCTTCTAAGAGCATCTTCTCAACATAGATATAGATAACATCCCTCCACCCCAAAACCCCTAAGAATATATCTTGGTTCTCTCAGTTGAAGACAGAGTCTTATGTGTTCATCTCTGTGCCTTTTACAGCTCAGCGTGAGAGAGGACCAGAGGTGTGGGGTGAAGAGGGAGGAAGACTACTTCCTATACTCTTTCACTTTCAGGGTCCCCAGTTCTCCTTTTTCTCCTCTTTGGCTTCCGATATAACAGCTTCTCTGCTCTAACGTTCATTGCACAAGTGCATGTGCACACATACATGCACATATAATATCCATGTGACTGCTTGTACAGGCATGTGAGCCCGCACAGCACACATTCTTCTCGGGGAGGAGTGACAGGGGAGCGGAGTGGCACTGGTTTAGCTCATTTCCTGGCTTTCCTCAGAGGTGGCCCTCACTCCATTCTCTTTCACCCTTCTTTTGCATCTGAGGCCATGCATAATGCAGAAGGCAGTCTAGTGTAGTAGAAAGGAGCCCAGCAGCTGTCTCACTTACCTTTCTCAGCTTCAGTCTCTTCATCTGGAAAATAAACAGGTCAGACTGGGAAGTTGGCAAAGCCTCTTCTATTTTGTTAATACTATCTGGCATTTGTCTGCTTGGTTCCAAAGAACTTAATCATCCCAACAACTCTGGGAGGATCAACCTTGTGTTACAAATGGGCAAACTGAGGCTCAGACTGAGAGAAATGAAGTAGCTTGCCTAAATCACAGGGATGGTAAGTAGCAGAGACAATATCTGAACCTGGATGTCTCTGGCTGCTCCTCAAGCCACACTCCAAGGAAAGCCACACGCGTTGTGATCGCTGCTACTCCCCTGACTTCACACAAGTCCAGTGGCCCTTTGCTTGCTTACCCAGCCAAACAGTCCTTCTCCCTGTTGCTCCAACTGACTAAGCACTCACCATCATGGCCTTTGCACTTGCTGCTCTCGTGCATGAATGAAACACATATGTTTGTGTTTTCATGACATATGCTGGACTTCAAGGTAGGGTAGGGTAAAAGAATGGTGAGCCTATATTGACTCTTGTTGTTTTTTTTTCCCCCATTTCTCTTTCAGGTCTGATGGTGAGAATTCCAGAACAGTCAGGTCAGTACCTTGTTTCTTTAGAAGTACTTGGGGGATGGGGATGGGCCTGGGGTAGAGGGATTTTCTGTTGCTCTGGGATCATGGGTATGGGTCAATGGCAGGGTTCTTTCCCCATTGGTATTAGAAGTGGGTGTGGAGTGGAAGGGAGAATGTGGCAGGCATAGAGATGATGGTGTTAAGGACTATTATTCAGTCTTTGCAGTCCTAGGGAACTTGAGAGCTTTGCTGAATAGTACAAGGACTCATAAGAGATCAGCTCCAGACCCAGGAATCTTTCTACTTTCTTCTTCCAGGAGAGAAGGGAATAATGGATGCTGGGTTTGCAGGGCTTGTCTTATTTTCCCTTCTTCTCCTGAACTATGCCAGTCTCAAGTAATGGGACTTAGATTAACTTTTGTTGTGATACATTCTAGATGTTAGAAACATATATGGTGACAAGGAAATATTTTTTGCATGCTTGATTAAAAGTTTATAAACTTGGTACGGTTTAAAAGTGATCAGTTGGCAATTGAGGAAGCAGAAAAAAGCTGAAGTAAGACCAGGGTTCTTTGTGCATTCCTCTGGCCCTCATCTGTCCGAAAAATCATGAAGGCAGAAGTGTCAAAACTAGGGATAATGTAGGGATGGTGAGGTGGTTTCGGGTGTGGTCTAGTCTTAGCATCTAGATTGGGAACTATGGCTTTTGAAATAAGATGGTGCCAGGCAGTAGAGACACACAATGGGGACAGTCAGTGCTCTCCAGGCTTGCACAAATAAATATGGTATTTTTTTTTGTGATGAGCACAAACAGCTCTTTTAAGGAACTATTCTTTCTTCTGAATGGATCAATTGGAAAAATGTTCCTTTTCTTGTGAGCCTTACTCACCAGGCTTCCCAGGTTAATTTACACAGCCCAAATGGGATGTCAGCCTTTATTCACTACCTCTCAGCTGTAGACCCTTGAGCAGGGCACAGCTTGCCCAACCATATGTAAGAGCACAGTTCCTGTCATGCAAGTTAGTGGACATGGGCTGGGGTCAGATGTTGCCTGTGTAGAGTCCTAGCATCCCTTGCAGGAGGTCTGGGGTAAGCATATTGGTGCTCAGGTCCAAGGAGAGGGCTGTGGGGTAGACACATGCTGAGGCCAGCATTAAATCAGTGAGAATGTGGTGTCAGCCCTGGTGTTTGGGCAAGAGGTCTGTGATGGCACATAATTAATCCTTGCATGCAGCCAAGGAGCATGGCCAGGCACAGCTTGTTCTAGCACTTAGGATGTCACTTGTCTAAGAAAGGGCATAAATCTCAATGTCCTTACTGTGGGTTTAGAGAAAGGCAACCTGGGATGGCCTCAAGCCCACACCTTCCATAAGCATTTCTGGTGATGTGCCTGCTAACTTGTGGAGGAACCATACTGAATGCATCTCTAGGTGTCAGTTCCTCCTAGCTGATTCCTGGAACTTTTAGCTCATGGTATTTAATAGTGACCATAACCATGAGTCACATGATGACATATGTTGGGCCTTTATAACTTACAGAACTGGGCCAGGATTTGTTTTATTTGATCCACCCAGTGACACTGTGAATGGAACCTGCGCTGGCCTTATCATCTTCGCTTTACAGTTGAGGAAACAAGCCAGGATTCAAAATCCAGTCGGTCTGGCACCAAGCCCAGATTCCTGCCTATACTGTCACTATAGGACTTCTTGACAGCTTTGCAGACGATGCTCATCCTCACCATCATCCAAATATTAGTAATCATAATAACTACCACTGATTCTTCATAGACAAAGAACTCTAAATGTGATCTAATTTAATGCTCACACCAGCTGCATTAAGCATGCATTATGATGTCTGACTTGCAAGTGAAGAAAAGGAGCCAGGTGTGGTGCCATACTGCTTTAATCCCAGCACTCAGGAAGCAGAAGCAGGCGGATCTCTGGGAGTTTAAGGTCTACATATCGAGTTCCAGGACAGCCAGGGCTACACAGAAAAACCTTTCTTAAAAAATGATGAAAAGGAGATCCCAAGAGAGTCAGTGTCTCACCCAGGGAAAGAAGATCAGTGAGGTAGGGTGGCATACCTCTGATTCATACCCCAAACTCTCTGCTCTGGAGTTCATGTTGATTTTACTCAGATTTGTTTCCTGGTGTGAGTACTGGGCTCCTATTCAAGGACACTCTGGCTGCTTTGAGGACTCAGCAGGCAGATCAAATTCAGGCTATGTATAGTGTATATAACAGTAGCACATATAAAAAATATGAAAAATAGGGGCCAGACCCTTTTATTTGGAACTACAGCTGGATAGGTCTCTCTGAGGACATTTTTTTGGCCCCATATATAACTTCTCTAGTTCACTACAGTTAGAGAGTACTTTCTTGGAGCAGATGATGTCTAAGCAGGCAGGGCTACACAGGACTGACTTTTTGTAAGGAGAGTCCCTGCATGTAGAGTCAGCATGACTAGGGAAACAAGGGATGTATTTAAAGCCAGGGACCAGTCAGTTTGGCTAAAACAGATATAAGCAGGAAAGTACAACTTCTTCTTCTTCTTCTTCTTTTTCTTCTTCTTCTTCTTCTTCTTCTTCTTCTTCTTCTTCTTCTTCTTCTTCTTCTTCTTCTTCTTCAGGCTTCAGTTCATTTTTTATTATTTTATTCTTACAAAATGTAAAATTTGGTTCTGGTGCACCATTTTGTGACTTTTGACAAGATAAAACCATGTAAAATAGCACAACAGTCAAAAAACTGAATGGCCCTTTCAAGTCACCCCCCAAAAGCTCTGATGCTCTCCTTCTAGTCAGCCCCTTGCCCCCATCACTGATAACCACAGATCCATTGGCACACACTCTGTAGCTCTACAGTGTTTTTCTAGAATGCCATAAGGACCGTTGTCCTCTCGATGCATTTGTGATTATTCTATGTGGCTGCATATACCAGCCACTTAATCTTTTCTGTTAAAGCACAACTTCTGAAGGTAGGAACTATGATTGGGTCAAAGATGTGTCACAGTTCTCTTCAGACAGGTCTAGTCTTTTGATTTTATGACATGCTGTTGTCATCAACAAACTTCATAAAAAGGAACCCTGTAAACTGACGTTTATAAAACAGTGCAAAAAAATCTCCTAATAGCAGCTGGAGAGATGGCTGATTCGGTAAAGTGCATGCTATGTAAGTGTGAGGACCTCTGGGTGATGCCCAGAAGCTGTACGAAAAGCTGAGCATGATGGCATGTTCTGATACTCACAGTGTTAGGGAGACAGACCCCTGGAGCTCACCGACCACCTTCCCAACAAATCAGTGGAGAGACCCTATCTTAAAATAGAGAAGAGCAATTGAAGAAGATACCTATTATCAGCCTCTGGCCTTCACATACACACACACACACACACACACACACACAAGCACGCACACAGACATCCACATGCACATAAAAGAACACATGCGTACACACACAAACACTCACGCATACATGCTCTTGTGTACGCACATGCAGACATACCATCTACACACACACACAGACAAACATGTCCGTGAATACATACACATGCACGCATACTCACAACCAATCTCATAATGCTTTAAATAAGTTCATAGTTTCTTGGTGGCTTCATTTATAGCCATCCTGGGGTGTAGGTGGCCTCTGGGCTGTAGGTTGTACACACCTGAGTGATGAGGAGCTAGAAAAATAGGCTCTGTAGCACACACAAAAAAATGGGGAGAAACTTTGGATCCAGGATAAGGGCTCCATTTAGGGCTAGGTAGCTTTCTAGTTATTTGATTGGGCAAATCAGTTGGTCTCATGTAAACCCTAAATTTCCTCATCCAGTAAATACCTGCATTCCTGAGTGTGTACTTACATGCATGTATGTGTGTATGGAGAAGAGTTGGGTGGTGGAAGAAAAGCCAGGAAGAAGTGAAAACTAGCTAGTGTGAAAACTGAGTAGCAAGGAATGAGCATGGTAGGTAGACTACAAACCATCCATGTTAGGGCCCAGGCTTTAGGACCCCTCCGTGTTGAGTGCAAGAGGGTAATTAAAGCTGAATAGCCAGTAATGGGGCAGGAGGCAAAAATGGGTGTCTGAGTTTCCTGTATATCCAACAACAAAAATTGTCAACCCTAAATGCACTGTAAGCCAAAGTCCAGAGTAAGTAAGGATGGCCATAGCTAAAGATCACAAAGCCACCAGCACAGCCTGCTTCCTAGCTATATGATTTTGGCCAACACTTAAATTCTCTGATCCTTTGTTTCTCTTTTATAAAATGGAAACAATGGTTCTGACTTCTCTGAGTTAGGGGAAATGGAAGTAAAGCTATGCTCAACATCAGATAGCAGCTCAACCAAGTGTGCTCCACAGCCTCCTTAAACTAACTTGTAGCTGTACGATAGCGAGTCATGCTGCAAATTGTGGACAGGTGTAGAACTTAAAAACAGACAGGTGGGAGGGGCTACATTGATCCCATTAACAGAAGATGAGGGAGTCCCAGCTATCCAAGTGGCAATCATGGCTGTAAGAGGTTAGGCTGGAAATCCATGGCCCTGGGGACCAGGCTGAGGTTGCTAGGCATGCAGTGATAAGAGCAAGAGGAGGTGGCCTGTTGCTAGGGAAGGAGGGGGATTGGGGGAGCCATTGACAACCTCTGAGCCAGGGACATCCCCATGGTAACAGAAGCCGCTGGTGTCTGGAGAAGTGGGAGGAGGAGCAATGGCTGGCTCTGTTCCCAGAGGAGGCCTCCCACTCTGGGCCTCAGTGTCCCTATCTGTCCCACTGAAAATTTGGTTTAGGTATTGAAGATTCTTCCTTGTTTTGACCTTACAGTCCTTCCTTTGTGTCCCCATTCACATAGCTGAGGCTCTACAGATCCCAAGAGCCGTCCCACTTGTGTCCAGGTCTTCCCTCCCATACGCTTCCTGTTCAGCTCTGCCTGGCTGCCCACCCTGCCCACTCTCTCTTCCTACTGTTTCCTGTACCTCAAGCCTTGTCACTTACTGCCTGCAACATGCTTTCTTCCTGGGATAGAGAAGCAATTCCCGTCCTGTCCAGTGTGGGAAGCCTGGCTCTCATCCACCTAGACTGCTTCCTCCATCCTGGGCTTTCCAGCTGTCAAAGGCTTTAGCCCCTCTCCTTTGTGATCACTGTAGCAATTTATTGAGCTACTTCTGAGAGTTTGGCTCTCCCCATGATACTTGGCAGGTACATTTATGGTGACATATTGTGATTCCCAACTTTACATAAGACTGTATTTGGTGAGCTCCTGGGATTTGTCTGAGAGCCTTCTGGTACCCTGTGGTAGATCTAGGTTTAGAACTTGCCTCTGTATCATTCCTTCTACCCCTATCTGTGGTGCAGGAATGATTTTTCATCTTGAGCACCAGCAGCCTTACCAAGAAATGGCTGGTCACTTTACATGCAGTCTGTCATTTTGTCTTCACTATAATCTTAAAGGCTATGTATTTTTGTTATTTTACAAAGATGCCAAGGCTTAGAAAGGCAAGTAATTTGCCCTGCAGTAAAAATTAAGGTGGGAATCTAGATCATCAGATTTGTAATTACCAGTGTCATGGGTTTAACCTGATTGCTTTCCTGAAGCATGTAGAACATTCATTCCCTAACTAGCAGACTTGTGTTGGACAATCTGTTTGTGAGGAGGGGTGACACAGAAGGAGGTAATTGGGGACCCCTGCCCACAGGCAGTCCTGACCCTATGGTTGTCACAGACAATGATAAGTTAGCATTAGAATGTGATAACAGTACAGATGGCCAGTGTCTAAGAACAAGAATATGGAGGGATTGATCTGGATTCTGATAGCAAGAGAGAAGGAAAGACCAAGGAGATCTGGGTAATTTTCCCAAAGAAGGAAATTTTTCTGGAAGCTCCAGAGAACTGAGTTAGAGCAAATGGTTCCTCTTCTCCCCTTCCTCTCTGGGTTCTCCTACCACCACTTAGCCCAGCACCCCCCTCGGAAGTGGGTGACCCCTAAGTCAGCTGAATGCCTGGTTGGCACCAAAATAAACCTTTCTTCCCTCTCTCCCCCTCCCCTTGCCTCTGTCCCCTCTGTCCTGGCTTTAATTAGCAGCCCTAAGGATGAGTCACTCAGCAGCTGGGGAGGGAGGCTCCGAAGAGCCCGGTTAAGCTCAGGCTCTCGCCCTGAGCCTTACGGGAAGCACCACGGTGTTCACATGTATCGGTGTGTATTGCTGCACGTCGGGGAGGCTCTGCATCACTGCCATCGAGAAGAGTGCAGGGGCAGCTTGGCAAGCTGCCTTGAGGCCATGCCTGTCAGGCTGTCTGCATATAAGCATATCTGATGGTTGCTGCATTTGTCTCTGCGTGTGAATTTCTGGCTGTAGTGTCATAGCAAGGGTCAGGAAATGAGGGAGGGAGGTTTTGGGGGAGCAAACAGAAATGCTATAATAATTGCAGTCACTTCTCCTGACATAAGCATTTTGATGTTTTCCCTTATAAAAGCCCTGCATTTGTATCCCCAAATTTCGCTTGTCTTAGTTTGGGCACATCTTGTTGCAGGGAGCAGAAGCTTCCCTGAGCTAGCTTAAGAATAGAGAGGGGAGGGCTATAATGAGACTACATTTCACAAAATTAAGAATAGTAAAGGAATAATAGCCATGCTTTTCACCAACTAAAAATCTAGATCAGAAGTCAAGGACCAAGATTGCTGTTGACTCTGTGGATCATTTGTACCTATGTCTTGTCTTTATCCCTCATCTCTTTATCCCTTCTCATCTCTTTTTTCGCTGATTCTTCTCTGTGGTTTCCTCTGTCGTTGTGCACCCTATCATGGTCATAGCCTGGAAGCAATGTGACTTAAAGTCCCTGTCATTTAATTGGAGAAATCCTATCCAGCCTCTGGTAATACAAGACAGCAAGGTGGGTTGTCTTGGAAGTGGATGAGGGTAGAGAGGTACAGTACTTAGAACTTGTTTCTTTGGTACTGAGCATGAGTTTTATGTGCACAAAAACAAGGTCAGGAGCCAGGCATGGAAGCACACTCTTTTAATCCCAGCACTTGAGTGGCAGAGGCAGGAGGCTCTCTGAGTTCCAGGACAGCCAACGCTACACACACACACACAGGGACACACACACACACAAAAGGACATACAGGCACAAAACTCTGTCTCAGAAAATAAGCAAACAAACAAATTTGAGGGCAGAGCCTGGGGATACTCCATTTAGAGGCCTATGATGTTAAGATTGCCCATCCACCCAGTTTTTGGTCCCTACTTATTTCCAGGTGACCTTTGTTCTCTGTTTTCAAGTTCTATGTTCTTATATCAAAATACACTATTTTATCTAAAACTATTTTTTCACTTTTTTGTGATATTTGTATTGAAGCCAGGATCTCATGCATATTAGGCATATGCCCTATTCCTGAGCTACCCTGTTTCCTTATTTTAAATAAAATACCATATATATATATGTCATATATATCATATATATATACCATATATATCATATATATATGAGACTATCTCACTCTATCTCCAATATACATATATACATATACATATATTGGAGATAGAGTCTCACTTTGTATCCCTGTCTAACCTGGAACTCTCTGTGTAGCCCAGGCTAGCCTTGAACTCACATTGAGAACAACTTCTGAGTGCTGGGATTAAAGACATGTGCCCCCTGCCCATTCCAAAACACCTTTTAAATGCATGCTGCAAATTACCATTGCCACCAGTTTGTGGCAATTTTCATAGCCCTGGAACAACTGGAATAATGTTACTCATGGTACAGCTGCTACCAAATTTGTGGTCACTTTAGGGATTGTTCTGTTTTATTGGTTCAGTGACTAAATTCATAGTTATTTGTAGCATATAATTACAGACACACATTATCAATATTACCAGCGTGACGCTTGAGCTTATTTTTCCATTAATACAACCCTGCCATTTTTTACATTAATTATAGAGGGAATTAATGACCCCTTAGATGAGTTTTCACCTATTAGTAAAGAGTTAGGAACCAGCTGTGCCAGTAATGAGTGGTCTGCAGATGTGAGGGCAATGCCCATCGCTCCGGACTTGGCCCTGACTTAGCATTTTCTGGCTGAAACTGGAGTCTTGTTCCCACCTCATCTAGGGCTTTCTGGTTCTAGTCCAGCAAGAGATGCTGCTGTTCTTTTTAAAAAACTATGACCACTCTATTATTACTGTTAAATAATTATCTCAGGCTCAGGCAGAGTCTCTTTCAACTCCTTTTGTTTTTGTTATTCTAAATATTAATTATTGTTTTGGTGCTGAAAATATCTGTTGAATTTCAGGTAGTGTTTGAGTACACTTGACACACATTATCTTTAATTTTCAGAGCTATTCTGCCAAGGAGGGGTGACTTAAGGGTGAGGAAACATATAACTAAAGGAGGTAAAGTGACTTGTCCAAATCATCAATCTATCCATTCATGCATTTTTGTCTTTAATTCAAGGATGATTCATCGAGTTCCTACAGTACCAGCTGAATCAATGTGGGTAATATCATAGTGCGTAGTAAAATGATGGGCCTTGTGCTGGACCCTACTGTTTGGTTAGGGAAACAGAAAATTACCCACAGTTAGAACTATGCTTTGGTATGGGAGCATTAAGGAAGTATGCCTAATCCAGCCTTAGAGTCAGGGAAGATTGCCAAGCTGACATCCAAACTGAGATTTGTAGGGTGAGTAGAAGTCATTTGAAGGAGAATGGAGTGATGTGAGATGAAATGGACAGTATTACAGGCTAGAAATGTGGGGGGTGTGGTTGGCACCTGGATTTGTGAGGACCTAAAGCTGCATGTGTAGTGGGAGTGGATAGTTATGAGAAAGGATCTGGAAATTAGAATAGTTTATGTTAGAAGGCTGGAACTGGGGCCCGGGTCCATTGTACTCACTGCGAGGGAGCTACAGGGCTCAGCAGGAGTGTTTCCATGCTTCCTGGGCTCCTGGAAATATGTACTGGGCCAGGCCACCTCCTGGGTGGGTCTGCATATTATCTTCACTGTATTGTAGTGGCTTCAGTGCCCTCTTGTGTCCACTGGCCCATCTTGCAACTGTGCTGGGAACATTGTCTCCCACCAACATATATAACCAGATGGACCTGCGTTAAACATTGGGCTCAGAGGAACAACTGTTCTTACAGATTTCCAAATCAATTAGATGAAATCATGAACAGCATTGAGAGAAGCTGGTTGAGAGAAGAGCAGAGTGGAAGGGCACTAGGAAGTTGATCCATCCTGCCTAGGTGGGATCAGGGCAAATTCCCAGATGATACAGCTTCTAGCTGACTTTTGAAGAATATTCAGATGGGGAGGTGGCTGTGGGGCCCCAGATGGAAAGCACAAGTTAAGGTGAGACATAGAGCAGCTGAGAATTAGAAGTCATTCTATCTGGGTGAGGTTGGGGGAAAACGTGGTACACATTTGTAACCACAGTACAGAGAAAGTGCAGGAGTATAAGACCAGCCTGGGTTATGAGGCAAAACTATATCTCAAAAAAAATGGAGGAAGACTTGTGATTAGCTGAAGGTGGGAGATAGGGGCACTGAAGGATCTACAATACCTGCTACTAGCTTATTGAATAGGTATTTAAAATATGGACTAATGGGCAAAGCTTCTTTATTCTTTAGAATTACACACCTAGCTAAGTATCTGATGAAAGCTGGAAAATAATATTTCCTTGAGGTACTTTCCATACAACTCCAGGATCTTGAGCGATACTCCCTCTCATGCCACAGACTGCCAAAATAACCGTAGTCTGAGTAAGGAAACCCTATCATGGCCTCCAAGGAATTGCAACATTGAACCCTTTGTGCACTTCCAGCCTCATGCATGTCTCTGCAGTTTTCACTCGGCCACTGTGGCCTCTTTGAAGTTCCTGGAAGCAATACCTCAGGCCCTTTCTTCTGCATAGAATTCTTTCTCCCTCCTGTCTTCACGTGAGCAGAGTGTCTGTCTCTTCTCAGACATAGGCTCCTTGAAGACAGGACATTATCTACCTTTAGAACCCAGCACTGTGCCTAGTCCACAGTATCTGTAGAAAGGATTCACCAGTGACTTGTGCCTAGATTAAACTCCCCACTCTGAATTAATTCCGCACTTTGTGAAGCATCATTTAAGGTTATATAATGTGCTTAGATATGCCTGAATTTCACAAAGTCCCCAGTTCATTAACAGGTATTTTCCCTGAAGCAAATGGGGTTCTCACAAGTTCCCCTAACTCCATTGGGAGAAGAGTCAGACTGTCTCTTGCCCATCATTGTGGGAATACTTGGGTGTATAGAGTCTTGACAAGAACCTGTGAGGTAAGCCACATGCCTCTAATTCCAGCACTCAGCAAGCTGAAACAGGAGGATTGCTGTACATCTGAGGTCAGTCAGTCTGGGTTACATAACAAGTACCAGGCCAGCCAAAGGCTATGTAGCAAGAACCACTACGCCCCATCTCAAAAATGACAAATGAACAAACAACCCTGTGAGGTAAGCAAAGCATGGCAGGGTGGCATGCACCTTTAATCTCAGTACTTGAGAGGCTGAAGCAGGATATTTGAGGCATCCTGGGCTACATAACAAGACTCTTTCAAACAACAACAGACAAAACAAACCTATGGAGTAGGAATTGCTGTTGCACTTCTATAAATAACCAAACTCAGTCTCAGGGGATAGACTCAGATAAATGGTTGCATTGAACTCTACTAAGAGCCTACCCACAGTGTAGGCTCTTGGACTTCCCAGAGAGTAAAGGGGACTTGACCGAGGTCATATATCATCAGCCTTACAGCCAGGATTACAATTTCTGTCCTTTGTCAGGCTAAGAGGAAGGTCTGGGCCAGAGGTGAAGCAACTGCAGGAGCTGGAAGAGTTGTCCAAGGAAAGTAAAGGAAGCGGAGGTTGAGGTGAGAGCTTGAGTACCAGGTAATAGGAGATGGACAGGGAGAGAGGAGGGCATAGAGGTCCCACAGATGCCAGGTTTGTAGTGCTTCAGAGGCCTGCCTCTTGCTAGCAGCCTTGGCTGTCTTCAGATGAACCAGTTGTCCTGGTAGGGAGACAGGAAGTCTGGCCTGTGGCCTGTCAACTCCTATTTCTTCTACATCACTGACCACCCTGGCCCTTCCCGGGAGCCTTCTGCTCAGAACAGCCAGGAGCCTGGGCCCTGGGGCCATGAAAAGCTAGGATGCTTTGAGCTGCACCCGTGATTCTTTTTTAGGAACACTCCCATCATTCAGACTCCCCAAATTCTATTTTCTCTGGTGCTACCCATATAGTGAGTAGGGATTGCCATGGTGGGAAGACAGGGTGCCACACACCCACTTGTGCCCCGTTATATCAACTTTGCTGAGATTCTATTCCTCTGCTTCATTTGTTGGACCTGTGGAATCAGGCTGGACGGTCTTCCTAGAGGAACAACCTCTTGATGATAAATGGCTTGTGCTTTTCTCTTTGGTTTTTGTTGTTGCTGCTTTGTTTGTGCCAGTGTAGAAAACAACAGAGAAGTGAATGAGAGCTTATTACAGTCATAACGAATATTGTTCAGGGCCCCATCTGAAACTGAGTGATTTGAATTTTACTTGATGTGACTGTTCTAGGACACTATATACGTCTGTAAAAAATGTACTGAAATGGGATGATTGTGAGAAGCTTCTGCTAAAAGATTTCTGTATATACAAAAAAAGTAATAGGGCTGAGGGTACAGAGTCCATATTTTGCAATAGCCAAATTAAGCCCTAATCATGTGATTCTGCCACTACTACTGAGCTTTTGTATCTCAGTTGTCTCCAGAGGGTATCCAAATTGGCCTTGTGACACAAACTTTTCAGGATGAGACAAAGTTGCTTGTGGAGATTCCAGAGGAGATGCACATAGGGGAGGGGGGCCAGCACCAGGTTTGGCCATGAGGGATAAGAGAGCTCTCCAAGCTGCTTCCTCATGTTAGGAATTCCCAGCTAAGAAGGAGCAAAGTTTCCAATTGCAGCTGGCCTGGCCCCTCCTCCTTGGCTCCTCCTTCTAGGGAAGGGCTGAGGAAGAAGGGGTGGAAGCGGTGACGGTGACGTGACAGGGGTAGTACTGGCAAGGGGTAGGGAGGGGGACTGCCCCTGGGACAGGCCCAGACTCATGGAACTCCCCTGGAGGAGCAGCAGGTAGGAATGTGGACCACTTACCCTGATCCCTTCGCTTTCTGCTTAGACCTAGACCCACTGCTTGGGCTGCTGATTCAGCTGCCTTCTAGCTTCCTGGTTTCAGGCTCCCTTTTTGTACTCTTGAAGGCCTTTGGTTCAGGAAAGAGAGTCGACTTATGAGTCTGTGGGCATCTGAAAGCCAGCCCAGTAAGGACCTTGGAGTCCCAAGCAGCTCTGTCTGTGGCCTATGAGAGGTGACCTTCGTGACTGTCCTGGCATTAGCAGAGCACACCCGGCAGCCTGCACGCTCCAGCCACTGACATTCTGATGCTAACATTCCATCAGCCCGGGGGTGTCTGAGACTCAGATGCAGTGAGACATTGAGTCTGGGACCAGTAGTAACTGGCACATAGAGGATACTCGAGAAACAGCCACTCTGATGACTATGATAGCATTCTAGAGCTTCAGATAAGAGTTCTCACACTCAAAGATTCTCTGTAAAAATTTGGGCATCTTCTGACTTGTAATGCATTATAGAATGAGCAGCTGGTCTGAACTTCAGCTCCATTTCTGACTTTTGCTTGGGCTCTTGAATGGCCAATACCTTTAGGAGCTTGTGGAGACAAAGGCTGGCTGACATGGAGGTGCAGGCTCCACTTACATCTTGTCCTGGCTATGGCCACCTGGTATGACCCCACAACCTTACTCTGTTGGATAGGGCAGGGAGAAACCCTTTAGCCCCGCTACTTATTGTCCCTCCTCTTCCCTCTTTCCATTCTCTGGACTTTAATCACATTAAGCAGGTGCCAGAGGGGCCTGTAGACTGTGCACTGGGGGTGGGGGGGTAGGGGCCGGGTACAGCAGTGGAGTGGAGTGTGGGCCCAGCCTTGGGATGTATAGGGGACAGTGAGGGCCTTGGATGCAAAGACTCCTCCTTGGAACCACTCTGTCGTCTAACTTGCCTGCCCTTCCATCCCCAGCTCTGAGTCTTATCCTGTGACCAAGACCACTGAGAGCTTGTCAGCCCTCTCTGTCCTGAGCCCCCTCTGCCCTGATATTCTCTGGCGCTCCTCTTCTCTCTGTGTCTTTTGTCTAGTCCTTTCTCTATCTCCCTCTTCCTCTTTCTTTTCTGTCTCTTTCAGTTTCTCTCAAGTCTTTTCTTCTGCTCCTTCAGTGTCCCACCCCACCCCACCCTGACCTACCCCAGTCTCCTCTTTGGGGTCTCTCCTCCTCTCCTTTCATATAAAGGTTCTTCTCTAAGGGGAACCCTTGCATATCCCCACACAGCTTTTCCTTCTCTTTCACCCCCCCCCCTTCTGCTTTCCTTCCTACCTTCCTGCTGTGAGGAGGGCTCCTTTTTCCCTTCCCTGCTGTGGTGTCCTAGCGTCTGTCAGTGACCCAGGTCCCCACGGAGTCACCTGGAACACAGGAGGCCCAAGCCTGGCTCTTGTCTCTACTGCCCCCTGTTGTCATTGTGTTCTGTTTGTGGTTGAGTGCTGTCCTCTCTTTCTTGACTTTGTGGTTTTTTCTTTTTCCTTCCTTCCTTACCCCATTCCTTCCTTCCTTCTTTCCTTCCTTCCACCCTCCTTTTTCTACCATGCCTCCTTTACTCCTTTTCTCCTTCCCTTCCTTTCCTCTCCATCCCTCCTCCATTCCTCCCTTTACTCTTCCCTTTCACCTTCCTTTTCTGTTTTCCCCTATCTCATCATATTTTACCTCCTTTCCGTCCTCCCCTCCCTCCTCCCTTTCCTTCCCTCTTCCTTTCTGTGAACCTTCCCTTTTCTCCATCCCCCACCTACTCTTACCCCCTTGTTCCCACTGCCCACCCTGCCTCTTCCCTCCTTCCCTGTCTCTTTCTCTGTCTCTCTTTTCCTTTCTCTTACTGTCTCTCAGGTCCACAGCGTCTCATATTCTACACCAGTATTGCTGTCCTACTCAGGTCCTTGACTCCATGAAGCTTACCCCCTCAGGCAGGCTGGCAGAGAGCAGGTAAGAGCTAGACCTAACCCTCTCCCACTCCTTTCCCCTTCCAAACCAATATGCACCATCATTGCCAGACACCCCTCACCTCTACCCCTGCCCCATGTCCCTTAGTCCCCTGTATGACTGTGGAGTGGTTGTCTGAATGTGTGCAGAGAGTGTCTTGGGAGATCAGGTCCAGAGATTAAAGAAGACCTCCGAAGGTTTGTATTTTAGTCTTTTTAAAAGAAATCTATCCCTAGAGGCCTGCCTCCTATAGCTGGGAGTGGTTGGTCTTGGAATATGTGGCATTTGAAGGATGTTCTGAAGTATGAATAGGAGTTTGCCACTTAGGTAGATTGTGGAAGGATGTTTAGGTAGAGGGAAACCCCTTCCTACATTTTTGGAGAACAACATCAAAAGAGGGAGGCCTAGCAATATGGTGTTTTACACCTTGGTCCCAGTACTCAGCAGACAGATCTTTGTGAGCTCAAAGTCAGTCTGATCTACACAGTAAGATCAAGGCTAGCTGGGACTACACAATGAGGCACTGCCTCAATAAACAAACAAAACTAAACACCTTGCATTTAAAAGGAAGAATGGAATTTACAGACTATTTAGAATAAATTAATTTATGAGACCATTACATCTTACAACCTATGAGGAATGTCCATAGGAGCTTGAGAGGAAAATCTATAGTCTTCAGGTGTTTTATTTTTTGTGGTGCTGGGGATTGATCTTAGGGCTTCACGAGTGCTAGGCAAACACTCTATCACCGAGCTATATAGTCCCAGCTCTCTCAGTGCTTTTATTAGAAACAAGACAGGTCAAATTACATGAACTAATTATTCCATTTAAGAAGTTAGAAAAAGAACAACAAAAGAAAACTAGAATAGAATCATTATTGTAGCTGAAGCCCAAAATCAATGAAACAGAAAACAAAACTTTTGATCCTCTGGCAGATATGACTGTGGAAAAGGCAAAAAAAAAAAAAAAAAAAAGTAAGGAAAAAATATTTTTAAAAAGATTTACCATAGATTCTGAGGACATTTTTGAAAAGTTATAAGAAAATGCTGTGTGTGTGTGTGTGTGTGTGTGTTTATAACGCGAGCACATGTTTATACCAAGAAACATAAAAATGTAATTTAATTGGGTGGTTTTCTAGGAACATGTAAATTACTGAGATTACCTACAAAAGGGCAAAAAAAAAAAAACCTGAATAGGATGGAAAAGTAAGGAATAAGTTGAAAAAAAATATTGGTCAATTTTTTTCTCTTGAAAAATAATACCAGTTGTTTTTCTGGAGGTTCTAAAAGTTCTAGCAAATCTTACAAAGTTAGGTAATAGGAACAGATAACCATCTTCCCAGTTTTCGTGTTGCAAGGCTAGGTAGGTAACTGGCTGTTGAGTGACGTACCTGCAGTCCCAGCTACTCACAAGGCTGAGGCAAGAATGCTACAGATATAGCTAAATGGAACAACATAACGCTCTAGGTTTAGATGCAGGGATTTGTACATGTTAGACTGAGCTACGTCTGGGATTTCAGGCATGTGCTCCATACCTGAGGAAACAAATAATAAAATATTATCAAATAGAATCCGTTAGAGTATTAAAATTATATCTTTCTTGGCTCGGTGGCCTAGATTTGTAATTTCAACACTTTCAATGAAGGTAGAGGTCAGAAGGTGAAGTACTCAAGGTCAGATTTGGCTACATAGCAAGTTTAAATCGAATCTAGGCTGCATGAGACACGCAGAGAGAGAGAGAGAATCTTAAAAAAAAAAACAAAGGCTTCCTAGGAGTGAAGGGACTATTCAACATTAGGAACCCTGGGTGCTAGAGAAATGACTCAGTGGTTAAGAAAAACTGGCTGCTCCTCTAGAGGACCCGGATTTGACTGCCCACACCCACATGGCAACTCATAAACTTTTGTAAACCCAGGGGGATGCAATGCCCTCTTTTGGCCTCTGCAGGTACCAGACATGCACTTGATGTACAGGCATACATGAAGCAAAACACCTATAGACGTTAAAATAGTAATAATGACGATAAATGTTAGGATAGATGTAATTTATTACAGTGTTTCTCTTTTATAGGAAAGATCATTTAATAATTTTTATGGATGTTGGGAATGTTCTGATAAATTTACAATATATTCTCTTGCTTTAATGGAATAAGTTGTTACACAGCAAAAGAAAACCAATACATGAAGCTAGGAATTAAAAAAACTTCCTGAACTTCAAAAAGGTTTGTTTTGATCAGAAATCAGGGAATGTAACAATGAAGCACTTAAGTCATCTCCATTGAATTCAAGAACAAAGGAAGAATGATTGCTATCACTATTGTTTAATGATTTTTGGAAAATTTAAAGTGGGATTTCTGGTATTTTTATTGGATTTGTTATTTGATGATTTCATACATGTATACATTTCATTCCAATTATTAAAAATGGTATTAAAAAAGAAATGAATAGTGTAAATATTAGATTGAATCATAGTTGGCATTATCTGAAGGTGATGTGATTGTTTAATTAATCAAAGAGAATAAATTGAAAGTTCTCTTCAACTGCTAAGAAATTCCAGCATGTTAGGTACAGATAAGGCAAATATGTACCTAAAACATTAGCATTTCTGAATACCAGTAACATCTGACTAAATGACATAATAATTAAAGATACTTTTTCAGGGTGGTGGTGTCACACACCTTTAATTCCATCACTCATGAAGCAGAGGCAGCCAGATTGCTGTGGGTTTGAGGCCAGCCTGGTCTACAGAGAAAGTTCCATGACAGTCAGGGCTGTTACACAGAGACAGCCTGTCTTGAGAAAAAACATTTTTTAAAGAAAAAGATACTGGTCACAGTAGTGAAAAACAATCTATTAACTTCCTAGAGATTTATGTGAAACAGGAAGTATTTTTGTAAAAGTTTGTAAATTTTTATTGAAGGCTGTAAGACTTGACTGCATCAAGGGCTATCTTTATTTGAGGATGAAAGGTTCAATATGGTGAACAATGTTATTTTCTCCCATTTTGAACAAATTGTTCAATGCAATTTTCATAAAAATTTCAGTAATATTTTCTTTAGTATTGAGCAATTGCATTTTAAAGTTTGTTTAAATGAATAAACACATAATTAAGAAATTTTTTATAAAGAGGAATAATGTAGGAGACTTACCTATTAAATGTACCCAAACCTTACCATAAGAGCTCACATTAATGGACTGGAAAGATGGATCAACAGTTAAGTGCATTGGTTGCTCTTACAGAGAGCCTGGGTTCAATTCCTAGCACCTACCTCGTAGTTCACAACCATCCATCACTCCAGTTCTAGGGGATCTGATACCCAACTCTGACCTCCCCATAAGCAGAAGGCATACACATGATGTGTAATACGCATGAAATAATAAAATAAATGAATCTTAAAAAATCAAAAGACTGCAGTAATTACAATTTTTATATCCTCCCAGAAATAGAGGAATAGATGAATGGAACAGACTGAGGAGTTTGGATGCAAACTCACATGTCGAAATGGGAAATTTATTTGTGATGAAGAAGATATTTCAGACCAGTAACACATATGAAAACATGGTTGTAGGGTTGCCAGAAGAAAATTTGGAATATTTTAATTATAATAATAAGATAGAAAAGGCCTTGTAATGTGAGACTTTGAAACCATGAGTGATGCACACCTTTAACCTCAGCACTTGGGAGACAGAGGCAAATGGATCTCTGTGAGTTTGAAGCCAGCCTGGTCTACAAAGTATGAAGGACAACCAGAGCTACATAGTGAGACCCTGACTTTAAAAAACAACAAAAACAAACCCTAGAAGCCAAACCAACTGTGATGGTGCATGCCAGTATTGCCAGATATTTAGAAGGATTACTTGAGGCCAGGAGTTCAAGGCTAACAAGAGCAACACAGTGAGATCCTATAACTCTTCTCAAAAATCAAAATAGCAAGAACAAAACAAAATAGAAGCTGTAAAAATAGAGTAATATTTTTTCTTCATTAACATTTAAAAACTTCTGTGTGGAGAAAGATAATGTATTGCAAGTTAAAGCACAAATAGCAAGGCTGTAGAAAGTATCTTTACTATATAGATATCAGGTAAAATGTTGCTATCACTGTCTAAATCTATACTGTCTCCTGGAAGTCAGGAAGAAAAGGACACCCAACCTGTTTAAAATGGAGGATTAGGTTGGACATGGTAGTTTTTACCTGTAATCCTACAATTCAGGAAGCTGAGACAAAAGGAACTATATATTCAAAACTAACCTGTGATATGTAGTAATTTCCAGGACAGCTTGCACTGTGGAGTGAGATTCTGTCTCAAATAAAGTAAAAATAAAATGTTGAAATAATATGATTTGATGATTCAACAATGAAATAGAAAATTACCTAATAAGTATGAATAGCCACTAACCTTATTAATTGTTAACAAACTGAAGGTGAAACCATAACAAAAGGTTTTCAGCTATAAAAATTAAAAAAGATCAGAAGGATCCTGAAGAACAGAACCTCTTAAATACCTTGATTGGAGTACAGATTAATACAGGTTTTTGTTTGTTTGTTTTATGGGGCTACATAGTCAGTTGCCAGGAAAATTTCTCTTTTCCTTTTTGGATTTATGAGACAGGGTCTCGCTGTTAGCACCAGCTGGTCTGAAACTCTTGATTCTTTTGCTTCATCATTGTGAGTGCTAACATCACCAGGTTTGTAAGAGTGGATGTTATGAACATGAGAATCTTGAATGTGCTCATTCTTCCAACCTGAGAGCCATGTCCTGGAGCAAGATTTTTCTGAGGGTTTAATGACATAGAAAGCTCAGCTTAGCCTTTTCTAAAACACCCAATGCAAATTGCAAACATGAGATCTATTATGCAACTCCTTATTAAATACCCTTGTAGACTATCACTCCTTTAAAAAAAAACACAACATTAATTTTACTTTTAGTTATGTTGGGGAGGGGTATATTCACTGGAGTGCAGGTGTCATTGTTGTTATTTTTTATTGTTTGTTTTGTTATTTCAAGACAGGGGGTTTCATTACATAACTCTGGCTGTCCTGGAACTCATGATGTAGACCAGGCTGCTTGCAGGTGTCTTTAGAGACCAAGAAGCATTGGATTACCTGGAAATGGAGATCCCAGAAGTTATGAGCTTCTGATATGGGTCATAGGAGTTGAACATAAGTTCTCTGAAAGAGCATGCTCTTAATGGATGAGCCATTTCTCCAGCCTCAAATACTACTCGTGACCAAGTCTTCTAAATTTTCTATTAATGAATTTATTTTGTGTGCAGAGGTGTTTTGTTTGCATGTATGTCTGAGCACCACTAGCATGTCTGGTACCCAGACATGAGGCCGGAAGAGGGTACCAGATGCCTTGGAACTAGAGTTACAGATGATATGGGTGCTGGGAATTGGACCCAGGTCCTCTGGAAGAGCAGGCAATGCTCTTAACCATTGAACCATTTCTCCAGCCCTATGACCACCTCTTCATTAAAAAGTTATATAATGTATGATTTAAATAAGACAGGATTTGTAAATAACCTTTACCTTTAGCTAGTTTATACACTTGTTAAAGCAATGAAAATAACCTTTATCTTCACCTTAAATAAAATATACATTATTGGGACTGGAGAGGTGACTCAGTGGTTAAGTGCACGTGCCGCTTAATGGAACAGAGTATGTCTGGTCCTACTTTCAAGGAGTTCTAGTCTAGCAGGGAGGAAAAGACTTAGGCTGAGCTGGCTGTCAGTATATAGGCATGTAACTCCAACTGGCACCCAGGGAAGTCTTCCTACAGATGACATTCATAAGGATTTGAAACAATAATTTTCTTTCATTCTCATCCTTTATGAGGAATTGCCTTGTCTTTTTTACTCTTCCAAGCATGATGACCTCATTGAGGAAAAAACAGTTGCATCAGTTTATTCAAGTTCAAGATTTTCCATTTACTTCTCTGTGATGTAAGTAATGCTTACTTACCTCTTAGGGCTGTTTTAAGAATTGGAGATAATACATGTAAAACTGCAGGGTGACTGTCAACTCAACAAGAGGAAAGACTACTCAGATCTTGTTTTCCTACCAACAAAGTGTGTAACACTATCATTGTGTGAAGACGGTTCTGTAACAAAGGATGACCCTGACTATAGCAGGCAGGATTTTGGAAAACAGGAGGATGCATAAGGAGAGTGCCAGGTGCCTGGTTTGGCATGACTTATTTGGGAATTAGAAAAAGAGGTGGCCTTGGGAAATGAAGGCCCTAGCTCTGGCCCTAGTTCTTGATCCTTTACTTTTGCTGATGCTCTCTTGTGATCTCACAATCCAGAGCAGTAAGGCAAGGTATGCGACTATTTGCCATGAAGCCCATGGCAATCTCTGTCCAAACTCTGTCCCTTGAACAACTTCACACATCTCTTAACACACTTTTTCTTTGTTGGAAAGAACAGAATACTACCAACAGCGTCATGGATTTTAGTAACTGAGGAGCAGATGACCCCATTCAAATGAATCCATTCAGAATTTCTATCACTAAGTACCTGAAACACAATGGCTACCCATTAGAGTTGTTGTTATTGGTACTTATTTCAGTAGATACTTATAGAGTACTGCCTATGGAAGGTAATGGTTGTTGCCCTCCATGTATCCCACAGATAGTTGGGGGGAAGACTGTGAAGGCCTGTGACAGAAAAGAACACAAAGGGTAGAGGGTAGAGAATAGGGAGGGATCCATCCCTGTCTAGGGATGGCGAAAGGTAAACTCACCCTGAGTTCTGGGTCTTAAAGAACAAATAAGAATTAGCCAGATGGGTGAAGTACTGAAGAACATTCTAGGCAGAAGAAATGACATATGTAAAATAAATGGATTTTTTTTTTTTTTAGATAGAACAAGAGAGTGGAGTGTATGGCTCCCAGATAGGCTTCATGAGGCCCACGAACCTCCTGAAAATGGATCGAGGTGCTACATGTTTTTTTTTAACTATGCACATATTTTTATGAAGAAGATAGTTCACAGTTTTCATTAAATACATAAAGGGATGTATATTCTCTCAGGTTGAGAGTCAAAATTGTTAGTAACAAAGTATCACATGAAGTAATCTGAAGAGTATAGCGTGATAAAATTTGTGTTTTTTAAATGTCACATTATGGGTTGAAGAGATGGCCCAAGGTTAAGAGCACTGGTCACTCTTTCAGAGGTCCTGAGTTCAATTTCCAGCAACCACATGGTGGCTCATGACCATCTATAATGAGATCTGGTGCCCTCTTCCAATGTGCAGATGTACATGCAGGCAGAACAGTATATACATAATAAATAAATCTTAAAAGAATATCAGCAGTAAACTAGAATAATTAAAAAAATAAAGAAATATCACATTACCAGTCAGTATGGAAAATGAATTGTAGGTGGACAAGATGACACATGCCTGTTATCTTAGCACTTGGGAGATGGAGGCAGGAGGATCAGGAGTAACGGTTATGAAGAGTTAAGGTTCAGCCAGGGATACAGAAAACCTTGTCTACAAGAAGTGGATTGTGTACATAAAGGCCAGTGTGAGGATTGGCATAGAAAAAGTAGTGTCAAAGCAAGGCTAGTTAGTACATCGTGTGACCCTGGTAGGCCCCATTCATTTAGAGGTGTTTTAATTTCAAAGTTTGGAATCCAAATCCTTTGAGAGTTGTTAATAAGTTAGCTCCAAATCAACTGTTGGGTGATATAAACTGTTATAGATAGCAAAGATGAGGGACTAGAGGACAGAAATGAGTAGACATTAACAGGATGCCAAAGAGCCAGTAATAGACCAATCTAGGATAATAGTACAAGAAACAAAAACCTTAATCGATGCTCATCCATCACCCACAGTACTTGGTCTTATACCTAATTACTAACTTCCATCCTATTCCTTGTTCTTAGTGATCCCAAGTAATGCCAGAGACACTTATTTTCCTGTGGATTAGAGACTGGGGAGAAGGAGAGAGGAAGAGAGGAAGAGGTATTACTTCTGAGTTGTGAGTCAGAAAAAGTTTCCCAAAGAAAGTAACATCTATGCTAGTTACTCAAGATCCATGATGATGTCAAGAGCTAAAGATAGCATGGCAGTGGTGGTGCATTCCTTTGGTCCCAGCATGGGGGAGTCAGAGGCAGGCAGACCTCTGAATTTGAGGGCAACCTGTTCTACAGAGTGAGTTCCAGGACAGCCAAAGGGTACACAGAAAAACCCTGTCTCAAAACAAACAAACAAACAAAAATGAGGTAAAGGTAGAAGATGGAGGGTGTCTGAGAGTATGCACATAGTTTGGAGATGAGAAAGAGCAAATGAAAATATTAGTGGGGGCAGAAGTTAGACATGCCTCAAGCATGTCCGGGGGTATAGGCTTGTTATTTTTTTCAAGGGGATAGACAACTGGGAAACTTTGATCAGTTCTTGAATAGGAAAGTATTATCAAATTTGTGTTTTAGAAGGAGGGAGATTTGGGAGAAAGTTGATGCAATCATCCAAGAGAAGAGAAACTAAGAAAGTGTCAGTGAGCATAGAGAAGAGGAGATGGACTGAGAAGTGACTGGGCAAAAAAAAAAAAAAAAGGACCAGAGACTTGGGCCATAAGGAAAGATGGAGGAGGACTGAGAATGGAGTTCGCAGTAAGTTAGAGTTTTGAGGTTTAGCAATGGATCCATTTATTGCATGAATATTTACTAAAGTGCTGTTCTGTGCATGCAAAGTGGAGCGCTGAGAAAGAGAGATGCCTGTCCTGATGTATTTTACTCTAGATAAGACAAATAATAAACAGCAGGATGTGTGTGGTGAAGAGACAGAGGATGTTGGTGTGCCTTTTAAGGAGTTAAGTCTTTAATGATGAATTGTTGATCAGAAGCTTGAAGGAAGTCAGGCAGCAAAGCTGTGCACAAACTTAGATGATGCTCCAGACAGAAAGTGTGTGCAGTAGGAAGGAGAATGTGATTTGGGAAAGGCTGAATAAGGGGCAAAAGGAGTAAAGGATGAAGTGTCAGCAGGTGATGATATAAAGAATGTTAGAGCTATTTAGGAGGTAGCATGAGCAAGTTCTAGTGACTGATTTGCTAAGGAAGCAGGAAGAATCAAGCATGTGTGTCCAATCTGCAATTTGTAGGCTGCATTTGGCCAATGATAGCTATGGATTTGGTCTGACACAAAATTTTAAACTTACATGAAACATTGTGAGACCTTTTGCACTCTTTCCTCAAAACATGACTGCAAGATTAGTATAAACTGTGGAAGTGACATCGTGTCAAAATGTCAAAATTGGACCTGTTTGATGGGTTAACTCCAAGGTGTGTTTTGGGCACAAATGACTAGGTGTATGGCAATAGCTTTCATTAAGGTGGGGAATGCAAGAGGCAAGGATTGCCCTTATAAGGTTGTGGGAGAGGGACCCTCTGACATAGGAAAGCTGTGCGGGCTGCCCTGTTGGAGCTGGCCTAGACCCAGCAGAAAGATCTGTGCTACATAGAACCACACCTGAAGTTATGAAATTGAATGACATCACTAAAGGGGAGTGAGATGAAAGAGAATATGAAAGAAGAACTGGGGAAGAGGTACTAACATGAAGAATGCGCCCAAGAAGAGATAGAAGGGTGGACCACAGAAATAGAAGGAAAACCAACTGTGAGTAGGCTCAACAAGGAAGGGAGTGGCCTTGTTAAGAGTGTTCTACCTTGTGGCCAGGAGGAGTTAAGTCCAGGGTAGAAGTGAATAGATTGCTTTAACCATCAGGAAGTCATGGGCAACCTTTCTAAAAACATTTTCTATGCAGCAATGAGTGCAAGAGGCAGATTGCAGTGGGTTGAAGAACTCGTGGGAGGTACTGAAGCAGAGATGGCCAGTGTAGACAAATTTCTCAAGAAGCTTAGCTGTGAAGAAGAAAGAGGGACAGGGAGAGATGTGGTTTTGATTCACAGATGGGAAAGACTTGAGCTTCTATAAATGAAGACAGGAAGGAGGCAACAAAGAGAGAACAGTTGAGAATGTGGGAGATAGAAGGGATGGTTGCTGTGGATGAGAGAGCAGGCATAGACTCCAGAGCCCAGGTGGAAACTGGCCTCAAATAGTCTCAGGACCCCTCTTTCTCCTAGAGAGGGAATGTTGTGTTGGTAGTGGTCATATAGGTGCATTGAGATTGGTAAAAGGAATGCTTCAAGATGTTGAAAGAAACTACTAAGGAACGTTGACCAAATACATAAATGCTGGAGCCTCATAGAAGTAAAGAGTATCTGTCTGGGAGCTAGGGAGGAACGCTCTCACGAAGCAGCATTTGATCAGGCACATGAGACTCAGTATGAATAAAAACCGCAAAAGCATACAGAAGCAAAAACACTGGGCATACAGATGAAATAATGAACTAGTTTGATGACAGTTGGCCCTAAGCGAGTATAACAATGTGGATACTACTGGCAATGGCTACTACTGTAGCCATTACTACTGTAACAATTACTACTGTAATAATGTTACCATGTGTTAAGCACCAGGCCTGTTCTGTGGTAGATGCTTTAGTATTTGTGGATTCACTTAGTCCTACCATACCCTATGGGATAGATAGTTACCTATTTGGCAGATAAGGAAAGTGAGTCCCAGGCTGGTTAAGAAATGGATCCCAGCTCACTGAGCTGGTAGGTGGTGGGCTGATATTGAAACGCAGGACTGTTTGATTCCATCTGTCCAGAAAAACCGAGTGAGACCATATGATGATGCTAACTTAGAGTCTTAATGTTATCTAGAAGACAATGAAAAGACAACATGAGTGTGTGAGTAGAAGAGATTGGTGCTTAAAGTGAACCCTAGGGAGGCTAAAAATGAGAAGTGTGTTGTCAGAGAGAGAACCAGCAAGAGCCTTGTCCTTGATAAGAGAGAATGCACAATGAGATTGGACTATCTTTCTTTCCTCATGACAATTTAAAAATTAGGGTGTTTTTATCACGTTGTAGAGATGAGGAATGGGAAACTAAGGCTCAGGGCTTGAGACCTGGTTCATGTGATTTTGCTTATTCAGTGTGTGGAACAGTGTGTCAGAGGGATCTCCATGTTGGAGAAGGGTGTGTTTGTGTGTATGTATGTGTATTTATGCGTGTGCTTGTCTGCCAGGTGGACCACAGTGCCTTCCCCTGCTTGTCATCTTTCCTCCTCATCTCTTCCTGATCCTTTTCTCTCCTGGATTCCTTACTTCTTATGTTCTCTGAATTGAGGAGTCTGGGAATGTGATGTTGCCATTTCCTTGGCTGTCCCCAGAAGACCCACCTTCTCACTTAGGAAGTATCTGATCCCCTCCCATCTCTACTGTGTATCCATATACTCCATGACACTGTCACCCCACTCCAGTGACTGTCATATGCAGCCTAGACCCTTAGAAATAAGATTTTAAAACAACAAAATCCCCATTGCTCTTGTTTCCATTGTGATTGTCTACTAGGCATTTGATGTATATTCTAGCCCTTGCAACAGTCTTGGAAGTTGGTATCATTAGTCCCATTTTACAGATCAGGTAACAACTCCCAAGAGGGTTAATACAATGCTCAAGGGCACATAACATGGAAGCACTTGTAAAGCCTGGGTTTAGGCCCAGGTCTTCCTCTCTTTTCTTTTCTTTCCTTTCCTCTCTTCTCCTCTCCTTTTCTTTCGTTCTTTCTTCTTTTTTTTGTGGTTCTAGTAGTGGAACCTAAGGCCTTGCATATGATAGGCAAGTGCTCTACCATTGGGCTATATCCCCAACCCATGAATCCAGGTCTTTTGCTTCTATTGCTGTGCATTTTCTGTGCTGATTTCTAAGTATGTTCTTGTTTTTTGTTTGTTTGTTTGTTTGTTTGTTTGTTTGTTTTTGCTGACATTGAGGAAATACAAATCTTTGTCCTATAAGGACAGAAGGGACTTCTAACACAAAACCTGGAAGGACTGAGTCTGAGACCTGAAGCTGTGATAATTCTGAATTAAATCCTGACTGTATTTTATGCCCAACTTATCTAATTTCTCTGAGATTAAGCATTGTTTCTAAAATAATGCTTTTGCAAAACTGTTGCAAGGGTTAGATGAGATGATCTATACAAAGTTCTAGCATAAAACAGGTTGCTATTATTTATAGGAAAATTAAGGTTGGGCACCTATCAGAGTCAGAAATTGTGTTTCTATACTGTGAAGGTGACCCTAAGATTAAATCTGGGTTGGGAGGGCTATTCTATGAGGGGACCAGCCATAGACTCCTTAGAGACTGAGTTGGATGTGGCCTTGGATAATGTGTCATACTGGCTTCCCCATCCTAGCCCAACCTCCCAGTTCTGGCCCTTCATGTATCTCCCCTTCTCTGCAAACTAATGTCTTTGCCTCTCTCTGTCACCCCTGCCTGTGGCCTCTACCCTGCCCTTCCTGGCCCCAGGGAAGAGGAGGAGGAGGAGGAAACTGAGGAAGAGGAAGAGGAAGACGCTCACCAGTTCTGCTGTCCGGCCTCCGAATGCAGTAGTCCCTCCTCTCGGTAACTGAGAGGACAAGGGCCATTTTCTATGCAGAAGCAAAAGCCTTAACCAGCCCCCACCCCTGCCTCTGTGGATCCCTCATGGGACCCTGCCCCCTGCTTCAGAACCAGCTGGGCAAGCATCATGCTCTTTCTTCCCCTACCTCCTTCTTGGAATTCCTCCCTACCCCTGCTGTCTCCCTTAGGCTCTAGCCCCTGAATTAAAGAGCTGGAGTCCTAGATTTTATTAATATATGGGAGAAGCAGAGCTTGGAGCTTGAAGCTTGGAACCTGGACCCTCTTGCACCCATATACCCACTTCCCAGGCACCCTGGAGCCTGTTACTACTGGAGAGGTCTCCAAATGACACCCCAAGGACCTACCTCTGTCCTCTGTGAGCACAGAGATGCAGGGTGCCTAGGGCTCAGAGGACCAGATGGGAGCAGGAACCCAGCCTGCCTAGTTCCCCATCACTCACTCCCTTGGTGTGGCCATAGCTGCCATTTTCTCCACTGCTTGAAGGCCTCACCTCATACCCTCTCCCCAACCCTATCAAGCCCGTAGCGCTCTGTAAACATGATCAGGAGAAAAAGGCCTTTCAGCATGTGTGTTGCTATGTATAAAGAAATTTCCATCAATAAAAGCTGATCTCTTCTCTCTGTCTGATGTATGTTCCACCCCACCCCATCTCCCTCTCTCCATCCCCACCAGAACTCTGCCTTCTTTCCTATCCAGGGCTGGTAATGGGCTGGAAGACAGAGTAGGGTTTGATTTGTGGCTTATCACTGCCTAAAAGCCATTCAATAAATGTGTGAATGTCTCCCAACATGAACACACCTGTTACCTTCTCTAGTGCACTAGCCTGAGGCATCTTTGGAACTGGTTAATCTTGAACATGACCCTCGACTTCTATGATACATAGTTTACTCATCTGGAAAATGGGAAGGGTGGCTTGACGAGGGTCACTTAGAGTTCTTCCAGTTCTGACACTCTGAATCTGAGATGCTACCATTTTAAGAAGCTATAATTATGAACTTTGAAGATACAATGATTCTGGGCCATAGTTCATGCAGTTCTGTGATTTGTCTCTCTACAGTGTTATGATACTTGGATTCCACAATCCTGTGATTTTTAGATTTCATAATTCTACCATTTAAAAATTCTGATGATATGATTTTAACATTCTGTGATATTAGGATTCCTTGATTCTGATACTGTAACTTTAGGATCTCTGAGAGGAAGTCCAACATGACTATAAACATCTTCTTGACCTGGCTGGAAGCTCTTTAAAGCAGAGATTCTCAACCTCTAGGTCATGACCCTTTTGGGGGTTCAAATGAGCCTTTCACAGTGGTTGCCTAGACCATCTGCATATCACATATTTATATTATGATTTATAACAGTTGCAAAATTATAGTTATGAAGTAGGAACAAAAATAATTCTATAGTTGGGGGTCACCATAACATTAGAAACTGTATTAAAGGGTCACAGCATTAGGAAGGTTGAGAATCACTGCTTTTAGGGGCACTATTGGGAGAAAAGACTTTGTGACTTTGTGCTCCTCCTTCCATGATATGTTAGGAAACGAAACAGTGGATGGGGAGTGGTAGGATCCAGGAGGGCTTGCTGGAGGAAGAAGGGTAAAAATTGGGTCTCAAGTATTGGGAAAGATTTGATTAGATGGCAAGAGGTGAAAAGACATTTCAGAGAATAGGGACCATATGGGGGGAAACCCACTGGCATGCTCCAGCATCAGGTTAAGGAATGGTGAGTAATTACTCTGTTCAAGTGTCTCTCCAGGATATGTGAGTCTAGGTGACTTGTGACTAGGAGAACATCATGTATGCTTTATTTGAGTGGAAACAGAAGGAGGTGGGCAGGGGTTAGCTGAATGAAGGAAGGCAAGTCAAGGACAGACAGTCATCCTGGGACTGTAAAAGTGCTAACTCCTGTTTGGCCAACTGAATTGGCTGAATCAAACAGAGGAGGGTATGCTGTGAGAAGGGAGCAGGCTTATATCCATTGTGAGATAAAGATGCCTCAATGTGTCTGTACATCCGTGTGCATGTGTGGGTGTGAGGCTACAGAGGTCTCAGTACTGAGAGACTGTGTGAGCTCTTGTATATCTAAGGAAATGTGATGATGTGAGAGTGGTCATGAGGAATTCTGAGAATATGAGGTTTCTGCATGAGGTCTGGCTTTCTGTACCTGGAAGTCTCTATGTATGTGCCCAGTGAATTTAATTACAAGGGCAAGATATGGTTTACTTTTAAACATGGGGCTGTGGTTCTTAGGCTAACAGCTATCAGGCAGATGCTTACATACAGACAGACATTATGTTACCTGTGAAGTTAGGGAACAAAGTAGCTGAGTGAGGTATGCTAGGTCCTGACCTGGTTATACTAGCTCCATGAAAGAGAATCATGCCAGGCCACTACTCTTGGAAAACAGATATGGGGATCAAGAGCGGGCAATGCATACTTCAAGAGAGACTCATGTTAACTGGTAGTAAAGGATACCATAAGATGGGTGTGCATGAGACATAGAGGAGAGAGTACTTGATCCTGTTGGTTTCTGGGGTGGGGGGTGAAAGTGAGTCAGAACTGACTTGTTTGGAGGATCTGCCTGCTCAGGGTCCACTAAATGAAGATGAGTCCATCTAGGCCAGTTAAGTCCACAGGTGAAAAGAAGAAAGGACAATTTGGACAAGAAAAATAAAGCAAGTCTTTGAGTGCAAACCCAGAAAGGTGATGCATGAGCTTGCTATAGGGGAACAGCAAGTAGCCTGTTGTTGTTCCCTGTTTGGAACATTACAGAGCAGAGTGGCAATAGGAAGTAGTGAGGGTGGGGGTGGTGTGGGTCTCAAAGTGCTACTTTTGCCTAGAAGATAGGGAAATTTTCAAGAGAAAGTCACTTTCACTCCCTGGGCTTCACTTGGATCTATGGGATTGGATGATTCTTCAGACTTGTTTGCAAAATTCACTCCAACTCTGTGAACCTTTGGTACAAATCCATGAGTCATTGTTCTTAAGTGCTTTTCCCATCTCACTCCAGGCTTTCCTGCTTCTTCACTTACCACTCCACCAGGGGGCTAGTCCTTTGTGTACCAGTATGGGAAGAAATGGAGAGATGAATAGTACAAGGACTCCATTATGGAAGGGGACAGGAAGAGCATGAGCTTCCTATGTAGACTTATTGGGTTTTTTGTATGCAGAGATACAGATTGAACCCAGAACCTGGAGATGCTAGGCAGATGTTCTGCCACTCAGCCATACTACCAGCTTTGTGTGCTCAGATATGCTTTCTTCTGAGTCTTGGCTCCTCCACTACTTAGTTTGGAGACTCTTTGCAACTGAGTTCATCTCTCTGTGCCTTAGATTCCCACCTATGTTATATCTGCTTCAGGAATAAAAGCCAGCCTTTGCACAGTTGCTAGGCGTAGCGAAAAGAATAAGTTCCAACCAATATTGTTCTAGGGTTGCAAATGATCAAATCCAGATTCCAACCTGGGTCTTTTGGCTCCCAGAATCTTTTTTCCACTGTTTACCTGGTCAGCCCTCAGCAGTTAGCTATTAGCTAATCCAGACTCGGTTTGGGATTGGACTGTCCATGGCACTGGTTGGACAGCCAAAACAAAACCTAAGCAAACAAAAACATCGGAAGAGCTGTCAGAGGCAGTGGCTGCTGCTCCTTAGTGTACCCTGCCACTCTTGTCAGCCCAGCCTTTTCCTTCTAGATCCTTAAAGCCTTTGGTTCTATCTACATACCCTGACCCCCTTATTTTCTTGTATCTCACTTCCAGTCCATTCCCTTTCCAACCTAAGTTTTTATGGGGATAGTTTACAGCAACCTTGCTTTCCTCTTGCCCTCATCTTATGGTATCTATAGCAACAGTCTCCATTCATTTCCATGGCAACTGCATCTGATTCCCATTCCCTGCTGAATTCCTGGCTCCGGGCAGTACCAATAAAGAGAAGGAGGGAGAGAAGACCCCCCCCCCACAGTAAACGGTAGTAGCATCTGGGGAGGGTCAGTGCCCTACCATCTGTCATGGACAGGCCAGCCTCAAGTCCCTAGAAGGCATTCTAACCTGCTTCCCCTCATCTTAGAGTCTTGGCTTACAAGATTCCTCTACTTTCATCTGTCCTAGCTCTTCCTATGCAAAGCACAGTCCATGAGCTTCCTCTCCCAGGAAGACTTCAAGACAGCAGGAGGGCCAGCACAGGCTTTGGGTCTGAATCCCCATCCTGCCAGTTGTTAGCTCCGTGACCTTTGTCAGTCAGTTTCCCTCTTAGAGCTGTTTTCTTCCTCTGTAAAACAGGAATTCTAATTCCTCCTTTGTGTTTGCCATGAAGATTAAATAATGTGTGGAAAATGCCTGACACAGGGTAGGTGCATAGTTAAGTGCCAGTTTATTTTTATTCTGCTCAGCCACCCCCAAGCAGAAGGAATTTCTCTCCTTTACTCCCCCATCATTTCCTGTATTCCCCAGCCCTGATAGCTTTCCACTTTGTTCTGTGGTGTAGCATGGCTTATTCTCCCCTTCTGCAAAGGATGCTCTCATTTCCCACTAAAGAATAGTCCAACGGGCAATGTGTGTTTGTATCTACATGTATTCATGTCTACATCATGTGACTGTGGATGTGTATATTTCTTTCTAGATTTGTTGACCTTTGTATATGTCTATGATGTTATATTCATCCACGTGTGTATGTTTGGGGAGTTCCATGTGATTGGCCTGCTGCTAAAGTGTTGAGGGGTTCCACGCCTCCAGCCCCAGATTCTTCAGTATGTATGATAGCAGAAGCAATCCCTTAAGCGATCTCCTTCGTGTGTGTGTGTGTGTCCAGTCTCTCCAATGGGAGGCTGTGCTGCCACCCTACAATTCTTGCAACTGTGATTGCAGTCAAAATGGGTAAGTTCTCAAGAGGGGAATTACCAAGGAGTAAAGAGTCTGTAGCAGCACAGGGCTGGGAGTAGGAGAGGCACTGAAATATCATTAGAGGGCAATTGAGCTCTGAGTTTGCATCTTGGCTTTCTTACTTAATAAACTATGTGTGGCCTTGAGTTACACTTATATCAACTCTACCTCTCTTCACTATGAAGGGGGTAACACAGTGCCTTTTGCAAGGAATTGCAAGGAGCAGGGATGAATGTAGAGTTGTACATAAAGGAGGGGCGAGTATGTAAGGCAACATGTGTGAAGGAGGCAGGCAAGTGTGAAAGGGCACACCTGAGCTAAATGTTGAAGTGTGAACCGAAGGTAGCCAGGTTTAGGTGTGGGATAGGGCTCAGGACAGGTAAGGAAGCTGGAAGCTGTTTTATTGATGATGTTAGGGTACATCCCTCCTATGTTAATCTCAATCAGATCAAAAGTTTTTATGATGGCCTCAGTGTCCCTTGTGTTAGTCTGCTTTTTGTTGCTGTAATAAATCACAGAACACAAACAACTTGGGGAGGAAAGGCTTTATTTCATGTTACACTTCCAGGGAAGTAAGAGCAGGAACTCAGGACAGAAACCTGAAGGCAGAGACCATGCTGCTTGCTTTTCATGGCTTGCTCTGCTTTCTTGTACCACCCCAGGACCACCTGCCAGGGTGGCGCCATCCACAGTGGGCTGAGCCCTCCCACATCAATTACTAACCGAGAAAATGCCCACACACATGCCCACAAGCCAATCTGGTGGAGGCACATCCTCAGTTGAAGTTCCCCATTTCCAGGTGACTCTGTCTTGTGTCAAGTTAACAAAAATTAACTAGTACAACTCTCATTACCTGTCTAATCATATCTCTCATTACTCTCTCTTGTTCACTAACTTCTGGCTATACTATCTTTTTATTGATCTTTACACACGCAGACATGTTTTATTGACTCTACTTTCTTGCCTCAATCACCTACACATCTCACTCCCTCATTTCCCTCAGGGTTCTGCCCCCACCCCAGGCTTTCCTGTACACCACATCTAAAATAGCACTTTTGCCTGGGTTCATGGCTGAGTTGTAAAGACCTTGCATAGCCTGCAAAATTTTCTGAGTTCTAACCCTGGTCTGTCTCTGTCTCTAGCTCTGCCTTGACTTTCTCTCTCTTAAACACACACAGACACACACACACACACACCACAATTAAAACAGCACCCTTTGACACTCTGCTTTATTTTCCATCTTTACACTTATTTCTACTTGAAATGATAGCTTGCTTTCTTCCCTTCCTTCCTTCCTTCCTTCCTTCCTTCCTTCCTTCCTTCCTTCCTTCCTTCCTTCCTTCCTTTCTTTCTTTCTTTCTTTCTTTCTTTCTTTCTTTCTTTCTTTCTTTCTTTCTTTCTTTCTTTCTTTCTTTCCTTCTTTCTTTCTGGTATGTTTCCCTCACTATAATATCACCTTCCTGAAGAAATAATTTGGTGGCTTTCATTGTCATTGTATTCTCTGTGTTTAGTGCTGTGCCTGACGCATGGGAAGTACTTGGCTGTTGTTTATTGAGTGAATTTTGGAAAGCTGTGAAAAAGTTGGATGAGAAGGCAAGATGGGCTAATTTGTATGTTTCAACATTCTCTCTATCCACAGGATAGAGAAGAGATTTGCAAATAAGACTGAAGTTTGTGGTAAAAAAAAAATTGGGTGAGAGTTCTATTAGAGCAGCCATCAAGAACATTCACCGACTTCCTCGGGCCAGAAACACCTACTCTGGTGTAGGCTATATACCCTGTGCCAGCCAGATAGGAGATTACCAAATTCTCTTCCTGTGCTGGGATACTGAGAGTCATGCACTCTTTGCCAAAACTAATTTGTGCCAGAAAAAGGAGTCATGTGAAAAGATAGGGGCTCTGAGCAAGATCCGCAGTAATTTCTGGCAGATTGTAAGATTCAAGGGGGCATCTTAGTAGGGGCACATGCCTTGAATCTTAACAGAACTAGTGTGTGGAGCATTTCAGATTGCACTAGCTGAAATGTTGGGGATAGCATTAGGAATAGATGAGTAGTTTGGGAGGTAGGAGCCTGAGGAACATTTCAGAGAAACAGAATCTGGGTCGAGTGAATTAGATTAAGGGTTTGCTTAATGATTGAGTCACACTGCCTGGATTTGAATCCTGCTTGTACTGTTGATAGCTAACCTCTTTAGGCTTTGTTTTCTATATAAAATGAAGAAAAAGAACAACCTCAGTGTTGTTTAGAAAGAGCAACCAAGTTATTAAATACAAACTGCTAAGAATGGTACCTAAATACTAAGTATTCTAGAAGCATTGTCTGTTTGAACCTTTAGAGGCCTTCAATGCCAGAATGATTGAAAGTTGGACTAACTTGTAGGCAATGAGAATTGTGGCTGTTTTGTGGATCGAAAAGACAGTTGAGGGTGGGGAAGACAGAGGGTGGGATTGGGAGGGGAGGAGGGAGGGAAGTAAAGGGGGGATACAAAAGTGAATAAACTGTAATTAATAAAAAATAATAAAAAATTTAATAAAAAGAAAAGACAGTTGATCAAAGCTGGGTTTAAAATGTGATGAAATGAAATGAGATGTTTGAGAGACTGCTGAGAAGGATCCTCTTGAGGGAGGCAAGAGGAGTGTCTTTGATGCTGGGCTGGGTATAACTTGTAGACAGTGGCATCATGGCCTCTGAGGTCCACGAAAAAGAAACGTTAGGGTGAAAAGCAGTCCTTCTGACTAGTAGTTGAGAGGGTGGAGCATGAACAGTGAGTGAGAGTTCCCACAAGGGCAGAGCATGGAAGACTGACAGGCCCCAGCCAGCATAAACTCTCATGCTAGTAGGTAACTCCTTCCACGCCCACTCCCACCCCCAGTTTGCCATTGCCTTGTCCTCTGGCCTTTCTCAATAGAGGCTGAGGAGAGGCCCTTTAATTCTTTTACTATCCAAAAGCCCCTCCAGCAAATACTACTTCCTCAATTAAAAAAAAAATCATTCTTTTAGTTCCAGCCATACCAATTCTCCCACAACCTCCTCCATGCCTCAGGCTTCCTGGTTCTCCCCACCTCTGTGCTTCTCAGCATGCCCTGGAGCTCTGCTGCCACCTGGGTTCCCTGGCAGCCTGGTTGCCATGGCACCGTGGGAGCAGGTCTGGCAGAACAACAGCTCTAGATAACCCCAGCAGGCAAGACCTGGGACCCAGCTCCTGCTACCTTTCTGCTTGAGAACCCCCTGCCTTCCTCCCCTGAGCAAAGGAGGACATGAGGAGAAAAAGGAAGCTTCCCCGCAGGGCAGCTCTTTACCTGTGAGGATGCTGAATGGGAGGCACTTCCCACTGTGGCCCAGCCTGTGCCTTCACCCTGCCCTCTCACCAGCAGCAGCAGCACCACCAGCACCAGCAGTAACAGCAGCAGCAGCAGCAGCAGCCGCAGCCGCAGCCTGGGAACCCTGGGAACTGGCCAGGCCTGGACTCCAGGCTGCTAAGGGCAGGGGCAGGGCACAGGGGCAGGGCTGGGTGGGGGTGGGGAGAACCTGGATGGGCAGGAATCATCCAACAGGGCTGGGAGGGGCCATATGTCAATGGAACTGTTCTGAGGTAGTTCTGGGAATAGCACTACAAGGAAAATCACTGCATGGGGTTATGAGGGGCTAGAGCTGGGAGAAGTCTGGGGAGGGGCCAACTAGGCCATCAGGGGAAGAAAGATGTGAGGCTGGAGCTGCTAGGGACAGGAGTGGGTGGAGACTAGGAATAAGGTTGTGACTGGATCAGATTGTGAGGGGTGGTGGGTTGGACTGAGGACAAAACTGAGAAGACACCCTTGAGGCACCAGTGTCTCAGAATGGAATTATGGATATGGAGCTCCAAAGGGAAGGGACTGAAAAGGAATGAAGATAAACAAGTACACTCGAGGGAAGGAACTGTGCAGCCTGTGAGGAGGCAGATTGAAGGTCTCTTAAATGTTGGGCTCCCTAGGAATCTGAGGAACTGGGAGAAGATGGGGTTGGGGGCAGGGTCTAGTGTACTTACTTAGCTTGGCCTAGCAAGCCTCTCTCTTGTTGCCACACCCTGCCTCATTTTATCTCATCTCCACAGTGTGGAGGGTGATGCCCCAGGCAGTGACCTGAGCACAGCGGTTGATAGTCCTGGGAGCCAACCCCCCTACCGGCTGAGCCAGCTGCCCCCTACCAGCAGCCACATGGGTGGCCCCCCTGCTGGGGTGGGCCTTCCTTGGGCTCAGAGGGCACGCCTCCAGCCAGCCAGTGTCGCCTTGAGGAAGCAGGAGGAGGAGGAGATAAAGCGCTCCAAGGCCCTGTCAGACAGCTATGAACTCTCCACAGACCTGCAGGACAAGAAGGTGCCGAAGAGATGGCTCTGCTTGATAATGGGAGTGGGATACATAAAAAGCCAAAGGGGGGGATGGGGTGTGGCACTTGAGGGTGGTATTCAGGAGGGACAGTAAGGCTGGATCTGGAGAAGACTGGCTCCACGGCCCATCACTGTACAGGGGATTCACAACATTCACTGCACATACACTGAGTTTTCTGTTCACTCAGCAAACATTATTGAGCAAACATCTTGTCCAGAAGATGAATGAGACCTGCATCCAGCCTTCAAAGACATGCAATCTAAGGGGAGGGGAGGCACACAAATAACTTGACAATTTCACAGTATGGTGCCATACACTGTCTACGGGTGGAAAAGAAAGAAAAGACGGGAGGGATGGGGGGTCAATACAAGATTTTAAGAAACATAAAGCCTGGAAGGGCAGTTATCAACACATTAGTTATTGCTATGCCAAAATGTTTGGACTGTACGTGAATCCTCCCTCACCCTTCTCCCTTCTTTCCTTCCTTCCTGCTTTCCTCTGTTTTTCTGATTCTTTCTTCAACTTCCTACTCTTCCTTACTGTTTCCTTTTTTTTTCATTTTTTTAGCTTCTCTAAGCTTTTTCCAACTTTAAATAATATATGTCTCCTTTTTTTCTTGTATGTATCTTGGGAGTACAAGTAAGAAAACACTGAGCACATAGCGTGTCATTGTGTCCAGCAGTTAGTTGTGACTTAGATGGGATATGGTTGAAGACCAAGGCCATGAGGCTCTGGCAACTTTCTGAACTTGTTCCTCTGACAGGTGGAAATGCTGGAGAGGAAGTATGGGGGCTCCTTCCTGAGCCGCAGGGCTGCCAGGACCATCCAGACAGCCTTTCGCCAGTACCGTATGAATAAGAACTTTGAGCGGCTGCGCAGCTCAGCATCAGAGAGCCGCATGTCCCGCCGCATCATCTTGTCCAACATGAGGATGCAGTTCTCTTTTGAAGAGTACGAAAAAGCACAGAACCCTGCATACTTCGAGGGCAAGCCTGCCTCACTGGATGAGGGTGCCATGGCTGGTGCCCGGAGCCACCGGCTTGAACGGGGCCTCCCTTATGGAGGCTCCTGTGGTGGGGGCATCGATGGTGGTGGAAGTTCAGTTACCACATCTGGAGAGTTTTCTAATGACATCACAGAGCTCGAGGACTCCTTCTCCAAACAGGTCAGGAGCCCTGTAAGGGCCTTTTCTTCTCCATTCCTAGGCTCTGGCTGCTTTTACTATTTTTTTTTTTTATTTTTCAAACTGTAATACTAAGCACTTAATAGCAACAAATGGCAGTGATTTTAACTGAGACTTTGAGAGTGATGAGAGAGAATTGTTAACATGAGAAAAAAAATACAGCTGAGTGTATACCTATAATCAAAGCACTGGGGAGGCTGAGACAGGAGGATTGGTGATGCCTATGTCAAACAAAACGAAACAAAACACCCAGCCAAACAAAAAGAACAAACCCAAGGGCAGGGATGTGCCTCAGGAGTAGAGCATTTGCCCAACATATGCCAGGCCCTGTGTTTCATCTCCAGCACTGTTACAACAAAATTACATTGTTAAAACAAGCATGTTAGAACATGGGTACATAGGGTCAGTGAGATGGGTCAGCGGACGAAAGCACTTGCTGCCAAGCTTGGTGACCTAAGTTTGACTCCCCAAAACCCACACTATGGAATGAAAAAACAGATTCATTATTTTAAATATGTTATTTTTATGTTGTGTATCTTTGTGTATATGCCACATGTGTACAGGTGCCCAAGGAGGCCAGAAAAGGATGTTCGGTCCCCTGTAGCTAGAGATGAAGGCAGTTGTAAGGTATCTGACATAGGTGCTGGGAACCAATGCACCTCTGCAAAAGCAGTATATATTAACCACTGAGCCATCTCTCTAATCCCCAGAAATTGATTTATAAAAAGAATTGTTTATTTTATATGTTTGGGTGTTTTGCCTACATGTATATATGTGTACCCTGTGCATACCTGATACCTGTTGCATTCAAAAGAGGGTGTCTGCTTCCATGAAACTGGAATTATATATGATTGTGAGCCACCATGTGAGTGCTGGGAAGTGAACTTGGGTCCTCTGCAAGAGCAACATGTGCTCTTAACTGCTGTGCTACTAGTTTTTTATCAGCTTGGCATGGATAGAATCATTTTAGAAGAGGAACCCTCAGTTGAGAAAATGCCCACTCATATCAGCTTGGCCTGTGGGCAAGCCTTTGGTACATTTTCTTGGTTGATGATTAATGTGGGAGGGTCCAGCTCACTGTGGGTGTTGCTATTGTGGGCTGTTGGCACTTGGATGCTATAAGAAAGCATGCTAAGGCAGCTGTGGGGAGCATGCCAATAAGCAGCATTCCTCCATGGCCTTGGCATCAGCTCTTGCCTCCAGGTTTCTGCTTTGAGTTTCTCGCCTGACTTCCTTGGATGTTGGACTACAAGCTGTCAGCTGAAATAAACCTTTTCCTCCCCAGGTTGATTTTGGTCATGGTGTTTCATCACAGCAATAGAAATCCTAACTAAAACAGAAGTTGGTATAAGGTTCATGGGACGTTGCTGTGACAGACTTGACCATGTTTTAGGGAGGATTGTGGAAGGAGTTTGAAACTTTGGGCTAGAAAGACAACTAAGACAACAGCTGAGCCAACTCTCCAGCCCAGAGAACTGATTCTTGAAAGTTTTCCTTTTACGTGCACATATGTACTGTGACATACAAGCGCACACACACACATACAATAAATACAATAAGAATATATGGGACAAGTAAGAAAACAGAAAGTCCCCACTGTTTGAAACTTGATATATATCGAATAAAGGCTTTAGTAACATAAGGAGCACCTGCTGGGTACCAGATACTCTGTATGCTTCACAACAGATCTGTGAGGTAGAGATAATTTTCCTTGTTTTATAAAGGGGAGCCTGAGGTGGAGGCATGTGCTCTGGTCCATATTCATAAGGATCTCTCAGTCTGGTAGACAGCAGAAGCATACAGTGTATGGATATTTGCTAAAATAGAATGTGCTCAGAACCAGAAGGGATTCTGGGAGAACCATCAGTTTCTTGGAGAAAATAGCATTGTAACTAGGCTTTATATGACTGAAAAGATGTAGCTATTTAGAGATGTTGGGGTTGGAATTTTGTTATTGTTGTTGTTGTTTTTACAGGGATTCTCTGTAGAGCTTTGGCTGTCCTGGACTCACTTTGTAGACCAGGCTGGCCCCAAACCCACAGAGATCCATTTGCTTCCTCCCTGTGCTGGGATTACAGGACATTATTTGCTCAGGCATTTAGTGATTACATCATTAAAAACATGGAATGATGGGAATGGACATGGCAGTGAGTGGAATGAGAGGTTATTCTAAGCTGAGGACATTTCAGAATGGTGCTAGGTGAAAATCACAGCTGTGCCAGCTCCCAGCTGCATAGCTTCACCTTTTTAATCAGCAAAAGGAAGGTAAAGCTTTCTACTTAGTGCTATTTTAGAGCTGTTGTGAAATGCATTTCAACTAGGTAACACACATGAAAGTACATGGTATGTGATAACTGCTAAGTTAGTTGGGTTTTTTCTCCCTAAAACAAAGGAAGTTCTTGGTAGAAATTGTTGAATGAATGAAGCTTTATAAAAGAAGAAATAACTGTGATCTAAACTAAGCCTGTCATTGGTCCATGCTTGCTTCTCTGAGGCTAGTAAAATGGAGGGAAGGAAAGAAGTAATGAAGGGGAGGTCTGTATCATGCATCCATTCATTCATATGATAAATAAACATATTTTCTGTGTCAAACAGTAGCTGATCTAAAATACAAACTGGACTTGCACCTATCCCTCAAGGGAAGATTAGAGAATAGGATAATACCATCTGATGGAAAAGATAGAAGAACCAGGCCTGATCCTAGCACTCAGTGCTAACTAAGTCAGTTGGGGAGGGAATGTATAATACCTATTGCTGTACAGAAAACTACTTCAAAATTTAATAATTGAACACTGACCTTAGTAGCCAGTGAGATGACTCGGTGAGTTGAGGCACTTGGTGTGCATGTCTGGTGACCTGAATTCAAACTATAGAAACTATGTAAAAGTGGAAAGAGAGGAAGAAGTGCCACAGAGTTGTCTTCTGATTCTGCATACATGGTGTGGTTTATGTACCTACACCTACACATCATGTGTGCACGAATATACTAATAACAAATTTTAAAACATGAGATTAGAACTGAATTTAAACAGCAAACTATCTTTTTTTTTTCTTTTTCTTCTGAACAGAGTAGCATTGTATAGCTCAGGCTGGCCTTGAACTTGAGGTCCTCCTGGCTTACTGGAATACTATAATTACAACTGTGTACCACCATACAACAATAGCAAACATTATCTCATGCTGTTTCTGAGGCCCAGAAAGCTGTGAGGGCTGTGGCTCAATGATTCTGCTTCCAGGTCTCTTAGGAGGCTACTGTCAAGCTGTGTAGGACCCAATCTCAACAGACTGGACTGGGGCTGGCAGGTCTGCTTCCATGCTCAGTAAGTCCTTTGTTGGCAGTTCCTCTCCCTTAGGACTGTTCACACTGTAGCTTCCCAGTAGGTGAGAAGTCTGAACGAGTACAAGGCAAAGAGCATGGAAGACAGAATTTGCAATATTTGACAGGCTCTTCACAAAAACAATATACCTTCACTTCTCCAGTGTGTGGTGGGCCACACATACCAACTCTAGTGCAATGTGGTATCTAAGATTATGAATACCAGGAAGAAGAGATTATTGGGGATCAGTCTGGAAGCTGGGTACACAGGGAGACAAAGTTACTGGGTGTAGTTCAGATTCTCAAGAGCAAATATTATGGATTTCATAAGAGAGTTTCACACAGAGAGCTCTGGGAGGAAAGTGAAATTTGGGGTTTTCCCTGGATGGGAGTTGAAATGGTATGGTAGAAGCAAGAGTGTGGCTTGAATCAGGAAGGAGATACTATTTGACTTGGGTCGATATGGAGACAGAGATACTGGAGTAGCCAAGAAGGTATCTTGTCATTGTTAGTCCTGGCTTCTGTGAACCCACAGCGGCTCCCTGGAAATTATTTTATAAACTATTAAGAATCTATGAAGTTCTTTGTAAACCCCGCTTTTTTAAAATAATAAGGTTTTTTAAAATTTATTTATTTATTATGTATACAATATCTGCATGTATGCCTTCACATCAGAAGAGGTCACCAGATCTCATTATAGATGGTTGTGAGCCACCATGTGGTTGCTGGGAATTGAACTCAGGACCTCTGGAAGAACAGCCAGTGCTCTTAACCTCTGAGCCATCTCTCCAGCCCCAAATAATAAGGTTTAAAGTAAGGAACTGGACAAAGCACAATGAACTCAATGGTAATTTTATAGACTTTATCTCATATTGCTTTGTTTGGACATTTGTTGTCTTACTGGCATTTTGCTTGTATATTATGGTTTCCAATTTTGTGTGTTTTATTGGATGTCTCTGTGTGTGTTTCTTGTGATTTCTCTTTGTCTTTTTAAAATTATTTTTCTGTTTTTTATATGAAAGAGGTTTATTAGATAGAGATCAATATAGAGAGAGGAGAGAGGGAGACATGATAGGGGGAAGAGATGGGGGCACCCCAACAGAGGAGAGAGGCCAAGAGAGCTATTTTTCTGTTGTTGTTGTTGTTGTTGTTTGTCTGTTTTCTAAAGAAAGAAAGAAAGTACAGGGTTGTGTGGGTAGGGAGGATCTGGGAGGAGTTGGGAGGAGACCTGTGAACAGAATATATTGTATGAAAAAATATTTTTAATAAAAGTGTGTATATATGTAGAAGAAATAATAAAAGGCTGGAGAGATAGCAGAGGACCTGGGTTTGACTGCCAGCTCATGACCTTCTGTAACTCCAATTCCAGGGGATTTGATGCCTTTTTCTGGTCTCCACGTGTGATGCACAGACATGCACGCAGGCAAAACACTCACACAGACAATAAACAAATATTTATTTTTAAAGTTTAAAATAAAGGGGATCTGCTTTTTTGGCTGAGCCACCAGGAAGCTTTCCCTGCCCTTCCTTCTCTTCTCACCTTCTGACCCTTGTACCATTCCTCTTTAACATTCCTTTTTCTTTTTTACCTTTCACTGTGTACAGGTAAAGTCTCTGGCTGAATCCATTGATGAGGCGCTGAACTGCCACCCATCAGGCCCTATGTCTGAGGAGCCAGGGTCAGCACAACTGGAGAAGCGGGAATCAAAGGAACAGCAAGAGGACAGCTCAGCCACATCTTTTAGTGACCTTCCCCTCTACTTGGATGATCCAGTTCCTCCTCCATCACCTGAGCGACTGCCCAGCACAGAGCCCCCACCCCAAGGCCGCCCTGAGTTCTGGGCACCAGCTCCCCTCCCACCAGCTCCTCCACCAATGCCACCAGGGACCCGGGAAGATGGTAGCCGTGAGGAAGGCACTCGAAGGGGTCCTGGGTGCTTGGAGTGCCGAGATTTCAGGCTCCGGGCAGCACATCTTCCCCTCCTTACCATCGAGCCTCCCAGTGACAGTTCTGTAGACCTGAGTGACCGCTCAGATCGTGGGTCTGTCCACCGCCAGCTGGTGTATGAGGCTGATGGCTGCAGCCCCCATGGGACCCTGAAGCACAAGGGGCCACCAGGCAGGGCCCCAATCCCACACCGACACTACCCTGCCCCTGAGGGTCCAGCTCCAGCCCCACCAGGGCCCCTGCCACCAGCCCCCAATAGTAGCACCGGGCCCAGTGGTGTGGCTGGAGGTCGGAGGTTGGGGAAGTGTGAGGCAGCAGGTGAGAACTCTGATGGTGGAGACAATGAGAGCCTGGAGAGTTCCAGCAACTCCAATGAGACCATCAACTGCAGCTCTGGCTCCTCATCTCGGGATAGCCTAAGGGAACCTCCAGCCACTGGCCTGTGCAAGCAGACTTACCAGCGGGAGACAAGGCACAGCTGGGACTCACCAGCCTTCAACAATGATGTGGTACAGAGGCGGCATTACAGAATTGGCCTCAACCTTTTCAATAAGTATGTGCTCTCAGTTCTAGCTTCCTTACCTCTTCCCACCCTGCATGGACACCTTGTTTTAGGAGTTAGAGCCAAGCAGTGACCTTGGTTCTACCATCCTGGATTTGGTAAAATGGTATTTCCTCCTAGATGTCCAGGGACGAGGACTAGTAGAAGGTGGCAGAAAGTAGATGTAGTAGTTCATGATTGTAAATCTTAGCACCTAGTAGACTTGAGCCATGGGGCTTGCCACAGTCAGGAGATAGCTTGGGCTCATTTGTGAGCATCAGGCCAGCCTAGGCTATAGAGTAAGACCCTTTCTCAAAAGACAACTAAATAAACTAGGAAACAAAGAAGAAAAACAAGGTTGCAGAATACAGAGCCCCCAAACATGCCTGAGTTCGGGTCATAGTGCTTTCAGTACCTGTTTGTATGATCTTGAGCAAGACTTTTCTTCCAAATGGCTTCTGGGCATTGCCCACCATATATCCCCCTCTTTCAGAGGGAAGGCAATCTGGAGTATAAAGAACCCTAGACCAGGACCCCTAGTGTACCTTTGTTCACTTACTGTCTAGTCTTAGGTAATTTCTGTTCCTTCTTTAAGCTTCAGGGTGTTTTTTTTTTCATCTTTCCTTAAGCAGGGTTGTGTATTTGGTGGAAGACAAGTGTGACTAATGGTGACTAAGCTCTCTCTAGGTGCCTGGTCCTGTGCCAGGTGCTTAAGAATGGGGGTGAGAGTGTGGTATTTGATTAGAAAATAATTAGAAAACACAAGATGTAATTAGAAAACATTAAATCTAATGGAAGGCATTTGACGTAATACCTCACATCTTTATATTCTGTTAAACACTGCCACCTATATTTAATTTTCACAATAGCTCAACAAGTAATATTCTTATTTTAGAGATAAAGAACTGAGGCGTGGAGAAGTAGAAGAGGTTGTCCAAAGTCATGCAGTTAGAACGGGGTTGATCAGGTAGATGACCTAGAACATCGAAGTCCAAACTTCCAAATTTTAGTTTTATGGGAGGTCCTAAGGCATTCAAGTTCTGCATATGGTATATTTCTCACCCAGAAGCTTTGGCCCCACTCTCTGAAAATATTGGAGGTGCCTCGTCTGTAGAGAAGCTGGATAGGATGTAGGATACAGAACAAAATAACCGTTTCACTTCTTCCCTGTCCGGAGGGTCTGTGACTCAGAGAAGCAGTCTTGGTCTAGAGCTCAGGCCTTCTCTCAAGACTCTCTGATGATTGCTGGGAATATCATAATTCCTGGCAGAGAGCAGGCTCTGATTTAGATACTTATTTTCTTCCAACTGCTGTATGCCTCCAGTAAAAGAGGAAATTAGTGTGAGCATACCTTCGAATTTTGAAACTCTGTGAAATAGGAAAGTATTGTCTCCATCTTCTTACACTGTGGTGCTTTCATCTGTACCCTGAAGGAACTGACCACATTATAGATTTTAGGCTCTCTGAAGCCTTAGTTAGTCCCTGCCCCAAATCAGTTCTAGAAATAGGCACAGTTCTAGAGGAACAACTATCTCATCTACCTCCTCTCTTTCTGCAGGAAGCCAGAGAAGGGTATCCAGTATTTGATTGAGCGAGGCTTCCTGTCAGACACTCCTGTGGGGGTGGCTCACTTCATCCTGGAGCGGAAAGGCCTGAGCCGGCAGATGATTGGGGAATTCCTGGGAAACCGGCAGAAGCAGTTCAACAGAGATGTGTTGGAGTGAGGACCCCAACATGGGGCAGGCGGGCCAGGGATTCCTGGAAAAGGAAGGCAGGAGGGAGGAAAGGAGCAGACTGTCATTTTTTGCTCAGCTAAAAATTTCAAAACATGATGAATAGATTTTCCTGTTCCCACACCCCTCTGCACCAAAAGGGTCTTCTCTCTCTTGACCCTATGCCTTAAGTCTCCCAAGGGTGGTTCTGTGAAGGGCAAGCTCATCTAATAGTTTGCTTTGGACCTCAATTTCTCATCACTGAAATGAACAGATTAATGGAAACCACTCTTAGTGAACATGTGCCTTCAGTTTTCTTACTTTAGTCTCAAACAGTCTTCAGATGTTATGCTTGTGGCTATAGGTCCAAAGTTTGGGAGTCTGTCATTGGGGAGTGTTGGGCTGCTTGTACAAGTGGGTGAGTCAGTGGTTTGTGTAGAGAAATTAAGAGTGCCACCACCCACCCTGCTTCTTTGCTCTTTAGCTGTGTAGTGGATGAGATGGACTTCTCCTCAATGGATTTGGACGATGCACTCAGGAAGTTCCAATCCCATATCCGCGTTCAGGGTGAGGCCCAGAAAGTAGAGCGACTCATTGAAGCTTTCAGGTATGCCTGCTTCCTGCTCCTGAAGCTGCCTGCCCCTTTCTACTTTGGGGCCCTATTCCCAGAAGACACTTTTCTGAGTATTATAATTTCCTTGCCATAAAACAGAAATGAAGGTCTGGTGTCGTAAGGAAGACACAGGAGGATCTCTTGAGTTTTAGGCCAGCCTGGTCTACGTAGTGAGTTCCAGAACAGCCAGAATTACATTGGGAGGTCCTGTCTCGAAAGAAAGAAAGAAAAAGAAAGACGGAAAGAGAAGAGAAAGAGAAAAAGAAAGGAAGACAAATGAAACAATTCAGAAATGATAAATCCCATCTTGAGAGGCATTTGTACGGTTTAGCGTCAGTGAGCATAAAGTATCTAGCTTCAACATTTGAGTACAGGCATAGTGATAAGTGACAAGATCAGTAATAAATGGTAACATTCATGGATCTAGGTGTGTAAGTCAGTGATAGAGCATTTGCCTATTATGACTGTCTCTGGTTTCTGTGCCTAGTATTGAAGAAAAAAGGCTACCATTCTATGAAGCAACTGCTTCTATTGGTATTCTGTTTTGTACATGACAAATCTGAAATTCAGGGGCATTCTGAGTAAGTTAGCTGAACCAGGGTTTGAACTTGAGTGTATCTAACTCCAGTATATCTGTCCTCAAGTCTAAATGCTTTGAAGATCTGACAGAGCTGGCTCTAAATCTTGCTCCACCCCTTTGGAGCTTTTTCAGGAGTGATGGAGGAATTGCAGAGAACTCATTTCCTATTATGGGAGAAAGATTTGCTTTGCAGCCAGATGATTTGTTTTCATCCAGGTTTTACCATTCACCAGCTCTATTATCTGGGCACATTACCTCACCACTTCAAGCCTTTATTAAATCCTGTATAAAATAGGACTGCTTGGGAGTTGGAGGTGTGGTTCAGTGGTAGAACATATGCTTAGCATTCTCAAGGCCCAGGGCTTAATCCCCACCACTACAGACACAAAGAAATGGGGAAATAGGATTCATGTGGTGCTGTGATGAATTGCTTGAGACAATGTACATAAGTCTCATGGAAAAGTTCTAAGACGGTAGTGATTATGATTGTTTCATGGTGGTGTTGGAAAAATTGAAAAGGACAAACGCCAAATGTTAAGGTGGTGTTCCTTGAAGGAAAAGGTTGGTGATGGCAACCTGGGCAAATGGTGGGTAGGTGGATATTGCTGGCAGCTGTGTCTGGACTTGACTCTTCTTGTCTCATAGCCAGCGGTACTGTGTTTGTAACCCTGCCCTGGTACGCCAGTTCCGGAACCCAGACACCATCTTCATTCTTGCTTTTGCTATCATCCTCCTGAATACGGACATGTACAGCCCCAGTGTCAAGGCTGAACGCAAAATGAAACTGGATGACTTCATTAAGAACCTCAGAGGTGACCAGAATTTCCCATCTATTTTTCTTGCACATCACCTGAGAAAAGAAAAGAGGGTGGGGATGGGAGTGGGATGAAAGAGAGCTCAGATGTCCTTATAAATTAGCCTTCTTCTATGCTGTCACTTTATCTCTTGGCTGGATGTCCCCAGGGCATTCACTTATTAATTCACTCAAATAGTTTTTGCCAGGCTGTATGGGTAGCTCAGTAGCTGAGTGCTTACCTAGCACATGCAAATCTGAATTTGATTTCCAGCGCTGCAAAGAAAAACAGTTGTTTGCCCATATACTCACTCTCAGACCAACTATGTACTAAGCAGAAAAACACTTAAAGAAATGCTCAACGTCCTTAGCCATCAGGGAGATGCAAATCAAAACGACTCTGAGATTTCACCTTACACCCACCAGAATGGCTAAGATCAAAAACTCTAGTGACAACGCATGCTGGAGAGGTTGTGGAG
>CM053742.1:109264289-109430853 GCA_028658305.1 Pachyuromys duprasi | reverse complement strand
AGCTAGGGCTTGACATCAATACACTAAACCAAAAGAAAAGATCAGGGTGACAACATTTATCTAGAATTGGAAGATCTCAAATAGTGGATCCATTTGACCTTCCCAAGTGTTCATCTACCTCGTCTCAGTTATTTTTCTAAACAACTTCACATTTTCTTCCCTCTGTACCTATGTTGTTCTTTCTGCTTGGTAAGCTCTCTTCCATTTTCAGTCTGTCACCTTCAAGGCTCACCTTAAAGTACAAACCCTCCAGGAAGTCAGTAGAAGGTGACTGCTCCTTTCTCTGAGCTCTGGTTATCTTTTGGCCTCTTTGACATCATTGTTCACTTTCTGTCTTGCTGTGGTTATCTAGGCACTACATTCAATCTCTCCCTCAGGCTAGAAGAGCTCTCAGAACAGAGACTATTGCAGACTCCCTTCTGTTGTCCTTAGTACTTCTTTTACGTGGTAGGTATTGTACGTAATATAGAGATGATTTAAAGTAAAAGGAGAATATATGTAGGTTATATGAAAATACTACATCAGTTTACAAGACCAACACCTTATCTTACCACTTGGCAAACGTACTTGATTACACTATTTTATATATGAGATATGAGCATCTTTGGATTTGGGTGTTGATGGAAGATTTTTGAACCAATCTCCCACGGATATGGAGGGATGGGTTTTATTTGCTTGTTTGTGTTTTGATATATAGGTTTCTTTGTGAAACAGCCCTAGCTGTCCTAGAACTTTCTCTGAAGATCAACTCAGAGATTCACCTGCCTCTGCCTCCCAAATGCTGGAATTAAAGGCTTGTGCCACTAACTGGCAAACTCCAGTTTATTAATCTGGGTGTGTGCATGTGTATAAAAAGTAGTTACCTGATTGTCTTTAATTATAGTGTGTTGTAAATTGTTTAATCAAAATCCCTATCCTGGCTAAAAAAAGTAATTGGTTGTTTTGTTGAGAGGTACTTTCCTGTCCCTTTCATAACTAAAAGACCAAGGATACCCACTGTCTTTTGCTAAGGTTCATTCCTGGGTATAGGGTGTTATGGAGAACCCCCTACTGCCTACCCTCCATATTGATGTGATATATTCTTTTGTTATATTTTCCACGTAGGGGTTGACAATGGTGAAGACATCCCCCGAGACCTCCTGGTAGGCATCTACCAGCGCATCCAGGGTCGTGAGCTTCGGACCAATGATGACCATGTGTCCCAGGTGCAGGCTGTGGAGCGCATGATTGTTGGCAAGAAACCGGTAAGTGCCTTTCGGGGGCCCCTATTGGTGGTAAGTCTCTGGTCCCCCTGAGCCTCAGATTCTCCTTACTTGTAAAATGAAGTGGGATAGATGATAATCCATAGAGATCATGGTGCAAATTATGGAATATTCTCCGTGTAAATGCATCTGGTATATTGCAAAGGTCATCACAGATGTGGTATGAATATTTTCTTTTTACCTATGATTTTGTCTGCCCAACCCAAGTAAGGGGAGCCAAGCTTATGTTAGCTAAGAGGCAGATATACTTTGGCCAACAAATATTTATGGATGCCTTACTGCTGATCCCAGCATTGTACTGGAATCCAGAAACACAGATGTGAATCAGACACAATCTCTGTCTTTAGGGGCACTCAAACTTAGTGAGATTCTAAGAAAGACAAAGACAAAATACTTCTGCCTTGTGCTCTACTTTAGAGGAACAAAAAGCAGGGAAATGCCGTGTGAAGCCAAGAGAAGTCAGAAAGGCTTCTTGGAAAATAACTTTGGAATTACGATGTGAAAGAGGAACAAAATATGGCTGGCTGGGCAAGAACGACATTTCAGACAGAGGGTTTTAGAGAGAAAAAGGCAAGGTGGCAGAAAAGCTTAAAGGACTTAGTTGTTTATATTTTTTATGTCAGAGTAACAGATGTGCCTTATTAAGGTACCAGAGGCCCGGAACTGGTGGGATGGCCTTGCTGACACCCATTTTTTTCAACATCTGTCCAGGTCCTGTCTCTTCCTCACCGTCGACTGGTTTGCTGCTGCCAGCTCTATGAGGTGCCGGATCCAAACCGCCCCCAGAGGCTGGGGCTGCATCAGAGGGAGGTCTTCCTCTTCAATGACCTCCTTGTGGTATGGGCATTGTGCAGAAGGAAATGGGAGGGAGATAGTCAGCAAAGCTTCTGGGTTTAGTGCAAAGCATGGTATGTGGAGTGTGGTTGGTATACAGTGCTCTGGCATGTCGTCTGCATTGTCTCCAGTAAGGCATAGACCTTCTCAGCTCCTCCTTTTCCTTCATGTTGCTGTAGTGATAGCAACACAAGAGACAGGGAACATGAGCACCAGGGGAAATGATACACGTATAACCTGGGAAATGGTAGGAAATGTTCCGATCCACTGCAGTTGCCCAGAGGGTTGTGAATCTGTGACCCTGTGAACCTTTCAGTTGTCTTGCTGCTGGAAGTGATTAAAATAAAGCACATCACTGGTATGGCAGAGATACCATCTTTTAGTGATGGGATTTGTTAGATTCTGCAGAGCAGAAGGGATTTTCAGGATTTCCTAGGCAAGACCTGCTCGCTGAGGTGCCTTAGCCCTGTTTGCTAGAATCTGTTTGTTTTTTTTAGGGGGGGATTGGGGTTTAATTTTGTTCTTTTAAATGAAGGGTATCACTCACTATATAGCTCTGGATGTCTCACTCACTGCCTACACCAGGGTAGCTACAAACTCACAGAAATTCACCTGCCTTTGCCTTTGGAGCACTAGAATCAAAGGCGTGTGCCACAGCACCTGTCCAGAATCTGCCTCCTGATGTGATTCACTTCCTACTCTACCTTCTCCACTTTTTGTTGGGATCACAAAGAATAAGTATTCTCTCTCTGCACTGAGACAGTACTCCAAGGATTTGAGAACAGCAATCCTGTTCCTTTCTTGGTCTTCTCTCCTCATTAGCATTTCTCCATCTTGGCACTGTTGATATTTTGAAACAGACAATTCTTTTTTGCAAGGGCCTGTTTTGTGCATTGTAGTACACTCTGGGATACCTACTTGAAGCCAGCAAGAAGCCTTCAGAGAAAATGTGTTCTACAGAGAAAAGAAAAAAAAAAAAAAAGAGAGAGAGCGGGGGGGGGCAGGGAAGGTGTGGGAGAGAACATCTTCAGAGAAGAAAAAGTGGAGGGAACAAAAGTAAAGAAGGCAATGTCTTTTTCAGACGTTTTACTGTATTGTGTGGAAGCAGGGTTCAAAATCATCTCCAGTTGAGAATCACCACTTTAGACAAAATACATCTAACATTCTCTCCAAACCTTAGTTGCCTGCTTCATGAAATGGTGCTAACCCTTTATCTCCTAGAGTTGTCAAGAGGATTAAATAGGAAGTCAGTGCCTGGCAATACAATTCAGTAGTAGAGTACTTGTTTAGCATATGCAAGCATCTGGGTTCCATTCCCAGCAGCACAAAAGAGGAGAGGAGGAAGAGATTCTCACGTCTGAAAGCCAGGTGTACCTGGCCCATACAGGTGCTGAGTGTTAGATATCTTCCATGCACTGACACCCCTGTGTATCTAGCTCTATACTAGACACTGAGTACATGGAGATAAGTCAGACTCAGTCTTTGTTCTCAGGGACTCAAAATTCAAAGGACCTAAAATGTGTTTTGCAGCATTGTGTGGTGATACAATCCTGTAATCTAAGCATTTGGGAGGTGGAGGCATAAAAAACAGGAAATTAAGGTCAGACTGAACTACATGATAAAAGTGTTGTCTCAAACACCACACCACACCACTGCCAAAAAGTGTTTGGCACCATTGTGCTGTGTCACCAACCTAAAACAAATGTGTGTTTTAAGAGCCATTTGTAGAGGTTGAGGCTTTAGCTTAGTGATAGAGTCTGGACCCAGGTTTCATCCCCAGCATACAAAATAAATGGAATAAGATAGCCACTTGCAGACTGTACAAGCTTATGTTAGTGGAGAATCTAAAAATGTCTAAATACTGTGCTTTACCTCTGACCTTGGGTTGTTGATCCTGTTCATCGGCTAGGCAGAGGTTGCCATTATAAACTACCTCTGAATGGTGGGAATTTGGCTTAAGTGAGAAAATTTGAAAACCACTCAGTGTCCTCTGGGCCAACAGGGGCCAATCACATATTCAGAACTACAATAGAGTCTGACTAGGGGAAAGGTATAAAACCAGCACCCTGGAAGCTCAGAAGATGGAAACGGAAATTTGTGTGAGAGCCGGGCCTTTAGTTCCAGTACGCAGGAGACAGAGGCAGGTGGCTCTCTGTGAGTTTGAGGCCAGCTTGGTTTACAAATCAAGTCCAGAACAGCCAAGGCTACACAGAGAAACCCTGTCAAAAGATAAAGAAAAGAAAGAAAGAAAGAAAGAAAGAAAGAAAGAAAGAAAGAAAGAAAGAAAGAAAGAAAGAAAGAAAGGAAAGAAGGAAGGAGGGAGGGAAGGAAGGAAGGAAGGAAGGAAATCTACGTGAGGTACTAGGACAAACTTCCTGGAGGGACCAGCATTCATTTTGTTCCTTTAGAAGTTGCAAATGCTTGTTGTGCATGGTTATGATGTCACAAACTCGCATTCTCTCCCACCACTCTGTTCCTTAAGTTTCAGTTCTCCCTTGTGGGTATATGTGCTCATACGCATATGCCTTTTACTGGGAATAGGTGAGGAAGGTGGTTACTAGAAATGGATATTACTTAGAAAAATCCCCACCCTCAGTCTTGCCTCTTATCTTTTTCCTACCCTTGTTTGCCAAAGGTCACCAAAATTTTCCAGAAGAAGAAGATCTTGGTGACATACAGCTTCCGTCAGTCCTTTCCCCTGGTGGAAATGCACATGCAGCTCTTCCAGAATTCATGTGAGTCCCCTCTTGAACCCTAGCATGCATCCCAGGGGCTTACCAGAGCCCATGCTCATCCTTCATCTACACTAGCTTCCAGCTGGCCAAGTCCTTTACAGCTGGGTTAAAGTCCCCAAAGTATCTACTAGTCCAAGGCTTAAAGGAAGACTAGAATGGAACGTGATTTGGGTGTGGCCCCTGGAGAGCACAGAACACCAATGTTTGTGTATTCCTTAGTGGCAGAAGAGGTGGCAGTCACACTGTACTTTGAATGACTGTACCGTGAAGAGCAAGACTGGGTGTCATTCAAGAGAACAGAGGCTTCATGGGAGGCAGAAGGACAAAGGAAAAGGCTTCTAGAAAAGAGTTCAGAATTCTCTTTGCCTTTACATCCTGGAGTATAAGTAATAAGGTTGCCATGGTTACCAGGAGTTTGGGGACAAAGGGAATCCACTGAAGATTTTTAAGCACAGAATAGGCATTTCAGAGTTGGATGTTACAGAAATCACCTCCAAGATGGACAGGTGTGCCTGTAAGAACTGTGTTTCACAGACACAGACGGAAGTTACTTGAGCCCAGGAGTTTGAGACAAGCCTAGCCCAAACAGCATGACTGTCTCAGAGATGGTTGGCAACAGTGGGGATGGAGTTGTATCTCTTTTCAGTTTCTTGTCTTAGGCACTTTGCTTCAGGCCTGGCAGAAATATCCAGCTTTTCCTGTCTTCTCTCATTGCCGCAGATTATCAGTTTGGGATCAAGTTACTGTCTGCAGTACCTGGAGGGGAACGAAAAGTCCTCATCATCTTCAATGCTCCTAGCCTCCAAGACAGGCTGCGCTTTACCTCTGACCTGCGGGAGTCCATTGCTGAGGTGCAGGAGATGGAGAAGTACCGTGTGGAATGTGAGTAGCTACAGCCATGACTCCTTACCTCTCTCCTGATACAGGGTCCCCACAGACACCAAGAATCCTGTCATCTGAGAACCATAGGGTTGATGGCTAGCTTGCCCAACCTTCCTACCCTTGTTCCAGGAACCCTTCAGCTTCGCCTAAATGTTTTTAGTGACAAGAAAGTCATTACTTCCTAACCTCAGATTATTCCAGTCATTGAGAGTCTCTGTTGTGGCCTCCAAACTCATCCTCTAATCATGAGCCAACTCTTCCTTCTATTGAATCGTATCAGGGAGACGATTCAGAGCATAGAAGATAGGACTATAGCTTTAGATTTCATGTATGTTACTTGTTATTTGGTCAAACTTGAGTGCCTTCTGAATGCTTTGTTCAGATGAAACAGGGATAAAGAAACCACAGAGTTTGACAAGTAGCCAGGCATACTGGTTGCACACCTGTAATGCCAGCACTGGTGAGGCTGAGACAGGAAGATTTCAAACTCCCAGGCAAGCCTTGCCTATGTATTGAGTCTCTGTCACAAAGAGAGGGGAGGGAATGGAAGAGGACAAGAGATAGAGAAGGTGAAGATAAAAGAGGAAAAGGGAGAAGAGAAAAAAAAGAAGAGAAGCAGACGCCAAAGTGCCCCAATGCTTCCATGGTGTTCAACAAATACCATTCCCTGTCTTCTCTTCTCTACCCAGAAACAGTTCCTGAGCTGAGGTTCAGTTCACTACCCAGGGGCTACACCAAGTTAGTTTGCTCATATACAATGGAGAATAGTAATTATTTCCCATTTTTCCTGATGCATTCCAGGTTTTCTCTTTTCTAAGCTAAGCAGTCCCAGTTAAGTAACATGATATAGAGGAGAAAGAAGGAAGAGAGAAACAGAAGCAGTAGTCAGTTCCTTGATAGGTCTTCATCAAGGAGGTATATCAGTTCAGTAGATTCTGGAGCCCATGGGAAAGTCTAAGAGGATATCCGTATCAAGAGAAGGAGAGGCCCAATTCATCAGAGTTTCCCTGACCTCACTGAAGGTATAGAGGGCCCAGGAGAGCATGACAGACCTGCTTCTAGAATGTCAGCTTCACAAATTTCACCTCTGCCCTTGAGCAAACTCTGTAACTTCCCAAATTTCCCAGTTTCTTCTTCTGCACAGTGTAGATGACACTCATAATGTGGAAGGAGGGGGATCAAGTATATGCTGCTGCCCGCATACTGCCTGGCACATAATAAAGGGTTTGCTTCCAATCAGTTTCATGCCTTTGCTCTTTCAAGAGCTCCTGTGAAGCAAGGCATCTGAGAACTAGGTGAACCTTCACCATAGGCTAGAAGGGTTTCCCATCCTTATTGTGAGCCATCTGTTGGAAAGCTCTTATTTAAAGGGCAGGGACGTTTAAGGAGGCCTTTCTACAAAAGGGTAAAGAAATGAAGGATAAGAAGATGGAAAGGGAGGAGGGATAGTAGACACTTACATTTCCTGCAGGGAGGAAAAAGGAGAAGTACATGGCATAGGATGGGCTGGGCACCTAGGAGCTATGAGGAGAGAGCCACAGTTTAGGGGAAACAAGTATGACTTGGGGGTGGGGGTTTGGCAGAAAGCCTGGGAACCAGAAATAAAGGGAGGGAAATAAAGGAAGGCTGTAGTCAATCAGATGGGCTTTTAATGCTTTTTAAATTTTTTTTTTATTTTTGCCTATTTTCTTTACTGCTACCCAGCGGAGCTGGAAAAGCAGAAAGGTATGATGCGGCCTAATGCCTCACAGCCTGGAGGAGCCAAGGACTCAGTCAATGGGACTCTGGCCCGCAGTAGTCTGGAGGACACTTATGGGGCAGGCGATGGGCTCAAGCGGGGTGCACTCAGTAGTTCCCTGCGAGACCTCTCTGATGCAGGTAAGTGTTCTGGGCCCCTGCCCTGGCTGGGAAGATGTGGGACTAGGTGACCTCCTTTGCCTCCATCACTGGCTGTCAGCCTTCTTCCATCACTCAGACAGACAGACACACACACACACACATACACACACACACACACACAACATTCAGAGCCCTGGGCACTATGCCACAGGGGGGCTTGGTAGCCAGGTCAGGGGCTTGGGGCCCAGGGTTTCTGCCAGGGAGTATAAAGTGGGGCCACGGATTCAGCCCCTCTCCTCTTTCCCTCTTCTGTTTCTCCTTTACTGCCTCTCCTCCATCTTTTCCTCCTTTCTTTCCTCCTTCTCAACCTCTCTTCCTCCCTACCTCCCCCTCTTCAATGGGGGAAAAGGGTAATGGGGTGTCTGTCCCTGGGAGGGACCTAGGCCTGGTGCCCAGCTCTGGAGCCCAGCAGGGTGGCGAGGGAGGGTTGCTGCTCTGACGCTGGGCTCCTTGCTTGTGGGTGCAGGGAAGCGGGGGCGGCGTAACAGCGTGGGATCGCTGGACAGCACCATCGAAGTAAGTGTCAGCTCCTGCCCCATCATTTTCTGCATGAGCCCTGCCCTGGCTGTGGAGCCCCAGAGGAGGAGGGGACCTGTTGCCTACCCCTCTTCTGTGCTGGAAACCATATGGCTGCCTCTCCCAGCCAACCACTTTCTCCATCTGTCCTCAACTCTGTCTGTCCTCACTCTGCCTGTCTCTTGGTCTGTCTTCCACTCTCCCATGCCCCTTCTCAACCCCAGGCCCACTCCAAATAGGGATGCCTTTGGACTTGGGCTTCAAGAAACTTTAACCTCCATATCCTGCTCTTTGACCCTGAGCGAGTCATTCTGCCTCTCTAGGCCTAACATTTTCTTGGCCTGAGAAATGGTCAGGAAGTTCTACTATTCTTCCTCTGCCCTCTGAGGTTCAACTGAGGTAGTAGATGTGGCAACAGAGCCGGGGAGCAGAGCTGGCCACAAATCCAGGACTGTTGTTTGGTGTTTGCTGTTACTTTGGGATCCCTGTTGCTCCAGCTTCAGGAACAGGGGAGGAGTTTAGGGTTGGGGGTTTAGGATATTTAGACTGGCCTGACTTGCCCTCCTCCCCCCTTTCAGGGGTCTGTTATTAGCAGTCCACGCCCTCACCAGAGGATGCCACCTCCGCCCCCACCCCCGCCGCCAGAGGAGTACAAGAGCCAGAGGCCAGTCTCCAACTCCTCATCTTTCCTGGGCTCCCTATTTGGAAGCAAGAGAGGCAAAGGGCCCTTCCAGATGCCACCACCGCCAACAGGCCAGGCTTCTGCCTCGTCTTCATCTGCTTCCTCCACCCACCACCACCATCACCACCACCACCATGGTCACAGCCATGGTGGCCTGGGGGTGCTACCTGATGGGCAGTCCAAGCTCCAGGCCCTGCATGCCCAGTACTGCCAAGGACCGGGCCCTGCCCCACCACCCTACCTCCCACCCCAGCAACCCCCTCTGCCTCCACCCCCTCAGCAGCCTCCACCCCTGCCCCAGCTCAGCTCCATTCCACCACCACCTGCCTCAGCCCCACCTGTGGGGCCACATCGACACTTCCACACCCATGGCCCAGTTCCAGGACCCCAGCATTATACTTTGGGCCGGCCAGGCAGAGCCCCAAGACGAGGGGCTGGAGGACACCCACAGTTTGCTCCACATGGCCGGCACCCCTTGCACCAGCCCACATCCCCATTACCGCTGTACAGTCCTGCTCCACAGCACCCTCCTGCCCATAAACAGGGCCCCAAGCACTTCATCTTCAGTCACCACCCACAAATGATGCCAGCAGCGGGTGCAGCTGGGGTCCCTGGGTCCCGACCACCAGGGGGATCCTATTCCCACCCTCACCATCCCCAATCACCACTGTCACCACACTCACCCATCCCACCTCACCCCTCCTACCCTCCTCTGCCCCCACCCTCACCTCATACCCCACATTCACCCCTACCCCCCACCTCCCCCCATGGCCCACTGCACGCCTCTGGGCCCCCCGGCACGGCTAATCAACCCAGTGCAAACCCCAAGGCCAAGCCGAGCCGGATCAGCACTGTGGTCTGAGGGATGGAATACGCGTACTGAGGAACAGGACAGTCTGGGGAAATCTATAGGAGAGGGACCTTGCCCCTCTCTTCTTCCTCAGTTTTTTTTTCAAATTATATATACACTCATCAGTGTCCTTCTTTCCACTTCTTTCATCTCTCCAGACCCTTCTTCCAGCCCCCCTAGCAGTTGCCATGGGGTTTCCTTTCAGATTGGAGGGCCCTTGCCCCTTGCAGCCTGAACTTAGGGCCCTGCAGTGCTGGGAAGTGGTAAGGGCCTCTCAGCAGTTCTTGTCCTCCTTTTCCTGTCTTCCTCTTCTCTTTTCCTGTTCCTGGAGGTCTAGTTGGTGGCCTCAGACCTCTGGGCAAATGTGAGCTTCCTTGCAAGCTGGTGGAGGAGGCAGGCTTCTAGAGCTGTAGAGGTGAAGGCTTTCCCCAGAGCTCCTCTGGCTGTGTGGGGCTAGGAGAGAGCTTTGTAGAGCTGTGGCCGAACCTCAGCTGGCTCAGCCCTCTCTCTGACCTCAGGACCTAGCCACACACCTCCATGTGTCTTTCTGCCTGCTGGAGGACGCAGAAGACCATCAGTGTACTCCGTGGGTGGAACCTTGCTTGTGCTGGCCCCCGACAGAGGACAGTGCTTCCTCTCTTGAGCCAGTCTGTGCCCTCTCTCCTAATGGGGCCCCAGCCCAGACCTCTTTGGCTTCAGGAACTTGCCTTGCCCTGCAAAGTTCTTATCCTGATCAAAGTACAGAAAGGTTTTTGTTTTGGAGGCAGGGGTGGGGTGGGGAAGGAGGCTCAGGTCTGGGATGAGAAGGGTACTGCCCTCCCTCACCCATATTGCATGCCCCCCCATTCCTTCTACCTTTCCCACCTACAACTGAAGACAATGCACTTTACAGATATCTCCCACACATATTTCACTAGGGCAGGGCACCCAGCATCAGCCCTGGGGAAAGACTCCCAGAGGACCACCGTGAGCCCAAGATGTCCTCCCTGAGGCAGAGATTGAAGCCATCAGAGCTGGGGCTGTGAGCCAGAATGCCCAAGCCCCTCTTGTTCATCAAAATCTCCACTGCCTCGCCAGCCCTTTGCAGCCCTGTTTATTTCTTATAAATATATTTTTTACAAGGCCCAGCTCCTCTTCTTGCCCTACGTTCACCTCCTTTCACAGTCCCTGCCTTTCTCTCCCCAGTCCAGAATGGGCTGCAATGCAGACAGACAGATGGACTCTCAATGTCAAAGGGACCCTGGGGCTTGGGGTTGTGGGAGGGTGTTGGTGGGAGGGATTCTATGGAGAGGAGCTGGGTTCAGGCATTGTCTTTTTTCCCTCCTTGTATATAAGAATGTATATTTGATGCCTCATAAAAGACCTTGTGCTCATCTCTGGCCTCTGCCTCCTACTTATGCCCCTTTCCCCCACTGTGAAGCCCATGGAGAGAGGAGCACAAGTGTGGGAAGGTGAGATGCTAATGGTAATTCGGGTAACTGGGCAGGCAAGTTGCTTTAGTTCAGTAGGAAGCAAGATGAGGGTGGGTTTCCCGTCTCATTTCATATGTTTTCTGCATGATGGTGGCAAGAGTATGGGCCTTAGGGTTGATCAGTTCACATTCTGAGGTTGTACTTAGGCACAAGAGTTTCAGGGAGTCAACCTCCAAGTTTTCCTTACTTCAGTTTACCACCTGAAATGATCACTCCTTGTTATGCTGTGGAGGAACATGAGCTTAAAACCTGTGCTCCAAAGGTTCAGCCACTTTTCTTCAATAAGTCAATTAAAAAAGACAAAAGCAGAAAGCAGAACAACCATGTGGTGGAGGTGCACAACTTTAATCCCAGCACTCAGGAGACAGAGGCAAGTGGAGCTCGGAGTTCAAGGCCACCATGGTCTACAAAACAAGTCTAAGACAGCCAGGGCTACACAGAGAAACCTTGTCTTGAAAAACAAAACAAAACAAAAAGTGGCAAGCAAAGAAAGAAAGAAAAGAAAGAAAGAAAGAGAGACAGAAAGAAAGAAAGACAGACAGACAGACATGTATTCAATGTAACCATATTGGGAAGAGGGACAAAGAGATCTAGAAAAACCCACAAATATGTCTTTAGGATCCTGAAAAGAGGTCAGAATATTAATAGAGTGCCAAAAACAGACAAAATTTGGTCCCAGCCACCATCCTTGTTTGGGCTTCAGTTTCATCCTGTAAGGTGGTTAGAAGTGGGTGAAATCTTTTTCCTGGAGACGAGCTCCCCTTGTGTCCTGAGATTCCTGGCAAAATTCCTTTTCTTAGCGTCCAATGTTTCAATAATCTGATCGTCATATTGAGAGACACAAGTGTCTCCTTAAAGTGTTCAGGCTGGAGATAGAGCCCAGAGGTTAAGAGCACTTTGTGTTCTTGGAAGGTGCTGGAGTTTGATTCCCAACTACCACATGGTGTCTCACAACTCTTGATAACTCCACAATGCTGGGGGACCCAACACAGTCACTTGGATATACTCACCTATGGATACACACATATACATAATTAAAAATAAATCCCTTTTTTTTTTACAAAAAAAAAAAAGATCTTCATTTCTGCCAGGCTAGTTAATCAGTTACATGGAATTGTGATGATTGCAGGAAGTAATGAATACCAAGCAGCTAGGGTGGAGTAGGTATCCAACAAGTTAGTTCTCTTACCTTCTTTGTAGAGGTTGGATATGTGGAACATGTGTGGCCAGTGCTCTCACTCTTTTTGTGACTGGCCTGGTTTTGCCTTGAAACCCCTGCTTCTGGCCCTCCATGCAACAGCTGGCCATGTTTTCATTCTTGAGGGCAGGTAGGTAACTTGGGCCAGAAAGGCCCAGGTCTAGATACTTTATCTGAGCTCTGTGTATATACTTAGGATATAAAATAACTAATAGCCATCTTTCATTTGCAGAGGAGAGAGGCCACACAGCAAGTCAAGAAGAGGTTTTCTTGATTTGTAGCCCAAAACCATTTCCACTGCCCCAAGCTGCTTCCCTGTAAAATGGACCTGTTTCTAGCACCAATAATTATGCCCTGGGTGTCAGCCTACTATGGGAGGAATTAATGGGGCAGAGCAATGGCTTTTAGAGTCAGCGGAGTCCCCAGCCATAGCATTTTGTTAATAGTTTTGCTGCTTTCTTCGAATCTGCAAAGAACTCTGAAAAAGGAGTGGTTTAGATGACCCTACACTTCTTGGATCGGTGAGTTTGTTTTCTTCCTGGGAAAGCTCACTGAAAGGCTCCCCAGGGAAGATAACTAACAGGAGCATCATTGGTGCCTCTCTATGACTTGGACCTGAGTGTTTGAAGAGTCCAGATGTGGGTTCATTCAGCATGTTTTGGTTTCTTCCTTAGACTAAGCTAGGCTACCCTTGATCTCAGCACACACACACACACACACCCTTTCAGCTAGAGATTGCCTGTATCTTGGCAAAGTTGAGCTTTTAGGACACACATACTGACCCACACTTCTTTGGCAAGTCACCTAGCCATCCAGAGCCTGGTTTTCACCCTCTAAAATGGAGATAAAAATCTTGCAGGACAATTGTTAGCTAATGCATATGAAATGCCTACCTCCTGCCAGACTTACAATCAGCTGTTCTCAGCCACCTACAGAAATAAGTGCAAAAGTTAGGAGTCCTTCACAGAATGTCCTAGCCAAGGTCTCAGAAGTCCCAGCACACGCACGCGCGCACGCGCACATACACACACACACACACACAGAGAGAGAGAGTTAATTAATTAATGTAAATTTTAAAATAAAAATGTTACAGGATTCCAAACCAGTAGTACAGAATGAACATTCTCATTCCACAAAGGATGAATGAAGATACAGAAAGGAGGAATAGGACCAAAGCAAGGCTGAAAACCCAGTAAGGTGAACATTACATTCCGTAGCTTCATGTCTAGTGACTAGGTCATAAGATATCATACTGTTATGTTGGTCTGGAACGCCCTGCCCCTGTGGTCCTTCTGTTGGAGCCCACATGACTCCTTTCTTCGGCTGGCCTTCTGGCCACCTGAAGCTTTTTTTTTTCAGCAGATGTTTCCATTTCCCTGATGTCTTTAACTTCTTGGGGTCTCCATATACTTTTCAACTTCACCCTCATAGCTTTACCGTTGCCCTCTCAAGAGTTGCCTGTTTGTTAGAGGTCCTGGCATCTTTTGAAATTTGGATGGAAAGCAAGTGTGATGGTACATGCCTTTAAACATGCACTTGTAGGATGTAGTGGCAGGAAGATTAGGAGTTCAAAGGAAACCTGAGTTATAAAGCAAACTTGAGGAACAAAGGAGATCCTGTCTCAAAAAAAAAGCCCCAAATTAAACCAAACCCTAATTAATCAGCATCATGAGGAGAGTGGCCAACTTCTGCTGTCAAGGGTGAGAGGCTTGGACCATGGCAGCCCCTGTCTTTCAGTGCCAGGATGGCAGAGGGTAGGAATACATTTCTTTGGACATGTGAGAAGTGAGCCTCAGGGCTCGTGAGTTTGTGTTTGTGTGTGTGTGTGTGTGTATACATGTATGTAGAGGCCAGAGGCTGATATCATGTGTCTTTTCCAATAGCTCTCCATCTTATTTTGAGGATAGGGCTCTCTCACTCAATTTATTCATCAGTTCCTAGAGATCCTCCTGTCTCTGCCTCAGTGCTGTGATTACAGCCATGAGCCACTGTGGTTGGCTTTTTTTACATGGATGCTGCAGATGAAACTCAGATCCTCTTGCTGCTGTGGCAAGCGCTGTGCCATATGACTCATTTCCTCAGCAAGTTTCCTCTCCCCCCCCCCGTGTGTGTGTGTGTGTGTGTGTGTGTGTGTGTGTGAGACAGAGACAGACAGACAGACAGACAGACAGACAGACAGAGGGGATTCTCTGTGTAGCCTTAGCTCTCCAGGAACTCAGAACTCAGAACTAGCCTTGGAACTCAAAGGTATGCCTGCCTTTGCATTCTGAGTGCTGGGATTAAAGACATGCACTACCACTGCCCAGTAACCTCCAAATAGTGCATGCTCTCTCTGTCTGTTTTGTCTTTGTTTTGTCAAGACAGAGTTTTTCTGTGTAGCCTTGACCACACAGAAAGACCAGCCTGGCCTTGAACTCACAGAGATCTGCCTGCCTCCCTGAATGCTGGATTTAAAGGCATTAAGTAACACACCCAGCTTCCAGGTCTTTTTTTTTTTTAATTAAAAACATTTATTTATGTATGTATTTGTTTGTGCTCATGTGCATGATGTGGGGCAGGAGCACACATGTGGATGTCAGGAAACAGTTTGTGTGAATTGGCTTTTTCCTTCCAGGGATCAAACTCAGGTTGGCAGGCTTAGAAGCAAGCAGTCTTACCTACTATGCTATCTCACCACCCAGATTTAAAACAAATTTTTACACTCCTAAGGCTGGGATTAGTGAGATCCTACAAATTTCTGTTTTAACCTTAAGGCATTTTTCTGTTATTTTAACACAAACAGCTTCTTTTCAATAGCCCAAATCTCTTTCTCCCTCTCTGTCCTTCAAACCCCTTCCCTAACATCCTTTCTTCATCTCTTTTTCTTCTTTCTTCCTCTCCCCTCCCCTTCCATCTCTTCTAATGTCTTCACTTCTTTCCTCTCAATTTCTGAGACTGGGTCTCAATGTGTATCCTAGGCTGGCCTCTAACTTCTGATCTCTTGTCTCAACTTCTCAAGTTCTGGGAATAATAATACACCACCATACCTGGCTCCATTAACATCAATATTTTGACCCTGAAAACATTCAAAATAGAGTTAGCTGGGCATGGTGACACAGGTCTGCCTGTAATTCCAATTACTCTGGAGGTTGAGGAAGCAGGACCACAAGTTTGGGCTACAGGACTGAAGAGTGAGTTCAAGACCAGCCTAGACAACTAAGACCCTGTCTTTAAATTTTTAAATTATTACCACTATATTTCATGTGTAGTGGTGGTTCACTTGCATGCATGTTTGTACACATGTGTGCCTGGTGCTTGTGGCCAGAAAAGGGCATTAGATCCCCTGGAAATGGAGCTTCAAACAATTACCAGTTGCCATGTGGGCATTAAGTTGAACCTGGGTCTCTGGAAGAGCACCCAGTGAGTGCCCGTAAACACTGAGTCATCTCTCCAGCCTCCCTGCCTCGAAAGAAAGAAAGAAACAAACAAACAAAAAAAGAAACAAAGAAAGAATGTTTGAAACAAAGTCTAGAACTTGCTATGTAGCCCATAATGTCCTTGAGCTCACAGAGAAAGTGCCCAGCTCTGAGTCCCTGTCTTAAAAAGCAAAAGACATAAAGCTGGGTGGTGGTGGGTGCATGCCTTTAATCCTAGCACCAGGGAGACAGAGGCAGGTTGTATTTGGTCTACAATGTGAGTTGCAGGACAGTTAGGGTCCTGCAACCCAGAGAAACCCTGTCTCAGAAATAAAAATAAAAACAAAGACAAACAAACAAAGCAATATATATATATATATGGAAATAAAATTTAGTGTTAAAAGCACTTGCCTAGAATATACTGGTCTTAGGTTGAATCCCAAATACTATAAAACAAACAACAGACAAAATCAATGAACACAAAATGGCCCAGATTTGTTCTGTAGATAGACTCTAAGATGGCTCCTGTGTCCTTTGACTTTTCTCCATCTTTCTTTGAGCACCACTTTTTTCTCCAATACTCTTAGATACTCTTTGTGTGTGTGTGTGTGTGTGTGTGTGTGTGTGTGTGTTTTGAGACAGGGTTTCTCTCTGTGTAGCTCTGGTTGTCCTGAAACCCATTTTGTAGTCCAAGCTGACCTCAAACTCAAATTCTCTTGCCTCTGCCTCCTGAGTGATGGGATTAAAGGGGTGCACCACCACTGCCAGCCTGCCCTTCGATATTCTTATCATTTCCCTGCCCTAACCAGTAAATGAGTTGTTTTGTTTTGTTTTTGTTTTTTACAAAGATTCTTTCTAGTAAAGAGTTTGGAAATTAGAACTTAGATAGGGCATGGTGGCTCACAAATTTAATCACAGAAGCTTGTAGAATGAGGCAGGAAGAATGCTGTGAATTCTAGGACAGTTTAGGCCATAGGGTGAGCCCCTGTTTCATACTACATCCAAAAAAATACAAAGTCAGATTTGGGCATTAGGGTTATAGATATATGTTAATTGTATCGTCTTATTTGGAAAAAGCGTCAGTGTCTGTTGATGATTTCTTAACTCCATTATTCCTTCCATATTTTTTGTTTGTTTGTTAGTTTAGAATTCTAAATGTTCTCATAATGGCACATGATAATCTCAGAATTTAGGAGATGGAGGCAGGAAGTTCAAGGGGTTCAAGGCCAGCCTGGGTTACATGAGACTCTGTCTCAAAAAACCAAAAGAACAATAAACAAACTTTCCCTGTTCTCTAATTTTATCTATTTATATCAGTGTAGAATTATGGATTTTTAGTTGATTTATAATCTACTCCTGTTATAATTCATTTTGAATGACTATGTTGATTGTATGATTTTATTGTTAAGTGTCTGTATTATGCACATACTATACACCTGCATTTCTCTTTGAGTATGTCTCTCTGTGACTCTCTATTTCTCTATCATATATATCTTGTTAGGATCCTTATAATAGTTCAGGGTAGAATCTGGAATACAGCTATAGTCCCACCTACTCAGAAGACTGAGATAGTTGAATTGCTTGAGTACACAAGCTCAAAACCAACCTAGTCAAAATAATATTGATACTCCATCTGAAGAAAAGAAAAAAAAGAGAAAAGAATAGACGCTAGAGAGAAGGCTCATCAGTTAAGCACATTGGCTGCTCTTACAGAGGACTCAGGTTCAATTCACAGCACCCACATGGTGGCTCACAACTGTATGTAACTCCAGTTCCAAGAGATCCAGTGCCCTCCAAAGACACAAACCTACATTCAGGCAAAATACCCATACTACATAAAATAAAGATAAAAATTTGGAAAATAATTCATGATAGAAAGATATTAAATGTTTTACAAGTGATGTAAAAGAGGGTGGTAGAGGTGGGAAAGAGACAGATTCCAGAGCTATTTTGGAATTGGTCATGGTGGTTACTGCCTGTAAACCCAGTACTTTCGAGGTAAAGGCAGGAGGATCAGGAGTTTAAGGTCATCCTTGGCTACATAGCAAGTGAGAAATAAAACGAGCAAACATCCTCAAATTAAAGACCAAACAAACAACAACAAAAAGATAACTCATACCTATTTTGTAATTTTACAAACCAAAATTAAAAAGAGGCATAGGGGTTACGGGTAGAGCTCAGTAGCAAAACACCTGTTTAGCATGTTCAGGATACTGGGTTTCATTCCTACGACCAAAGCAGAGTCATTGTCATGCAGTTTATCTACAAAATAGATGGGGATGTTGTTGGGAGGCCAGCCAAGACCTTGAATTATTACTCTGCCTACATTCTATACTAGCTGGTGTCTCTCAGGTGGCTGGGCAAGGCAACACCAGCTTTCATCATGAACTCAGATCCCTGTTGCTTCCAAATTCTAAAGCCTGCAGTACCCAGTCTCTGCTTGGTCCCCAACAAGACTTGAAGCTTGGAAAAGAAACTGGTTTCCTAAATACTTTCCATGTGGGGAACAACATTTGAGACTTTCACGGGCAGAGTTTTATGGGAGTCAGACAGTTGTAGGTTTGAATTCTGGCTCTGCCAGTTCCTAGTTATGTGACTTGGACCTGAGCTTTATTCTCCTTGTCTGCAAGATGGGAAGAATACTACTCTATAGCACCTGGTTCTTAAAGAAAGGCAGACATCATTTTCTCTAATCTTCCTAAGTAATGGAAGGTTTAACTTCATTTTATGAACAAGAAAATCAAGGGTCAGGGATGTGAAATACTTGGCAGGTCCCAGCAAGTCAATGTCCATTTCAGGAAGGCATGCATGCCTTTGTATTTCCACATGCTCACAAATAATCCTAATGCATAGTATGACTTTCACAAATACAATTTAATGGACTCAATCTCACTGCCTTTAAGGTGTTCGATTTCCTTTTGCCCTGTGGTATGTCTAGGTTAAGGCCAGCAGAAAAGACTGTAGGAAGACTTGGTGGTGCTGAGAACAAAAGCCTGGTGTTCTTTACTCTTTATGGAGATGTCATGCAGGTAGAAAAGCCAAACTGTCTTCAGCTGAAGAACAACAAACTCACCAACCTTAATTTTACTCACTTTTCTCTGGCTTGTTCTGATTACTTTATATTATTATTATTGGGGTTTTGAGACAGGGTTTCCCTATGTACATCTGGCTGTCCTGGAACTAGTTCTGTAGACCAGGATGGCCTTGAACTCAGAGAGATCCACCTGCCTCTCTCTCCTGAGTACTGGAATTAAAGGTGTATAGTACCATGCCTGTTTCCTCTCACAATGTAGCCTGCCTCTGCCTCCGGAGTGCTGGGATTAAAGGCATGTGCCACCACTGCCCTGCCATTGCTGTTGTTATTATTATTGTTTGAGACAGGATCTTGTTATATAGCTCAAGCTGGCCTCAAATTCAAAATCCTCCCTATTTAATAGCCTCTTATGTGGTGCATATACATGGAATAAACCAAGCTTTTTTTTTTTTTGTAGCAGTAGTTGCCACAGAAGTGTAGACAAACATACATTTAGTGTTTATACAGTTACAATGTATACAGAACAGTTGAAAGCATTCATTAGAATGCTGATAGCCAATGACGCTGTGGTAAGAATAATATATTTGTATTCTACGTGGGACTGAAGCTTCTAAAAATTCACATTCTCTAGGGAGTGAGGAGCTTCCTGCTTTTCTAGATGAGGAAGGGAGGGTAGGACTGGGAGGGGATGAGGGAGGGGGGCTATTTCGGGGATACAAAGTGAATAAAATGTAATTTATAAAAAATATAAATAAATTAAAAAAAACCAACCAAACAAAGAAAAAACCCCAGAGGTGTAAGTCTGGTAAGTCGTCCCATAGCAGCATGCAAGAAGAATGGGGAGAGAGAGGGGGCGGAGATTCCTCGAAAACGCCGCCTTCTGTGGTTCTCAGTGAAAAGACCTGGGAGAAGAAGCAAAGGACATTGGGGAGGAGCTGACAGCCTGCTTGGGATCTAGGGCGTGTGCGTGCGCGTGCGCGTGCGCGTGCGCGTCCGTGAGTGCAAGTGTGTGCGAACGTGCACGGGCGCGTACCAAGTCAGGCTCACTACTTATATACACAAGCTCCTCTTCCGGTTTGTTTAGCGACTGCGCATGCGCATCACTGGCCTTTAAACGTCCACCGACGATTCATCCGGTAAAAGGATCCGGTTATAAAATTACAATTTTGTTCCTCCGCCAATGAGATGAACTATTTTCTCTCAGTCCGGGAAATACTTTTAACTAGCCACTTCCAAATAGGGGGTATATTCCACAAGATTTAACTCAATCACCACAAAATGAAGGCTTCCTAGGGCTTGTTGTGTCTCAAAGTAAACAAAACTCGTAGAGACACCTCGCGGACGGATCTGGTTTGTTGTGGTGAGGTACGGAGGTGGCGGCGGGGGGGGGGGGAGTAGACGCTGACAAACCAAGATGGCGGTGGCAGCGATGAAACCTGCCGCGGCTGGGACTTAACTGTAGTAGCAAAGGCTGCAATAGTTGGGAGGCAGCGATAGGGTGTGGAAGAAACTGAACAGGACTAAGGGCCGGTAACAGGAACCTCAGCCTGAGACTTTTAGATCACGGCACCCGCCCCCCTAAGCCCTTGACGGGCGGTGGCTGTCCTGCTTAGGGCCTAGACACCGAGAAGTGGCTCGGTTTCACACAGCGGCGGCGCCATGAATTCTTAAGGGCGGTCTGAGCCCTCCCCATCTCTGGCCCAGCCCTCGGGCCCATCATGGAGCTGGGGTCCGACGATTTCCTACCGCCGCCGGAGTGCCCGGTGTTCGAGCCTAGCTGGGCCGAGTTCCGAGATCCTCTTGGCTACATCGCGAAAATCAGACCCATCGCCGAGAAGTCCGGCATTTGCAAGATCCGCCCACCCGCGGTAAGGCCAGGAGCTGATGGTCGCCGGCGACGAGCTTGTGGGTGGATCCGGGTAGCTGTGTGAAGTCCCGGGAGGAGGGCAGCAGGTGTGGGAAGAAGATGGGTTGGCTGGGATCTTTCTTCTGAGTCGAAGAAAGGGTGCTGAGGTCAGGGGCCCTCTCGTTTTGTGGCATAAAAGTGACCTCGGGTCTGAGACCCACTCCTGCCCTGCTCTTGAGAATTTCTCTTGGTTCAATACACAGATGCTTAGTGAATTGGGGATAGCCACAGGGAGGCACTGAGAATCCACCTCTTGGTTACTTTGTATCACTCAGATCGAGGCTATGCTACATAATAACCACTGTCATTATTCGCTTTAAGGCAGGCTGTGTGGTGTAACGAAAAGGTCACATCTTTAAAGGGAGACAGTCCTGAGTTTAAAACTACTTAGAAGGTTAGCAGCTCTATGACCTTGGGCATGTAAGGTAATCCCTGAGCCTGTGAATTGTGTGCTGGGAATAATTAGATTAAACTAGGTAGCATAGTACACTCCGATAAGTGGTAATTACTGTGACTGTGAGGTGCTTGATGTGATCATTGCTTTGCTCCTATGTGTGTTGACTCATGTTTACTCACATTCTGTCAGGCCAAATTCATCTGTGATAATATCCTGCCCTGATGGGCCAGTCAGGAAATCATTCTCACAGCGATTGCTTTTTCTGGTTCTTCAGTGATGGGTTTTGGAAATTGTTCGTTTTTTCTAGTTGAAGGCAATGTCAGAACTTGGCTGCGCATGGTCCCCACAGACTTCCTGTGGAGAAGTTTAGACCAGTCAGCTTTGTGTGTCCTCAGAAGATTTCTACTCTGCTTCTGGCTCAGAATGTAGGCGATAAGGCTTTCTTGGGTCCCCAGAAACAAGAGTGGAGCTCTGGAAATCTCCCTTAGTTTCCAAATGTCAGCAAAAAGCACCATGTCTTTGCTATTAAGTACTAAATAGACTAGGAGAAAATTTCCAAAAGCTAGTACTGTTGCTGACACTGGAGGGGCAATGATGATCAGTGTTTCGTGAGCACATGGGATTCCTTGGCTGGTTTCAGTTTGGCTGCAACATTGTTCTGAGGTGTTTCAGAATGTCAAGCTTTATCCCATAGGTGTCCTTATTCAACTCAGTTCTTTTAGTGTCCTTCCATATGTTGGTTTTTGATGGATCCTCTAGGTTCTAGAGTCTAGGAAGTATTGGATAAACTAATTCCTTTTTTGTTGGAGCCTGGCCACAGGTATCTAAGGATGCTTTTCTGTGGCGAGGGAGTCACAACTGGTAATCACTGTCTAGGAAGGCCAGCAGAAAGGAAAGGTTGGACTCCTGGATGGCCTTAAGGAAATACTTTGAAGTGGCCTGGAGAGGCTTATCTGACATGGGGATAATAGAGATCTGAATTTCCCTTTTTCTCCCTTGGGCCTTTGAGCAAGTTGGCCTAAGGTGCTTTTACCCTGCCTCAGGGGACCAGGATGGGAAGGAATGATAAGTCCAGTGTGTGTGTGTCCACAGGGGACTGTCCTTCCGTAGACTTAGTTTCTCTATCCCAATAGCATTCTTTACAGTCCAAGAGACCTGACTTTTTTTGTTGTTCATGATTTTGTGTGTTTGTGTGTGTGTGTGTGTGTGTGTGCGCGCGCGCACGATAGAGAGAGCACATGCTCGCACATGCATGTGTGCTTCCACTGAATACCCTTCCCCCTTGCATGCATACTCTCCTAAACCAGCTTTCCTAAAGCAGCTAGGTTTCTTCTGTTTGGAACTTTAATTACTCACCTAAGTGATGCTTGGGCTTAGGGTGCAAACCTTTCTGTGAATGGGTATTGGAGTTTGACTTAAAGGGTTGGTTTGGGGTTTGAATTTCAGAGCATGTGACTGCTACATTTGGCATAGATGGATAGGAGGATAGGGTAATAATGGGAGCATCACACAGTTTCTTGAATTAGATAGCCATCCTGTTTGTCACCATATTCCAAATACCATCATCCTGAGCATTTATACTAGTATGGGACTGACAAGGAGAGATTTGCTGGCCTTCATCTCTTGTACCTATAGCTCCTGATTCAGGATTTCAGTGCTGCAGTGTTCTGTCAAGTGTTTGATGTTGCACTGATTGTTTAGAACTTGGCTGAGCAGGGAAAAGGGGTGCCTGGAGTTTTGGGCTTGAGCACCTTTTTTGTCTGGGTTATCTGCTGAGGGGAGTGTTGTAGTATGGTGGGATGTGAGAGGGTATGGGGAGCTTTACTGGGCTTAAGATATATCATTTTAGCCTAATTCTTTTCTCCTGCGTCACTCAGCCTCAAGTGCTTTCTGTCTACTACTATGGGTTGGGGAAGAATATGTGTACTTGCAAATATGAAGTCTCTGGCCCTTTTTCTCTTTTCTCATTCCTTTACTGTCCTTCCATATGTATGCACTTTTGTGTGAATGCTGGTAGCTTGGTATAGTGCAAAGAACCAGGGATCAGAGTACAATGGGTGCAAGTGTTGGGTCTACTAGCATATGATTTCTTCTCTGGGCCTTACTTTCCCTACTTGTTGAATGAAGATGTTGATCTAGGTTTTTCTTGGATCTTTTACCATTGTCTATATGCCAGAGCTCAAGGAAAGAGAGGACTCCCTGAGGAAGTATTCATAGCTATCTTTTGGGTAGGACAGAAGCAGCTCCAGCTTGGCATGGTAAAGCTTTCCTTGCTTTCTTTCATTAAGTTTTCTTGGCTTCCCCTCCATAAATCCTTGTATTCTTTGCCACCACTTTTGGGCTTCCAACTCACTCCCAGACTTCCTTCCCTGCTCTTATACCAGGCAAGTATATCAGAGAGGACCCACAGGAAACCTTTCAGACTTGGTGAGTGAGTAAGCGATGCAAATTCATGTTCCTTGGTCTTCCCTGCAGTATCTTCTAGACCCTTTAACTGAGATAATAGACGTTGACGGCCTAAACTGTTAATCCCTGCCAGAACCAGAGTTGAGCTACCCTGCATGTATATTCACTGGTGGGGTCAGACTTAGAGATCAAATGTCTTGTGAGGAAGCCAAGGCAAGAATTCATATACCAACCTTACAGATGAGAAAACAGATTCAGAAAGGTAAGATGTCCTAGCTAGTAAGTAGTAGAGCTACAACATAAACCCAGATCTTCTAACTGTAGGTCCTGCATGGTTGCCAGAACTCTAGGCTATGTGTCCTTCCTAGGAAAGGTTTATTTGGGTGTGAGGAGGGTTTATGGTTAACTATTTTGAACTTTTTATATTTCTCAAAATTCTAACACTGTATTGTTGAAAGAGACTTAGAAGTTTACCAGGGCATGTGCATGAGGCCTTGCATATGGGCCTGAAGGGCTTTTATGCTCTGTCATAAGTCTTGGGGAGAATTAAGAGTGGGTGCATTTAGATGTTTGTCAGGTTGATGGATCTAAGGTGGCTAGAAATTTTAGGAGGTATTAATGGAGCACAGAGCTGCTTTTGATACCCTCTGATTTTTTATTAAAATAACCCAAGTTTCTTTCCCCCTTTTTATTCTCCTAGGACTGGCAGCCACCCTTTGCTGTGGAAGTGGACAACTTCAGGTTTACTCCCCGAATCCAGAGGTTGAATGAGTTGGAGGTAAGATTAATGGCTGGTGATGGGGTTTAGAGAATGAAAGGATAAACATGCCCAGGACACAGAAGAAGCTTTGGAGCTCCAGATATAAGGGCAGGACTTTACTAGTTTGATTTGATTCCCCAAAGGTTATGGATTTTTTCCCCACAAAACTTTGCTATTGCCTTGCTAGGTCACAGAAGAGGACAATGCAGCCAGTCCTGAAGAGACCTGATAAGCTAGGGTCAGATGGAAGGGGAGGAGGTTCTCCCCTATCTGTGGACTTGGAAAGGGGCAGGGAGGAGATGAGGGAGGGAGGGAGTGAGGGAGGGGGCTATAGCTGGGATACAAAGTAAATAAACTGTAATTAATATAAAAAATAAAAATTAATTTAAAAAATTTGCTATTTACAAATTTTCCCTATCAATACCTATCCTACCTGGATCAACAAAAGGTAGTAGCTATGTGGCTGACCAAGGCTTCTTCCTTCCTTGGCCAGCTCAGTGTGGCCTCATATATCTAATTTATCCATGGCTTTGTGCTTTCAACCTTCCTTCTTTGATACTTGGTAGAGTGGGTGGTGAAGTAGAAGAGCAAAAACAGCACAAGAACTGGTCTGTGTAGAGGCTGGAATGCTTAGAAACATGGGCAAAGGTCAGCAGGTAGAACTTTTTTCCCTCTGTGTTTTGTTATATGTTATGGAGTAGGTGTGTGGGGATGTATATGGAACACAGAACTACTGCCATAAACTCAGTCGAGATATTGTTCTGGCCAGAATCAGAGTAATCTGTAGTAAGGAGTATGTGTTCCTTGGAGAAATAAATTTGACCAGGCCTGTGGCTGGTACAGCTGTGGGCAAGTATTAGGGAAGGTCTTCTAGAGATTTAATGCTGGTTAGTGAGGGGAAGAAGGAGCATGATGTGGCCAGGTTTAGAAAGGTAAGGGTTTCAGGTGGAAGGTGTTTTTAGCCCCTTAAGTATTCCCACAGCCAAGGAGCTTTAGTTTTTCTTTTTGTTTTTTTAAGATTCATTTCTTTCATGTATGAGTGCTCTATCTGCATGTATACCTGCATGCCAGAAGAGGGCATCAGATCACATTATAGATGGTTATGAGCTACCATGTGGTTGCTGAGAATTGAATTCAGGACCTCTGGAAGAACAAACAGTGCTCTTAACCATTGAGCTATATCTGCAGCCCCTTTAGTTCATTTATCAAAAGGTAAATAATAGTTCTTCTCAACTACGACTCAGAAAACTGACCTACAACTCACCTAGTTCTCTTTAGAAAAAGGGCCTCTGACTCAGGTGATAAAGGACTTAAGACCTTTGGGAACACTTTTTAGGCCAGTGAGATTTCAGGCAAGCATGGAAAGCCTTGCTTCTAGGATCTTTTGTCTGTATCAGGTCTTGAGTCAGCCAGGTACCACTGATGTTTCAGTATCCCAACTTAGTTTTCAGGCCATTCTCATAATTCAGCCACCATAAAACGTACTGTGTGGTAAAAAAGGAGATGAGTGTGCCCTATGTAGAACTTAGACACAATTCTGAAATTTCCAGATGATTCTTACTATTCTTAATTAAGTCCATATTTCTAGGTTAAGTGTATTATTTTCCTTTTCTTCTTTTTTGTTTCCTAAGACAGTGTCTCATGTAACCCAAGCAGGCTTCAAATCTGCTATGTAGTGGAGGCTAGACTTGAACTCATCTTCCTGCCTCTCCCTTTCCAGTGCTAGGATTATAGGTGTTAGCTACCACTCTTGGCACTTAGTTCCAAATAAAAATATATGGGGATGCCATGAATACTCTATGTTTGTTCAAATGTAGCAAATCAGTGGTAGCAGAAAGAAAGCAGAGTTATTTAATATTCATGTATCTTGGCACTTGTTATGTGGTTAACTCTTTTGGCCCTGTTTCTTTATCTATAAAAGAGATATATACAAACAACGGGGGCTAAAGAGCACTGGCTGTTCTTCCAAAGGCCCTGAGTTCAATTCCCAGCAATCACATGGTGGCTCACAACCATTTATAATAAGATCTGGTGTCCTCTTCTGGTGTGTCAGCATACATGCAGGCAGAATAGTATATAACTAATAAATAAATAAATTTTAAAAATATATACACATACATACATACATAAACAGCCTTGTCAGGAGAATAAGAGAGAGTATTTATAAAAACTATAATGAGCTTTTCCTGGGATATGAGAGAAAACTGGGGCCAACCACTGTCTAAGAGTCCAGAGCTCAGCCGGCGCAGTGGTGTATGCCTATAATCCAAGCACTCAGGGAGGAAAAGGCAGGTGGATCTCTGAGTTCAAGGCCAACACAGCCAAGGCTACACAATGATACAATGTCTCAAAAAACAAACAAAAAAAAGAGTCAAGATTTCATTTCATTGGGAGAAGTCTACTTTGTTTCCTTTCTCTTCCCTAATCCAAAAAATGGGTTACTGTGGCATGTTCAGGGGTGGGGTGAGATGAAGTGTTGATGGTGATGAATGGGTGGTGGTAAGAGGTGGTGGCCAGTGTTTTTGAGCCATTTCTTCTTTAGGCCCAGACAAGAGTGAAACTGAATTATTTGGACCAGATTGCCAAATTCTGGGAGATCCAGGGCTCATCCTTAAAGATTCCCAATGTAGAACGGCGGATCTTGGACCTCTATAGTCTCAGCAAAGTAAGAACAGTTTTTTTTTTTTTCCTCAAATATTCCCCAACCCTAACTCAGTATGCCCTTGCTAGGGTTTTCACTCTAGGACCTCTTTTGGTTTGGAGACTGGGTTTCAGCTAGACTGGTAGCACATCAGCATGTTTTGCCATCTCTTAACAGCAGTTTGAGAATGGGCCCAGGGCAAGCTCCTGGTGAAGTGAGAGGTTGCATTTGTCTTCCTTACCCTTTCTGTAGGCCTGCTTCTATGTGTTCATATACACAATATATCATGTCTCTTCCTGCTCTTCCTTTCAGATTGTGGTGGAAGAAGGTGGTTATGAAACTATCTGCAAGGACCGTCGATGGGCCCGTGTGGCCCAGCGCCTCAACTACCCACCTGGCAAGAACATTGGTTCCCTGCTACGCTCTCACTATGAACGCATTGTTTATCCCTATGAAATGTACCAGTCCGGAGCCAACCTTGTGGTAAGGATGCCAGGCTGTAATGGAGTAAGAAGGTCTTTATCCATGGCATATATTGACTGACTTCTTTTTTGCTTGTTTGCTTTTCATTTTTAAAATTTATTTATATTTTGATATAGGTTCTTGATATGTGGCAGGCTGGCCTGGAAGTTACCATGTAGTTAACCCACTCCCTGTGTATCACAGCTTAAAACTCCTTTTTTTGGTGGGGAGTCTGGACATGACTTTGTTATTTGGAACTTATTGTACTCCTCTTCCTTCAGTCCCCCAAGTATGGGCTTTCAGCTAACATGCCCTTGTTGTCATTGTCCCATAGCACTGGCTGGTCTCAAACTTTGTAGGCAAAGACACGCTTGAACTCTTGGCCCTCCTGCCTCCACCTTCCAGGTCACTGAGATGAGAAGCATGTACCACCATGCTGAGTTTGTCCGTGTTAGGTAAATACTTAAGTAACTGAGCTGTATCCCCAGATCCTTACCTTGAACTTTATAAATTACATTTATTGTGTGTAGATGCATGCATGTGGAGGTCAGAGGATAACTTTCTGAACTTTGTTCTCTTTTTCCACCATGTGGGTCCTTGGGATTGAACTGAGAGTCTCAGGCTTGACAGCAGGTCCCCACTGAGCCATCTCTCTGGTCTCTTAGCCTTGAGCCCTTGATCCTCTTTTTCTTAGCTTCTCAAGTGCTAGGATTATCAATGTGTACCACCAACCACAAACTGCTATTTTTAATAGGATTGATTCCATGGATTGGAGACTGGGAAACTGTACCTTATCTTTTCCTCGTGATACTTTCTTGTCTTCTGATGGTATCTATTGTTTATCTAATTATTTATCTATAGAACCCCTGGGTTCAGTTACCATCACATGCACTCTTTCCAATTAGAAGGGAGAAAAAAAGAAGAAAAAGCCTCATCAGTGGCAGGCAGCTGACTCATTGGGTTAAGGTGCTTGTTTCCAAGCCTGATGACCTGAGTTTGACCTGGAATGTACATGGTGGAAGGAGAAAACTGATTTCCAGGGATTGTCCACTGACCTTCACATGCCCACTGTGGCATAAATGCCACATACATAATATAGACACACACAAATAAGTAATTGTTCAAAAAAAAAAAAAAGAAAGGAAGGAAGGAAGAAAGAAAGAAAGAAAGAAAGTTCCCAAAGTATGTAAGGTATCAGTGATAAAGACCAGTCAAACTGGGGCTATGATTGGAGTTAGGGGTATGGGTCACAACTTTGGCCATTGGCCAAAGGAAGGTTTTACTTTGGCAGATGAAGTTCTCTATTCCCTGGGTCTTACTCTTTACTTATCCTTAGCAGTGTAACACACGTCCCTTTGATAATGAGGAGAAAGACAAAGAATATAAACCCCACAGCATCCCCCTTCGGCAGTCTGTGCAGCCTTCCAAGTTCAACAGTTATGGACGACGGGCAAAGAGACTACAGCCTGATGTGAGTACTTTTCTTCTTGCCACTTAGGGGTTTTGGGGTAGAAAGAATACTGCTTTCGGTCTGAAGCTACGTACACTATTGCAATTTCTGTTGTGCTCTTAAGCATTACCATGTCTCTATGGCTTCATTATTATCCCTTCTCTATTCGGTTTTGTTGGAAAGCTGTTTGTACTATACTTTTTGTATGTCTGCTCTGTGTGCCTGGTTTGTTCCTTTCTTCAGTCAGTCTGCTCATAGAGTAGAAATTATCTTATTTCTTTTTCCTTATTTATTTATTTATTGTTTGTTTGTTTGTTTGTTTGTATTTTCAAGATAGGGTTTCTCTGTGTAGCCTGGGTAGTCCTTGTACGCACTCTACAAACCAGGCTGGCCTCAAACTTAGAGATATGCCTACCTCTGCCTCCCGAGTGCTGGAATTAAAGGTGTACACCTTCCACAATAATTTCTCTATTTTTCTATCTATCTATCTATCTATCTATCTATCTATCTATCTATCTAACATTTATAATTGAAATGGACTTAATTACATCGCTTCCTCCCTCTTCTCCTTCCATCCACTCCCAGTTGCCCTCCCTCAAACCCCTCTGCATTGGACAATAAAGGGGCTCATCCCTGGGAAAAAGCTAATTCACTTCCTAGCAGTCAGTATTTACCTCTAGTTCTTTGTCTAGGGATGAGACCCCATGAAATTTAACCCCCATTCATGTTAACATTTTCATTGATATTACTGTTGTTCTGGTCTTGTTTGTACAGCCATTTTTAGGAGAGACTTTCACAACAGGCTTCTTAGTGATCTGGACTTTAGAATCTTTCCATCTTTCTTCTATGATATTCCCTGAGCTATAAATACAAGAGCTGTGATGCAGATTTATTCACTTGGGCTGAGCTCCACATGATCCATTGATCTTTATGCATATCCAGTTGTAGTTTTTCTGTGATGGTTTCCATTCGCTGTAAAGAGAGGCTTCTTTGATAAGGGATGGCAGCTACACTTATTCAGGAAAGGTGACTTGAGTACCACTTAAAATATATAAAAATCCCTAAACTGTAAGGTAGAAATTAATGCTTTTATTTTGTAATTGGGAAAACTGAGATTCTGCCTTTAATTTCTTTTTTTAATTCTTTAAAAACTTATATTTTTTTGTTTTTAAAGTTATAAAACATTTTATGTGTATGGGTGGTTATCTGCATGTATGTGTATGCACCATGTGTGTACCTGGTACCCATGGATACAGAAAGAGGGTGTTGGACCTTCTGGAACTGAGTTACTAATGATTGTGAGCTGCCATGTGGCTGCTAGGAATTGAACCTGCATCCTCTAGTAGAATAGCCAGTGCCCTTAACCACTGAGCCATCTCTCTAATCCCTAGACCTTTTTTTAAAAATGTGAATGCACATGTGTTTTTATGAAGTATGGGCATGGGAGTACAATTCCCCACAGAGGCCAGAAGAAGGAGGCTGATTCTTTGGAGCTGGAGTTACAGGTGATTAATTGTAAGCTGCCTGCATGGGTGCTGTCAACCACTCAGCCATCTCTGTAGCTCCTGCAATTTGTATATTTATTTATTTGAAAATTTCAAAAAAAGAGAAAATTTCATGTATGTATACAGTGTATCTTGATCATATACACCCTTCACCCACCCACCCACTTATTCCAGGATCCTCTGTCACGTCTCCCATTCATGTCTTTTTAATTTTTTTTTACTTACTTAATGTTTTTTAATCAGCTGAGTTTAGTTTGTGTTGCTCATTTGTACATGGGTGTAGTCATCCACAAGGCTGTAGGGAATATACCAGTGTCCACTTTCTTTCTCCTGGCAACCAGAGTTGTAACCTTAGGAACTCCTAATTTTTATTAATTATTTATTGCAATTTATTCACTTTGTATCCTGGCTATAGTCCCTTCCCTTGTCTCCTTCCAATCCCTTCCTCCCTCTTCTCCATCCATACCCCTCTCCTAGTCCACTGATAGGGGAGGTCCTCCTCCCCTTTTGTCTGACCCTAGCCTTTCAGGTCTCATCAGGACTGTCTGCCTTGTCTTCCTTTGTAGCCTGGTAAAGCTGCTTCCCACTCAGGGAGGTGATCAAAGAGCCAGCCACTGGATTCATGTCAGAGACAGCCCCTGTTCACATTACTAGGGAACCCACTTGGACACTGAACTGCCATGGGCTACATCTGAGCAAGGGAACCCTTAATTTTGAAAACTATGATTAATACTAGAATTGTGTGCATATCTGTATTTCTGCTTTAGCAACCATGTACTAGAGGAAATTTACTGTGGTTGGTTCTTCCTTCTACCACCTGGGTCCCAGGGATTCAGCTCAGGTTGTAAGGCTTGATAACAAGCACGCACCGTGGCTTGCTGAGTCATCTTGGTGGCGCTTTAAAGATAAGACTGAGGACTTATCCAAGTCTTCAAAAAGCAACTCTGAATTCTTGCCCTGGGCCATCTGTGCATGAGTTCTTGGCACAAACTTGGTGATATAGGTGTGTGTGTGTGTGTATGTATTCTGAGCTTTTCTTTTAGAATTGGGCTGTCTCCTCCAGATAGTAGTCTTGACGCATTTCATTTCCTGCTTTCTTTGTAGCCTGAACCCACGGAGGAGGACATTGAAAAGAATCCAGAACTGAAGAAACTACAGATATATGGAGCAGGCCCCAAGATGATGGGGCTGGGCCTAATGGCCAAGGATAAGACTCTGCGGAAAAAAGGTGAGACTTGAGATACTGGGGATGACTTCAGTGGAGAGAGACAGGATTGTTTCAGATTTAAATTTAGAACCACTTTTCTCTTCTACAGATAAAGAAGGGCCTGAGTGTCCCCCCACTGTGGTGGTAAAGGAGGAATTAGGTGGGGATGTGAAGATGGAATCAGCCTCACCCAAGACCTTTCTAGAAAGCAAGGAGGAACTGAGTCATAGCCCTGAGCCCTGCACCAAGATGACCATGAGGCTGCGAAGGAACCACAGCAATGCCCAGTTTGTAAGGACCCAGCCCTGACTTCCTAGAGCTCTGCTTCTCATCCCTTCAGTGAGCATTTCTCCAGCATGGCACTGGACTAGGTTGTATTAAGTAGAAAAGTGGGTCTAGAGGGACCTATCTACAGGTAGCTTACTTAATTGGGGAAAACAAGGCCAGTTAACTTGGAACAAAGAACAAGAAAGAGTTAACAGCTATTGTTGACATAAGTGCTAGAAGTGTCCAGAGAAGACCCTTGTTGTCCAGTGCTTTAGGCTAAAATCTTCATTATCTTCGTTATCATGCATGATCCAGTCCCCACTGACCTATAACCTCTCTGTCCAGCACTGTCTATCACAGTTCTCTGCTATAGCTGTTCTGAACTACTTGTAGGTGTATTCATTTTTTTCTTCAAGAGATGCACCTTTATTTCTTTTATAATCTTACATCCCTTGCACACATGGTTTCTTCTACCTCAAAGAGCTTCTTTTTGTGCTCTGCTCTAGTTACCAAGTACCAGCCGGCTTTCAAGTTTTAGTTATTCAAGTGTCCACTTTGGAATGAAGTACTTCCTCCCCACAGTCCATCATCTCTAAGTAATACAAGCGTTGCTTCCTTCTCTAGGTTCCCGCAGTATTTCTTTTAGTCTGCTATGGTAGTTTCAATGTTTATGACCACTCTAGGGTACTGAGTGCCCTTTGAAGGCAAATACCAGATTTTTCTCATCTCTGCCATTGTGTTTATTGAATGACTAAAAGTGAGAAGATTGAAGACTAATAAGACGTTCCTCTTCTCTGTTTATTTGGGGGAGGTAATACATGCATATAACTGAACTCCAGGCCTTGAGTGACTAGCCTATATAGGGCCATGAACAACTCAGCCAGGAAACACCTCTGGTTTCCAATGGAGAACTCTCTGGAATCGGGTTTTATCTGGAGGGTCCTGGCGTTTGAAGACTGGGCAGGACCTATATTTATAACCCTTTGCTTCTCTCTGGCAGATTGAGTCATACGTGTGCCGAATGTGTTCCCGAGGAGATGAAGATGACAAACTCTTGCTGTGTGATGGCTGTGATGACAATTACCACATCTTTTGCCTGCTCCCTCCTTTGCCTGAAATTCCGAAAGGTGTCTGGAGGTGTCCAAAGTGTGTCATGGCGGTAAGGCCTTCCCATTCCTAGTCCACCTGGGATATCTTGCCTTCCTTGTATAGTCTAAGGGGAGCCTTCTACCTTAGCCATAGTATTACTGTGTTTTGAGACTTCACAAGTAAAGCTAGGCTTTGAAGAGCTTTGTGAAAAAGAGGAAGAGAAGATGTAATTTATGCTCCCGTCCTATGGTAGCTCCCAGACTATCTGTGGGGTATTACAATTAGGTGTACTGTGTGCAGTGATGACTACATATAGTGACATGTAAGCAGTTGTTAAAATTGATGTTAGGAACCCTGACTTACAGTTGACCAGATAGGAAAAGTGGCTTGGTTTGGTTTGGTTGGTTGGTTGAGATAGGGTCTTACTCTATAGTACAGGTTGGGCTCAAATTTCCATCAGACCTCCTTCCTCAGCCTCCCAGAGCCTAGGATTATGGGCATGAGCCACCATGCTCAGTTCAAGGAAAAGTAAGAGGTAGCGATTAGGGAAGATGTCAGGAATGAGCTTTAAATGACAGAATTAACTATCTGTAGATAGACTATTTATGGAACCTGTGGTTTTGAGCGTGCTAAAGAAGTGTTCTCTACCATATCTCCAGGCTGGTTTTCTTTTGTTTTTGTTATTTTAGATTTGTTTTGTTTTGAACTCACTTTGCACTGAACTATATCTTCAGGCTGTATTTTTTTTCTTTTTTTTTTTTATTTTGGTTTGAACTCACTTTGTGGCGTAGGCAGGTCTTAAATTTGTAGCCCTCCTTCAGCCTCCTAAGTAACTAGAATTATAGGCCTACACCATCAGCCCTGGCTAGGAATTAATTTTTTTAAATGTCCTTTGGAGTACCAAATATTTTTTTGTCTGCTATGTAATCATCTTTAAGACACCTAAAGATCTTAGTCTATATTTTATAAAGACTTGTAACCTTATAATTTTTTTCTGTATTAGGTAAATTGAATATATGAAGTTTTTATCAAATGGGTATGATGAGTACTTGCTTTCCTCCTATTAGAGTATTTAGATTTGTTTGAGGTTTCAGGTAGGGAAACAGGGTTTTGCAGGGAGGTATTCAGGAAAGAATGTGCCTAGGGCAGATAGGTGTAGTAAGGAGCCACAATGCTATGAGAGCCAAGTACCCAAGATGTCTACAGATCCATTTCATGTCTGTCTTAGTTTCATCCATATTGTCCCTGCTCATCTTCTACATTTCTCTCTGGGTTTCTTAAGGGCATGCACTGATGGACTTGTCTTATTCTAGACAAGACTGGGTGTGCTCATGCACATATACAAAAGAATTAAAAAAGACTAGCCTACTGTACAAAGTGGTGTGGTAAGAAGCAAAGGGTAGTGCTGGAAAGCAAGGCTTGCTATAGGATCCTTGAAGGCAGACTGAGGGCTGTTTTCCCTCCCTACTTCTTTTCCATGTTTCAGTTCCACTTGAGATGATTCTCTCTTTGCCTCTAATTTATGAGCTCTTCTCCTTTGGGTTACAGGAGTGTAAGCGACCCCCTGAAGCCTTTGGCTTTGAACAAGCTACACGGGAATATACTCTGCAGAGCTTTGGAGAGATGGCTGACTCCTTTAAAGCTGACTACTTCAATATGCCTGTGCACGTAGGTGATGGAGGGCTAGGTTGGTGCTGGGGCTAGGTGCATAGGCGCTGGTACTGTATCTCCCCTGAACTAATGTGGACAGGATAAGATGTACTCTACTATTCTTGTCCCCCCCCCCAGATGGTACCCACAGAACTTGTAGAGAAGGAGTTCTGGCGGCTGGTGAATAGCATCGAGGAAGATGTGACTGTTGAATATGGGGCTGACATCCATTCCAAAGAATTTGGCAGCGGTTTTCCTGTCAGTGACAGTAAGCGGCACCTAACCCCAGAGGAGGAGGTGAGTGGGTGATTATCATGGTTATATGTCAGCTGTATGAGCTTGGGCAGGTCATTTAGTGTCTGAAAGACACAAGATCCCTGTAAGATAGGCATAATTATGCCTGCCTCAAGTAGTTACTTTAAGATTCAGATGAAGTGTTGTATGAAAAGAACACAGCCTAGGTAGTATCTGGAACGTAAATGTATGAGATGCTTTTTTTAATTATTTTTAATTATTCTCTCATACATTACATCCCAACTGAAGTTTCTCCTCCCTTCACTCCTCTCAGCCTCCCTCAACCCCCACTCCACCTTCCCTGTCTCAGATCCATTCCTCCGTTTCCCTTAAAAAATAGAGCATGCCTTACAGGCATATTAACTGGCCTTCTGAGCCCTATTTCCTTATTTGTAATACTGTGGTATATCTACCTTGCTTATTTTGTTTTGTTTTGTTGGTTTTTCAGGACAGGGTTTTTTTGTGTATTTCTAGCTGTCCTTAAACTCACTTTGTAGATCAGGCTGGCCTCAAACTCACAGAGATTCTCTTGCCTCTGTCTCCCAAGTGCTGGGCTTAAACATGTGCACCACCACTGCCAGGCCTGCAAATTTGTGAGAAGTAGGTAAAGTGACTTAAGGAGTGATTAGTATGCACAGGTAGAATTGAGAGTCCAGGCTTAACTGAATGGAAAAATGCATTTGGGTTCAGGGCTTTTTGTTTTGTTTTGTTTTTGCTTGTTAGGTTTTAATTTGAACTTTTGAAAAATTGGAGCATAAAAATATGAAAATTCTACATATTGGGGCTGGAGAGATGGCTCGGCACTTGCTGCTCTTACAGAAGACCCAAAGTTGATCCAAGCACCCACATTGGGCAGCTCTGGCTGTAATTCTAGCTCCAGGATAGCCAACATTCTTTTCTGGCCTCCATGGATACTTAGGGGGTACACATGCATACACTTCTTAAAAATAAAAACTAATCTCAAGAAATAAATTATTCGTATTTATGGAGTACCATGTAATGTTTCTATAACATATATATTGTGTGAATCAGTGCATATCTTCTGAAACATTTTTATTTACAATTAAAACATTCAAAATCCTTTCTTAAAGCTTTTGGAAATGTATAGTACATAATCGTACATAATCATTGTTTCTAGTCATCGCACTGTGCAGTAATATATTAGAATGTTTTACTTCTGTCTAACTTTAACTTAGTATTCATTAATCAATCTTTTTGTGCCTGCTTCTAGGAACCAGCTTTTTACTTTCAATATCTAAGAAATAAAGTTTTTTATATTCCACATTGGATGAGATCACGTGGCACTTGCCTTTCTGTACCTGTGTTATTTCACTTTATGTAGTGATCACCAGTTCCTTCTGTGCTGCCACAAATAATAGGCTTTCATCCTTTTGAATGGCTGAAAAGCATTCCAATGTGTGTATTATGTGTTACGTTTTCTTTGGTTGATAAACAACTTAGGCTGATTTACTTTTCTTGGCTCTTTTGAAAATAGTGTTATAATAAACATGGGAGTGCACTTAACTTTTCAAAATACAGATTTTGTTTCTCTTGGCTATGTAACCTATAGTGGAATTGCTACATCATATGGTAGTTTTTATCTTCAGTTTGTTTTTTTCTTAAGAACTTCCATACTGTTTTCCAGCATGGCTGCACTGATTTATGTTTTTACTACAGTATCTGGGTCTTCCTTTTTCTCCACATCATTGCTAGTGTTTATTATCATTTTGCTGCACTGGAGATGGGACTCAGGGCTTTTTGTGTTCTAGGCAAGTACTCTGCCACCTATTTTCATCCCATATCTATTTGCCTTTTTTAAAATTTACTAAAACTTTATTATAAAAGAAACTCACAAAAATCATCACGCAAAACTGCGATTTTGATAAGAATTATTCTTACTAAAGCCAGGTGATTGTGGGTTTACCTTTTGTTTCTTTGATGATTAATGATATTGAGCACTTTTCAAATACTTGGTTGCGGCTTGTACGTCATCATTTTAACAATTACTAAATCTTTCAATTGTTGATAAGGATAATCTGCAATTGAAAATATGGTTATCTGCTTTTTTGTTGAAATTTTTGAGGACTTTTTAAAAACTCTGGTTGTTCTGTCTTATTTGGCAAATAGTTTACAGATATTTACTCTGTATGTTGTCTCTGTTGTTTTGTCATTTTTTGTTATTGTTAGTGTGCTTTTGTTTAGTTTTTTCAATTTTGGCTTTTTTTCTTTGAAATAGTGTCTTGCTATGCAGCCCTGGCCTGGTACTCAGCATAAGCTCCTGATAAACTTGTTCTTTCTTCTTTCTCTTTAGCTTTCTGAGTGTTGTGTTGTAGGTTACGAATATTTATTGTTGATTTATCTTTTAATTATGCAGCGGTTATTCCTAAACCAGCTGTATACCCAAATTACCACACAGAGACTAGGATTCATTTAATTAACCTAGAGCACAATGCTGGGCAATAGTTACTCCACCCTAAACCTCAAAGCCCGCATAGTTTCCTACCATTCAGAATTTCCCACATTATACTTGCTTTTAGTCATATTTTAGGCCCTTGTCCTTTGAGCCCTCTCCTTCTGATCTCTGCTTTCCAACTCCTCCCACTCACTTCTTTCTCCTCCCCTCTGGACCAGGATGTCCCACCCTATTCTCTCCATTGCTCAGCATTGTGGCTGGTTGTTTTATTGGCAATACAGAGAACGGTGACCTGTTTACACAAACTTGAGACAGGTGAAGCAATGCTAATTCCTCTACCCCAGATAGTGGGGTAGAGAAATCAGCGGTTGAATGAACAAGAGTAAATTGTATACATTCCAAAAGAACATTATAGCAAGTGCTGGGATTACAAGCAGATATGCCTAGCTTGCCTTATTGTTTCATTTGCAGTGCAGAAGCTTTTCAGTTTGTTGCAGTGACATTTATCTTTTTGTTGTTATTTCTTGTGCTTTTGTAGCTTTGTATAAGAAATTGTTGCCCATTTAAATGTCCTGTAATATTTTCCAGTGTTTTATTTCATAGATTCATAATTAAGTCTTTTTTTTTGTTTTTTGTTTTTTTTGTGGGGGGGTTGGGTTTTTTGGTGGGGAGGCTGTTTTGTTTTGGGTTTTTGTTTTGTTTTGTTTTTTGAGATAGGATTTTTCTGCCTACACCTGGCAGTCGTGGCTATATAATTTTAGGTCTTACATTTTTTAAAATCTGTTTAGAGTTTGCTTTTGTTAATGAGATAGGGCCCAAGGTTTTTTTCTTTTGTATGTAGCTATTTTAATTTATATAGTATCATTTATTAGGATTACTCTTTCTCCAGTATGTGTTCTTTTATTTATTTGTTGTGTTTTGTTGAGACAGGGCTTCACTTGTAGTTCTGGCTGGTCTAGAACTCACTAAGTAGAGCAGACTCTGCTTGAATTCACAGAGGTCCGTCCGCCTCTGTTTCTTGAGTGCTGGGAATAAAGGCATGTACCGCCACACGTAGTTTCACTCTATTTTTTGACAAAGGGTATTTCAGCATAGCCCAGGCTATCCTCAAATTTGTGAACTTCTTGTCGTATCATCCCAATTGCTAGCATTAACAGGTATGTACCACATCATGTTCCTGGGACTTCTGTTGAAAACCGGTTGGCAGACCAGTCCTTATGGTAGATACATATCCACAATCTTCACGAAAGTAAAGTGAATTGACTTGAGATTTTTGTGTGTGTGCACTTGGGGGGAAGAAGTGAAGAGGACTCATAAATTGTTAGGTATGATGCCCAAATTAAGACTATACAAAAGCAAATAACTAAGTTCTTGTTTAGTGTGATCACTCAACATCTGTAATCTGAGCCTTTAAGAGGACTCAGGCAGCATTACTATGACTTTGATGTTGGCTTGGGCTACACAGTGAGATCCTGTCTTAAAAAAAAAAAAAGCTGGGTCTGAGGATATGGCTTAATAAGTAAAGTGACTGCTATGCAAGCATGAAAACCCAAGTTTGGATCCTTAGAAACCACATAAAAGCCTGTTGTGTGGTAGCTTGCCTCTCTAACTCTAGTGCTGACCAGCAGAGCCAGTTTAGCCAGTTGCTGAACTCTGGAATCAATCCTAGATCCTGTCTCAAAAAGTAACATGGAGAGTGATAGAAGAAAATACCTCGTGTTGACCTCTGGCCTCCACGTTTGTGTTCACACATGTGATCCCACTCAAACATACACTCACCTTACACTACATACACATAAGTAAAACAAACAAAAATGCTGGGATTGGTAGTTTAGGCCTAATGATCCCAGCTACTCAGGAGGTTGAGGCAAAAGGATCACCAGCTCAAGCAAGGCTTCCCAGTGCAGCTTAGTGAAACCCTGTCTCAAAATAAAGGACTCAGGATTTACTGGTAGAACACTTGGCTCGCATTTGTGAAGCCTGAAGTTCCAGCCTCAGTACTGGGGGGACACTTGGTTCCTTGGCATAATCCTCATCCTGTACAAACACTTGACCTGACAGGAGTATGCTACAAGTGGTTGGAACCTGAATGTGATGCCTGTATTGGAGCAGTCTGTACTATGCCACATCAATGCAGATATATCTGGCATGAAGGTACCATGGCTGTATGTGGGCATGGTCTTTTCAGCTTTTTGCTGGCATATTGAGGATCACTGGAGTTACTCTATTAACTACCTTCACTGGTGAGTGGTGGCTATGGTAAGCTGGGGAGGCAGTTTGGGTGGGCTCCCTATATAAACATGTGTATGACCATTCTGTATCCCTTTTTAACTTGAGCAGGGGTGAACCAAAAACCTGGTATGGGGTCCCATCACTTGCAGCAGAACACTTAGAAGAAGTGATGAAGAAGCTGACACCTGAGCTTTTTGATAGTCAGCCTGATCTCCTTCACCAACTTGTCACTCTCATGAATCCTAACACCCTCATGTCCCATGGTGTGCCGGTAAGTGTCCTCATTATAGGAAAGAGGTACTGATGACTTCTGTGGTGTTAATTTTAATCTTCACCTGTGATTATGCCTGCATTTCTTATTCCTGTTCTGCCTTGATTGGGCTATAGATATGAGTGTTCTGAGATCTGTGGTCATCATAGTTGATTAGATACACGATGGGATAGTGAATTCTCTGGGCCTTGTGTTTGACGGAAGTACCTTAGGAATGCCTTGTTATCATATCTAGGTTCCAGCTAGTAAAAAAATGGAAATAAAGGAAAGGGCTAGAAAATATTCTTACTTTTCTTTTTAATTTTATACATTTTTAATTTTTATGTGTATGTGTGTGTCTGCATGTCTGTATATGCACATGCATGCAGTGCCCATGGAGGCCAGAGGAGGTAGTTAAATCCCCTTGAGCAGGAGTTATAAGGTGGTTATGAGCCACTATGTAAATGTTGAGACTCACATTCAGATCCTCTGCAAGAGCAGCAAATGCTCTTATCCACTGACCCATCTTTCTGAAACAACAACAAAAAGAATACTGGGGAATGGGGTTCCTATTCTGGATGGTGAAATACTACATACAGATTAGAGGTCATGTTATGAAAGAAGGTACTAAATATTAGGACAGTTAACTGAATGTACAATGCTTTACTCATTCATTCATTTATTCATTTGTTTGTTTGCTTGCTTGTTTGTTTAATGTTTTTTTCAGGCGTTTTTTTTGCTTGTTTGTTTGTTTGTTTGAGACAGGGTCTTTCTACATAGCCTGTCTATCCTAGAACTCATTGTAGACCAGGTTGGCCTCAAAGTCAGAGATCTACCTGCCTCTACCTCCAGATTGCTGGTGTATTACTAATCTTTATTTAAGACTAGCTCCCTTGTAGTCCAGGAAAACCTGCAGTGCTTGATCCTCTTGCCTCCCAGGTGCTAGGATTACAGACATGTGCTACTTTGCTTGGACTGTGTTCTTCTATTATTCATATTCCTTCCTATCTGTTCTGTCCTTGGCATTTATTCTAATATATAGGATGTAGTAGGTAATTGGTAAATCTCAAATTAATGTATTCTTGAGATATCCCAGGACATCTCTATAGCATAGCCTTTGAGTAGGCAATGTTTCCTATGTGCATTTCTTTTTTTTTTCTTTTTACCTTATTTTGATATATGTTTGAATAATGTTTTCTAATAACCTTTAATGACATTTAACCAAGGATCAGAATATCTAGGGAGTTAGGGGAAAAGGCATCCTACAGTAACAGCACAGATAAAATTCTTCTACTGGAGCCTTTCCTCTTCCTTCTCTACCTCACACCATTTAAAGATTACTAGACTCTAGGTAGTAAAGGAGGGCTGGGGATATAGCTTAGTATTTTTAGGCAAATGGCATACTTGAAACACCATCAAACAGAAAGTGATCATAGTCCCTTCCATTTCTGCTGGGTGTTGGGTCTAGTCTCTCCTCAGACTTTTTTTTTTTTCCTTGTTTATAATGTAAAGGAAAACTATAGGGTAAAAGACAATTCACTTAAGAATTAGGGCAGCTAAGTTACCAAATGGGTCAGGGATTCTGTACTTAACCTCTTTTTAAAAAATTTATCACAGATATTTAAACATGCACTTTACTTCCACCTCTACAGTATTTTTCCTGTTCATGGTTTACTAGCTTCTGTAGCTAACTGCTGCTTCACTGCTTGTCTCTGACTGTCCGCACCTCTCTCAAACTTCTTAGTTCTCAGTATCTCTAGGCTTTTTGGATTGACACTATACATTCTAATCTAAATAACCTCTGATTTTCATGTCCTTACTTGACAGGCTACAGTTTAGAAGGCTATGTTTAAGTCTTTGTGCCATGTCATGTTGTGTGCCCCAAACTCGTGACACACACTTTACCCTTCTTTGTTAAAGGCCATTTCTTTTAAAGAAGCACATGTTCTTTTCCAGAAATGGAAAATGGGTCATTCCTCATTCCCTCCATCCCAAACATTTGTTATATTTTCCATGTTATTATTTTTATGTAAAGTCTGATGTAGCAGTAAAGTGTGTGAATTTTATAATGTCTTGTATGTATGACCAGAACTGGACTGTCCAGCTTGATAGTCATTAGTCACATGTGGCCACTGAGCATTTCAAATGTGTCTAGTCTCAGATGACATTTTCTGAGAGTATAAAGTGGATGTTGGAATTCAAGACTTAGTATTAAACAAAGAATGTACATTATCTCACAAATGCTTTTATATACCATTTAAACACTGAGATGACAATATTCTGGCTTTATTAAATAAAATAGACTAAAATTATTTTACCTCTCTTTTTTGTTTGTTTTTGTTTTTACTTAAAAAAGTAAATTAAAATGTGTGGCAACTAAAGAATTTTAAAGTGGCCAGGCTTGATGTTATATGCTTTATAATATGAGAACTTAAGTGAAGAGGATCCTAAGTTCAGTGCCTACAGCTCAGTAGAACATTTGTCTAGCATTCAGAAGGCCCTGTTTTTGGTACCCAGTACCAGGAAAGGAAGTTTTTTGTTTTTGTTTTTCCCTAGGTACCCTTGTGCTTAGTATATTTCTCTTGGACAGTGCTTGTCTAGTATAGTTATATAATTACCATTGTCTTTTTAAAAAGCAGCTTTATTGCAGTACGATTCTGTACATTCTGTAAAATTTCACTCATTTTAATTATATAATCTAGATGTCCTTCCAGAGGTTTGCTGTCGTCACTGCAATCCAATTTTAAAACATTTTTGCCACCCCAGAAAAATCTCTTGTATTCATTCCCAGTCATTCTCCATTCTAGCCTATAGGACTAAGCAACCGTTCAATTTATTTTGGTTCTCGGTTTGCCTTTTTGTTCATACAAGTAGAATACCAGTTGGTCTCATGGTAGGGGGTCTTTCTCTCTGTTTTTTCAAGGTTCATCCATGTCACAGCATATATCTGACCTTTATTCTTTTTATGGATAAATAATATTCACTTTACTCTTTGGGTTTAAAAATTTTGTTATTTTTTTTTCACATTTCTCCTTTTTAGGCCAGTAAGATGGCTTAGTCATTCTTACAGACCCAAGTTTGATCCCTAGGGCCCACGTGGTGGAAGACCCACATTTCTCATTTTTAATAGCTGTAGAATAGAATGACTGTTTCTTGTTGTTTGTTTTGATGTTTAGATAGCCCAGGCTAGCCTTAAACCCATTAGTTAGCTCAGGCTGGCCTTAAACTTTTGATTCTCCTACTTCAGCCTTGCAGATGCTGAGATTTTAGTCATGAACCACCACCTCTAGATAGGTGTGCTTTTTTTTTTTTAAACCATCACATAAGAAACAGTAAAGTAACACTGTTAAAATAAGCTTAAGAGGAAATCAGGAACATTTTTCTTTGTCTTCTACTTGAAGCTTCTCTGGAATTTGGCTTTTGCATCTATGAAATTATAAAGTCTGGGAATAGATTGTTCAATAGGTATTGCTAAAATACTTTTTGTGTTCAAGGCCACTTGTCACCACCCTGAAGGTCAATAAAGCAGTTCCTGCCTTAGAAGTGGAAGACAGAGAACAGTAAATGATTAAAATGAGTTAGAAGATACCTTAGAATAGCAGATTAGGCCATTTAGGACTGGGGTATCTGGACCAGATTTGTAAAAGTATTTGTGTATTTAATTTGTTTCTTTAAATAAGAAGTTTCACAGAATTTTTAAAGATCAACATTTGGTGCTAGCCAATGCACAGTCCTAGATAAAAGAGTAAGAATTTGCTTGCCAGAGCAATGACTTTATCCATATAGTCATGGAGATTATTCCATAAGGGCTTGGGTGAAGTGTGTCATGGTCACAGTTGTTATTATCATTGTCATCATCATCATCATTATTAGTATTATTTTACAAAACATTTTTGGTGATTCGTGATGGAAGCATAACAATAATAAAAGCAAAGAACTGTTTCAAGGATGACTGATTTAAGAAGAAAATGTATAGTGATACAGCATTAATGGGAAGGTTGAATTATTTTGGAATCCTTGCAGAAGAACTACTGTGCTGAAACAAACTAGTTTCTGATATGTAGTAGCAGGTTAGTGAGCTGGATATATAGCTCAGAGATCATGGCTTTAGTTGTTAGTACCAAGTAAATAAATAATAATAAATGAAAGAAAGAAAATGTTCTTTTCTGGAAGAATTTGATTGTTCACATGGCATTTACCCTTTCATTGCATGTTGGCTAGCATTGAATGTTTATCTTTAAACATTTTGTGAAACTTCTTGGTTAAAGAAAGAAGTTAAGGGTCTGGAGAGATGGCTCAGTGGTTAAGAGCACTGGCTGTTCTTCCAGAGGACCTGAGTTCAATTCCCAGCAATCACATGGTGGCTCACAACCATCTGTAATAAGATCTGGTGCCCCCTTCTGGCATGCAGCATACATGCAGACAGAACACTCTATACATAATAAATACATCTTTTTAAAAAAAAGTTAAGCATGTAAATGGCTACTTCTCCTTATTAAAACCCAGTAAAATGATAAAAAAGAATTTTTAAAAAGATAAATCGTAGAGATGGAAAAAATGGAAGACAATGATAAAATTCTTTTTTTTTAAGTTGATGTTAAAAAATTGTTTTTAGGTTTGTGTATGAGTAGTTTTTCCTGCATGTATATGTGCACTGTGTGTGCCTGATGACCAGTGAAGTCAGAAAGCATCGGATCCCCAGAACTGACTATAGTTATGATGGTCATGAGCCACCATGTAGGTGCTAGGAATGAATGAAATCTGAGTCCTCTGTAAGAGCAACAAGTGCTTTTAAGCACTGGGCCATCTTTCTAGCCCCAATAATGAAATTCTTTCTTTCTTTTTAGAATTACTTATTTGAGCATTTGTTTTTTGTTTGTTTATTATGCTTACAATGTTCTGTCTGCATGTGTGCCTGCATGCCAGAAGAGGGCACCAGATCTCATTATAGATGGTTATGAGCCACCATATGGTTGCTGGGAATTGAACTCAGGACCTCTGGAAGAGCAGCCAGTGCTTTTAAATTCGGTGTTATCTCTCCAGCCCAACAATAAAATTCTTGACACTAAAAAAGAGACATTACAGTTCAGCCTTTTTTAAAAAACTAGATTTATACTCAGGGAGGCAGAAGCAGGCAGATCTCTGGGAGTTTGAGCCCAGCCTGGTTTGCAAAGTGAGTCCAGGATAGCCAAGGCTACTCAGAGAAACACTTTCTTAAAAAACTATAAAAAAAGAGAGAAAAGAAAGAAAACCACCCCAAATTTACTTTTATTTATGTGTGTTTGTGTGTGTGCTTGTAGTGGTGGGAGGAGGGGCTGTCTTTGGAGGCCAGTAGAAGATGTTTAATCCTCTACCTAGAGTTTCAGGAGGTTGTGAGCTGCCTCATGTGGGTACTGAGAACCCAACTCAATTCTTTGCCAGATCAAAAAGTCTTCTTAGCTGCTGAGGACATATAAAAACCAATGTAATTTAATACTTTATAATCACTTAAGAGTTGTACTTAACAGAACCTGGCATTCCGGGCTTAATGGTGGATGGTTTCATGCCTATATGGGAAACTGAGCTTCTCATCATTTGCCTCACTTTGAAAGATTTGTTTCTGTAGAAATTAGAACAGAGGGTTGAGATCTAGGGATAGTTAGTACAGTTAAAGGTAGAATTACAGTAAAAATAGTAGGATTCATCTTTGTATGCATACTGGATCCTGGCTACTTTCCTCACTCACTGTTAGCTTGCTGACAGCTGGGTCAATTCCTGCAGACAGAAAGTATGAGTACTTTTTAGGGGGAAGGAGAATTTGGGAATCTGACTGGTGTAAGAAAAAGAAGGAAAAAAAAGGAAAAACTCTTTAGAATTTCCCAGATCATCCTGCAGCGAAACTCACAAGTTGGTAAATGTTACCTATGTATGTTCAGTTTTTTTTTCTCTTTCAAAAATAAGTAGGCAGTCACAGATTATCAAGTAACCAAAATGAAACAACAACAAAACCTAGAAAAAAAATAGAACCAAAAAGTAAGAATGCAGCTTGGGGAAATAGTCATGGCAGAGAGGAGTGAACTTTAAAAGGAAAATAAACCCCATTAACACCTTCAGATATTCATTATTTTACTTTCTATGGTTTTAGTTATCCATGGTCAATTGAAACCCAAAAAAATTTAGTAAGAAATTCCAGAAATGAACAGTTGCTTTAAAATGATACGCTATTCTGAATAGAACGATGAGATTTCATGTTACTCTGTTTTAAGGGTCCTACCTGAGGCATTAATTATCCTTTTGTCCACTGTGCCGTGCTCTAGATGCTACCCATATTGTTATTTACTGAGTCTGCCTTGGTTATTAGATCAGCTGCCAAGGTATGGTAGTGCTTGTTTTCAAACACCCTTTGTCTTACATAATAATGTCCTTATTGCAAGAGGAGTGATATAGGAAGGTCAGATATGACAAAGAGATATTGTATTTCTTTTTTTCTGTGAAAAATATAAACTTAAGAAACGAAAACAATTATATGCTGAAGTTGCTATTGCTAATATCTGTAAAAGGGGGAAAATGGTGCCAGTTTTGTCACGCTTCAGACGGCAAGCAGTACATTGTTAGGATGGGAGAGCCTCATCAAATTCCCATTTTTAAGTATGTATAAGAAAAACATATATGGGGGTTAGGTTCTATCTGCGGCTTCCACTGGGTGTCCTGAATAAGTGGGACTGCAAACCTGAAAAGCAATATGCTGTTTCAAAAAGAATATAGAGAATCCACTGAGCTCTTGGGACACTGAACTTTTGATAGCAAAAGTGAAATCTGAAAAAGTAGCAGGGGAACATTAGAGAAAATAAGTACTTGAAATAATAGAATGAAAATATAAAAATGGTAGCTGGGTGCTATGGCACACACCTGTAATCCCAGCACTCAGGGAGGCAGAAGCAGGCAGATCTCTGAGTTTGAGGCCAGCCTGGTCTACAGAGTGAGACCCAGGACACCCAGGGCTATACATCGAAACCCTGTTTCAGAAAAAAAAAAAAAGCAAACAAAAAAATTGAAGTGATTTGATGAATATATCTTCTACCTCCTGTGACTCAAATTACCTTTCAGAGCAGAGGCCAGGGATTCTGTTGTCATACTCTGTTCCCTGAAGCTTTCCTTTCTCTCCTTTAGGACCCTGCTGTTCAGTCAAATTGCTGATAACTGAAAGGCCTCAATTTATCTCAGTGTTGTTCTTAGCCTTTCTTTTCCCCCCTTAGGTTGTTCGCACAAACCAGTGTGCAGGAGAATTTGTTATCACTTTTCCTCGTGCTTACCACAGTGGTTTCAACCAAGGTTACAATTTTGCTGAGGCAGTCAACTTTTGCACTGCTGACTGGGTGAGTATGAAGTGTGATGGGCTGGTAGGGAGAAACAGAAAGGTTGTGGGGAAGTCAAGACACTGCTTCCTTCAGGCTTGGCCAAGTTTTAACTTTGAACCTGTCCACAGCTGCCTGCTGGGCGTCAGTGCATTGAGCACTACCGCCGGCTACGAAGATACTGTGTCTTTTCTCATGAGGAGCTCATTTGCAAGATGGCTGCCTGCCCTGAGAAGCTGGACCTAAACCTGGCAGCAGCTGTACATAAGGAGATGTTCATTATGGTGCAGGAGGAGCGGCGTCTACGAAAGGCTCTATTGGAAAAAGTGAGTGGTAGAGCTTTTGATCAGGCATCCTAGCCTGGTAAAGGTTGGAAAAGACTAGGGTAACTTCCAGGGATAGATGCAGCCTTTTTTTCATGGAGTACAGTGAAAAGAGCGAGGTACACATTTTATTCTCAGTCCTTACAGTGCCTGGCAACTTTACGCAAGTCAGTTTATGTCACTGAGGGTGAGCTTCCTTATCTGAAAAATGGGAATTCAGTTTATCTTTTTAGGTAGTTGAATGAGGTAAGGACATTTGTTCAGTAATTACAGGCTATGGTTACAATGGCTATTACCTTTATGCAAATGGCCCACTAAAATAGGCAGGCCTATGAAACCCCTGTTGCTTATCATTTTGGTCACTTCATCAAGTTACTTAAATTATAAGTAATATTTTCACTTTCCAACCCTATAAAATGGTAATAAATACCTAAGCTTGATTTTGTTTGTTTTTGAGACAAGGTTTCTTTGTGTAGCCCTGGCTGTCCTGAAACTTGCTTTACAGACCAGGTTGGCCTCTAACTCAGAGGCGTGCACCACCACGCCCAACTTAAGCGTGATATTTGTAATGGTAGTTGTAAAGCTGGAGTGAGCTGATATTTGTAAGAGACTATATTACTACCATTGCAGTGTATTAGCTGCTGATGTCAATAGTATTTATGCATGAAAAAATGGTTGAAATATGGAGTGTTTCTTAGGAAATTATTTTTTGTTCATTTATTGGGACTTATTACTTTATGATCCTCTTTCACAATCTACTGAGTCTTAAGATTAATGGGCATGCTCCACCATACCTAGGTTTTGGTTTTTGTTGTTGTTGTTGTTTTTAAGATTTCTGTTGATGTTGTTGTAATTTGTGGCTGGGCATGATGGTACATACCTTTTATCCCAGCACCCCAGAGGCAGAGACAGGTGGATCCCTGTGAATTTGAGAACAGTCTGGTCTATATAACGAGTTCCAGGCAAACCAAGGCTACACAGTAAGACCCTGTCTTAAGGGAGAGGAGGATGGTATTTATTTTTATGTGTATGGCTATTTTGCCTGCATATATATTAAGTCCACTATGTGTATGCAGTATCTGTTGCTACCAAAAAAGGGGTATTAGATCCCTAGGAAGTGAAGTTACAGACAGTTGTGAGCTGCCATGTGGGTATTAGGAACTGAAACCAGGTTTTCTGCAAAAGCAACAAATCCTCTTAACTGCTGAACAATCTTTCCAATGCCCTCGGCTATTTTCCTAATTTTCAATGGTCCATTAACTTGGATAAAATAATGCTGTCAAGTAGAAAGTGGTCCTACTTCAATAGATTTTTCCATAAGTATGTGTCAGTTGTGTGTGGCTGAGAGACTTTTGCTATACTTGGCCTGGTTAGGGAAGTGCTGTAATGAGGATCCTTCATGAGATGATGTTGGAAGTTTAACATTATAACTCGATAGCAGAGTGCCATGTAGAAGCTACTGGGCTTGATCTTCAGCATTGCAAAAGAAAGAAAAAAAATTACAAAGAATGCTCATCCTAAGGGATTCTGAGTGGCCTGTTTTTGGGGGTAATACAATTTTAGTTTAAAAGTTCATGTACAGGCTGGTTATGGTAATGCATGCCTATAATCTCAACATTTAGAAAGCAGGTAGATAGAAAAGGATTGCTCTAAATTTCAGGACAGCCGAGGCTACATAGCAAGGCTTGTCTTAAAACATATACACATAGACACATAATCATAACTTTGCTGTGAGTGTTAGACATGGGCCAAGTTTCAGCTATTGAAACTTCAGCTATGCTGGAAGTCTGGAGCTTCTTGTCTGTTGTATTAGTTCGTAAATCTCTTGGCTTTTCCATGTATCATATCCTCTATGTTATTAAATGATGGTCTTGTGCTATGTCACAATAGTAAAAGGAACAAAAATCAAGACTGTAAGAATAGAGACCTACCTTCCCGTTTGGACAAAATTCTATACCTTTGGGAGTTAACTCAGAGATAAGTTCTGGGCACCATAATCATGAGGTCTTTAAGAGATGATGTGCATTTTTGAGTATTTTTATGGAGATGATGCATGTATCTGTCTGTGATCTGAAGAAATCTAGGGGCTTCATCTTTCTCGTTTCTCTAGCTTTGGATTCAAAATTGTCAGCAGTTAGAAACTCACTTTGATAAGTTGCTTGTTTTCTCTGTTATCACTTAGTAAAAATGAGATGTGCTTATGAAATGCATATTCTCACCTAAAACCTAGAGCTAATGATATTTGTTGAGTGCTTCATAATCCATAATCTTATTTTATTAAGTTCTTAATTGAAATACTTAGAACAATCCAGCAAGGAGGATAGTAACTGTTGACAAGAGAAGCAGACAGATCCAGAAAGATTTAAATAATTTTATCACGATGAATGGACAGTCATAACCTCATTAGCAGTGGAGCAAGATTTGTAATTTGCATTGACCTTATAACTCACAGAGGTTTGTTTTTAACGTTGGTTTGTGAGACAAACTATTGGCGCTACCATTTCCCCTTAAAATTCCTAAAATTGCTCATAATTGTTATAGTTCAGTCACTCCAGCATATTTGGCTTTTCGTTTTTAGGCATGGATTGCTTTTTTATAAAAAAAAAAAAGTGCATTTGTGCTTCTGCAGTCTCTTAGTACACAGTGTTTCCATTTGCTAAGCAGGTGTAATATCTGGGACATGGTGAATGTTGAGTAACTGAAACCAGCATTGTTTCCTAGGAAGACTACATTTCTACCTCTCTGCTGCTAGGTCTACATTCTTTATCTCTCTCACTAAAAGGCTCTTTGTTTCATTTTAACCTTTTGTTTATATTTGTTTTAAATATTTTAGGTTTTTGTGGGGGGGGGGTTGGTTATTGGGTGGGTGATACACGTGCAATGGTGAGCCTGTGGAGGTCAGAAGACAACTTTTGGGAGTCCATTTTCTCCTCCTATCTTAACATAGGGTTCTAGAAATTGAACTCCAGCTGCCAGGCTTGTGCACCAAGAGCCTTTACTTCTTGAGTCATCTCACTTGTCCTTGATTTTAGTTTTGTGAGACATATTCTTGCCATGTTGTCCAGGCTTGCATTGAGTTCCAGCCCTCTGAATGCTGGAATTGCAAGCATTTGCCATGATGCCCAGCTCCTAATCTGAATCTCAGCCATATTTTTCTGTCTTCGTGATTTTTTTTCTTTTTGTCCTAACGTCCATGCTGATCCAGTCAATCCTGATCTGTCTGAAGCCCCGCTTTGAGGCTATGGTCTTGACAGAGGGCAGATGTGATGGGAACTTCACAACCACCATCATAGTTTTGAGTTACTGTGATAGCAGAGATGGGATCTCTGCCACCCTGTCTGGTTCCGAATAATGTGTGGGTTGTATGCCCCCAGGGTATCACTGAGGCTGAGCGAGAGGCTTTTGAGCTGCTTCCAGATGATGAACGTCAGTGCATAAAATGCAAGACCACATGCTTCCTATCTGCCCTGGCTTGCTATGACTGCCCAGATGGCCTTGTCTGCCTTTCTCACATCAATGACCTCTGCAAGTGCTCCAGTAGCCGGCAGTACCTTCGGTAAGTCAAGGACCTACCTGAAGGAAGGAGGAGAGTGCAAAGTTGGGCTAAAATCTCCTCTTTCCTGTTCTTTCCCAGATATCGGTATACCTTAGATGAGCTCCCTGCCATGCTGCATAAACTGAAAGTTCGAGCTGAGTCCTTTGACACCTGGGCTAACAAAGTACGAATGGCCCTGGAGGTGGAAGATGGGCGGAAGCGCAGTGAGTGATTGGGGTGGGGTGGGGGGTTGGAGGGACTCTGCAGACAAATTCTCTTCTCTTCTGTGTCCCTGGCCTTTTTCCTCTGCCTTTACTCAATGCTGCCTATTCCTTGCTTCTCTCTTTCTCCAGGCCTTGAAGAACTGAGAGCACTAGAATCTGAGGCTCGTGAGCGAAGGTTTCCTAACAGTGAGCTTCTACAGCGGCTGAAGAACTGCCTGAGTGAGGCAGAGGCTTGTGTGTCCCGGGCCCTGGGATTGGTCAGTGGCCAGGAAGCTGGGTATGTTGGTGTGAGGTGTTACCGCGCCTAATGAAAAGTGTCTTATAAGAGGTGGATTCTGCATGTAGTGGGGTCCGTGGAACATCAGGAAATTGCCAAATGTGAGATGCCCTGGGAAGCACTACAAGTACAAGGAGGACAAGCAACTTTTCATAGAGGGGAGTGTTAGCAGTAAGAAAAGTTAGAAGTGTTTATCAGTGTTTATAGAAGATTTGAGAGATTGGTTGAAGGATTTTGTGGGCAGGGAGGGCTGTAAGAAGTCAAGGGACTAGAATAGGACACAAACAAGAAAACTTGAGCATAGTCACAGTAGAGTGTGGATTGTACAGTCTAGGGGCTAACAGTGTAACTTAGTGTTTACCTAGAGTATGAGGCTGTGGATTCTGTCTCCAGCTCCATGCAGCTGGAGAGTAAGAATAAAGTCTGGCTTCTGTTAGCATCACTAGTTTATAAGCTCCTTCACCCTCCAACTGTTTCCCTCTCTCCTCCTATCCCTCATCTTATGAATATGCTTAGATTTAAAAACACTTCCTATAGTCTAAGCAACCGTGGAAACATTGAGGTACAAGATCAAAGTAGAAGAGATATGAAGAAGAATGATTTTGGCACAAATGGAAGGAGGGATCTGGGTTTGGATCTAAAATCTCACATATGGAATTCTGTAGCCCCAACAGGGTGGCTGGTCTACAGATGACTCTGGCTGAGCTACGAGATTTTCTGGGCCAGATGAACAACTTGCCTTGTGCCATGCACCAGATTGGGGGTGTCAAGGTGAGGAGAGATGGGCTTAAGTAAGACGGTAGGGTGCATGTGTGAGAAAATAGTGGGAAGTATGAGCAACTTTTTAGATTTGGGACTTGGAACAGGGAGCAGAGATATGAGTACAATATGCTAGTCAAGGGAAGGTTTGCCTAAGTAAAAGAGGAGATTACAAGGGTGTTTGTTTGGCCTGAAACAATCAGAAAAGTTTATAAAAATAGAGGTAGGATGGAGAAGATAAAGGGACCTTCTCCCAAGCATGAGGGTTTATGTAGCATAATATTTCTTAGGGTAGAGGATCTCTTAGTGCTTTGAGAACAGAATCCCATGCAAAGATAAGTGAAGTATAAATTTCTGATCAATCATGAATAAAACTGCCTAGGAATGTACATTTTAATACATTACACAGGGCATCATAATGAGCGGTCAAGTGTTACAGGAACTAGTGTCTTAGAGTTCAGAAAATGAGAATTCAGTCCATGTTAGATTTCCTTTTCTCAAAACATTGTGTTGGGAGGTGCTAGAACAAAAGATATGTGGTGGGACCTCTTAAGTGCCTTCAACTGAAGGGTTTATTCTTCATCCTGTATTCTGGTAGGGTATTCTGGAACAGGTAGAAGCCTACCAGACTGAGGCCCGTGAGGCCCTGGTCTCACAGCCCTCCAGTCCAGGGCTGCTACAGTCCCTGTTGGAGAGAGGGCAGCAGCTGGGGGTGGAGGTACCTGAAGCCCAGCAGCTTCAACGGCAGGTGGAACAGGCACGGTGGCTGGATGAGGTAAAACGCACGCTGGCTCCCTCTGCCCAAAGGGGTACCCTGGCCACCATGCGGGGACTGTTAGTTGCAGGCGCCAGTGTAGCCCCTAGCCCTGCTGTGGATAAGGCCCAGGCAGAGCTTCAGGAGCTGCTGACCATCGCTGAGCGCTGGGAAGAGAAAGCCCACCTTTGCCTGGAAGCTAGGTAAGTCCAGTCTGTCCCTTCCCTGACACTCTCTACCTTCAAAATTTAGTGGAGAATCTGAAAAGAATGGTTGTGGGTGGCCTTGGGCATCATACCCTTATGTAGTTATATTGAGTTTCTCTGCTCTTTTGTTTCTTCTCTTTCTTTTCTTTTCTATTCAAGTCTATATACATAGAGGCACAGGTAGGCTGATGGAAAAGCAGGAGAGAACAGGGGTGTGTGTCTGTGGTGTGTCCCAGTACCAGTAGGTCGGCATGTATACATGCGCAGAAGCACAGGAAACAAGCAGATGAGTGGATATAGGTAAAAAGATGCCACACACGTGGGGTGTCACAGGATACACAGGCGGTTACTATGTGAACTTGTAGCAGGTTTATAGAGTGGCAAACATACGTGTGAGAGCTATGGCAGAGGACATATGGGTGCATACAATCTGAAGAAAGCAGAGCCTGGCAACCATCTTTACCAACGTATAAGCGCAGGAATGACAACTGCATAGCTGTATATAGCTACTGATCAGGCTGGGCTCTGATCCATAGACTAAATTGGCCTGCTCCCCCACCCCTTCTTTGTTGTCTTTAGGCAGAAGCATCCACCAGCCACACTTGAGGCCATAATCCATGAAGCAGAAAACATACCTGTTCACCTGCCCAATATCCAGTCTCTCAAGGAGGCTCTTGCTAAGGCCCGGGCATGGATTGCTGATGTGGATGAGATCCAAGTAAGGACCAGCCCCATCTGTAGCTAGACTTTCCATGTAGCTGGAAGACATGATATACAGGGTTTATGCTGCGTTGCATGGCTAGAGAAAAGAATGAACAAATATGAGGAGGCAAAATGTATTTGCAGAGCAGTGTTCTTGGTAGGGGGACTTATGAGGCTATCTTGAAAGAAGTGGGGTATTGGTCAGGATGAGGATGATAGAGCAAGGATGCAGGTGTTATGAAAATAGAAAGGACAGGTACCTGGTGGTAGGTAGGAAAGGAAGACCACAAAAGCATAGCTAGTTCAGTATCCCTGAAGACAGATTGGCTACCTAGACTGAACCAGTAAGTAGATGTAGGTGTCATGCATGGTGGAGGGTATTTCTGAGGATGGTGTCAGTTGTTTCTGCTTTGAGAGTATGAGGGCAGATCATCTGCCAGCTCAGGCCAGACATGAAAAGTTAGTAGATATTTGCAAGTTCAACTTGCCTTTTTTTCTTGCTCGTGCTCAGAATGGTGACCACTACCCTTGCTTGGATGACTTGGAGGGCCTCGTAGCTGTAGGTCGGGACCTTCCTGTGGGGCTGGAAGAACTGAGACAGCTAGAGCTGCAGGTACTGACAGCACACTCCTGGAGAGAGAAGGCCTCCAAGACCTTCCTCAAGAAGAACTCCTGCTACACATTATTGGAGGTGAGGTCTAGCACTTTAACCTATACCTTCTTTTTGCCTGACTGGCTGTTTTGAGGTAGTTTATATGAGAATATGAGTTTTTGAGGGGTCATGGGTGAGGGGAGGAGAGGATACGGGAGATAGGGAAGCCTGGTCATTTGCCTCTGTCTGCCTGCCTCAGGTGCTCTGCCCGTGTGCAGACGCCGGCTCAGACAGCACCAAACGCAGCCGGTGGATGGAGAAGGAGCTGGGGTTGTACAAATCTGACACAGAGCTGTTGGGGCTGTCTGCGCAGGACCTCAGGGACCCAGGCTCTGTGGTAAGAAGCTTAGATACAGATGGGTGTAAAGAGCCTGGCGATGATTGTCTGAACCCTGTGACTATGGGCAGACCACTTGCTTCCTGAGCTCAGTTGTCCTGGTTTGGGAGTGGGGTGTTGAATCTAGAGAAGGAAGCAATAAGATTGTTTACCTGTTCTCCCCCGTTTCCTGGGCATGGCAGATCGTGGCCTTCAAAGAAGGGGAGCAGAAGGAAAAGGAAGGGATCCTACAGCTTCGTCGTACCAACTCAGCCAAGCCAAGTCCACTGGCATCATTGACAACAGCCTCCTCTACAGCCTCTGTCTGTGTGTGTGGGCAAGTGCCAGCTGGGGTGGGAGCTCTGCAGTGTGACCTGTGTCAGGACTGGTTCCATGGGCGGTGTGTGACAGTACCCCGCCTCCTCGGCTCCCAGAGGCCTGGTCTTACCTCATCCCCACTGCTGGCCTGGTGGGAATGGGACACCAAATTCTTGTGCCCTCTATGTATGCGCTCACGGCGCCCACGCTTGGAAACCATCCTGGCACTGCTGGTAGCCCTACAGAGACTGCCTGTGCGGCTGCCTGAGGGTGAGGCTCTACAGTGCCTCACAGAGAGAGCCATTAGCTGGCAAGGCCGTGCCAGACAGGTTTTGGCCTCTGAGGAAGTGACTGCTCTGTTGGGACGGCTGGCTGAACTCCGCCAACGGCTACAGGCTGAATCCAAGCCTGAGGATTCCCTTGCTTACTCTTCAGATGGTGGAGAGGGCACTGGCAATATGCCTAAGGTGAGCTTCTTAGCCCAGCTCTTAACCTCAAATTCCTGTCCCCTGTCCTGTACATAGGCTCTAGCTTTGCCCCTGTTCTCTAGTTTTACATGTCCTTTGGCCTAGCCTTTTTGTTCCATCCTATATCTGTCCACGTTCCTAGACCCTGCTCTCTGTTGCCACCCCATGTTTGCCTTTCTCCAGGAGGTAGAGTCTTCCAGGTTTGGCATGTCGGTGAAGGAAGAGTAGGGCCTGGCTCTTCAGTTCAGTTACCCCCTGCCTTTTCCTGATCTTGATATTTGATAGGTCCAGGGGCTGTTGGAGAATGGGGACAGTGTGACCAGTCCTGAAAAGGTAGCCACAGAGGAGGGCTCAGGTAAGAGAGGTAGGTCTAGCTGTAGTGTGAGTGGGATGTTGAATGGTTATTACCAGTGTGACCCCTGATGTCCTCAGCTCTGTTATAGTGGTGTAGGATAAGACCAAGGGCAACCTCTAATCCAGCCTGAACCCACATCTTCCAGATCTGGAGCTGCTATCCTCGGTATTACCACAATTGACTGGCCCTGTGTTGGAACTGCCCGAGGCAACCAGAGCCCCACTGGAGGAACTTATGATGGAAGGGGATCTGCTTGAGGTGACCCTAGATGAGAATCATAGCATCTGGCAGCTGCTGCAGGCTGGGCAGCCTCCAGACTTGGAGAGGGTCCACACACTTCTGGAGGTAAGGAGAGGAGTCATTGACATGGCCAGGTCTGGCCAAGCAGGCAGGGAGCTCTCAAGCCCTGACTACTTGCCCGTTCTTATCTTTTGGGAGAGAGGGGGTTTGGAATAGGATCTTGTTATATAGCCCTGGTGGCCTAGTAACTTGCTTTATAGTCCTGGCTGGCCTTGAACTTATGGCAGTCTTCCTGTCTTAGTCTCAAATATAGGCATTACAGCCCTGCACCACCAGACCCCACTTAGAGCCTGTCCTTTTGCCTTCTGTGTTCACAGCTGGAGAAGGCAGAGCGCCATGGGAATCGGACACGAGGCCGAGCCCTAGAGAGGAGACGGCGGAAGAAGGTGGATCGGGGTGGGGAGGCCGATGACCCGGCCCGAGAGGAGCTAGAGCCAAAGAGGGTACGGAGCTCAGGACCAGAAGCTGAGGAAGTCCAGGAGGAAGAGGAGCTGGAGGAGGAGACTGGGGGTGAGGTCCCTCCTGTACCCTTCCCCACCAATGGCAGCCCCAGCACCCAGGAGGACCAGGATGGCTTAGAACCAGTGTTAGAGGCTGGTTCAGACACCTTAGGCCCTTTCTCTACTCTGACTTCCCGGCTGTTGATGTCCTGCCCACAGCAGCCATCTCGGCAACAATTGTGACAGTGGCTGAGCCTAGCACAGACCCCTACAAAGATCCTTCCTTGGCCTCAAGGATCCTTTCTGACCATCAAGCCTGCTTCTTGGAGGTGGGCGGGTAGGTGGAGAGACTTCCCCCCTCACCACCATCCCCAAGACGGTGACTTTTATATTCTGACTCCAAGGTATTGTTCAGACCTCAGCTCCTGGGGGCCGGCCCCTGGAGTCCTGCGTCCCTGGTAACCTCTAACCAGCATTCCCAGACACCAGAGGCAGATAGACAGGTGGGCAGGGGATCAACAGGGGCTGGGCCAGCACCATTCCAGAGACAAATCCAGGCACATGCAGACTGGGGGACCTCTCCCTTACCCCCAGTTCTGGCCCTGGGTCAGGCCATGCTACACTAACCTTCCCTCCCCACCTCCTTTTTACTTCTTTCCTCTCCCCTTCATCATTTCCTTTCCCTTACTGTTCCACCCAGGAGGAGGAAACTTCACATAGCTGTCCTCACTTTTTTATTTGAAATGATTTTTGTTGGGGTTGAACAGGGCTGCCTATGGTCTGAAGGCTTTTGGTGCTTGTCCACACACCCACCTCAACCCTTCCTGCCTATCCTCCCTTGTCTCCTTTCCTCCTCCTGGGTTCACGCTGTAATAAAAGAAGATTGTTGGTGTGTAATTAATTTGTTCAAAAGAAGAAAAACAGAACATAACAAGAAACTTTGTTCCAACTAAAGCCTATTTTAATTTTATTTTATTATTTTCCTCATTAGAAATAAAACCCTTAGGAATGTTTTTAGAAACATGTTTCTGAAGTGCATTTCTCTTCAAAAAAGAGAGCAGAACCTTCCTCGCCTGTTAATGGAACAGCTGCAGTGCTAGTGGTAGTGCCAGGGCCAAGACCAGGGAAGCAGGGCTCTGCATCTGAATCTTACCAGCTTCTCTCTAACCTTGGGAAAGATATCCTGCTCCTTCCCCAAGCCATTTCCCTGTCTTCAGACTGACGGGCACTGGTCCCTCTTGGTGTTTTGCACAACAGCTTCCCCTAGCTTTGTGCTCTTAATTTTCTGTTTTCTGGGGGACTTTTTCTTCATGGCTTTATTGAGGTATAGTTTCTGTGCTATAAAGGTCAGCTGTTTTAAATATGTAAGTTGGTGAGTCGGACCATCCTTGATGTTTCTCTGTTAGTTCTTTCTGCCCCTAATGAATGTGTGGTTAATTTGTAATTTCTGTGTCACTGTTAAACTCCTATTGAAATTAAATTTGCATACCATACAGTTGATCCACTTAAAGTATACAGTTCAGTGGCTTTTAGTATATTTCAGTCATTGAATGAATTACCACTGCAAAAAATTTTAGAATGTTTTTATGGCCCTCAGAAGAAACCCCACATTCCCTAGGTGTTCCTTCCCACTCCCATTTGTCTCTTCTGGACATTTTATATAAATGAAGTTATACAATGTATGTTCCTTTTGTGTCTGGCTTCTTTGACTTGGCATAGTAGCTTCAGGTCTATTAATAGCCCTACAGTAGTTAGATTTTCACCTTTCTGAGGGTGAAAGATGAAGGGACTGTGCATGATCAGGGACTGCCCCCTGAAATATGTTTATACACATTTTTGTGTGTATTTATATGCATTTTCCCATATAGTACCCATCAAATGACATCATATTTATAAAGGAACCATACATGACCCTCTGAAGACAAAGAAGCATTCTTATGGTTCTGAGTGTCCCCTGTCCAGAGTTTACCTAGGGATAGAGGAGGAAGCAAAAGGTTGGAGGCCCTGCTTCTCTAGCTTCCAGGCATCACTGGCTTCTCCAGAGTTTTTCCTCTCCTTAAGGTTGTATAAGGTGTTACAGGCTAAAGTGAAGTCTTGATCCCTAGCTCAGGAACTCAGCACACCAGCACTCTTACTTTGTCCTTCCTTCTTTATGTGCTCAGAAGGATCATTTGGCTTCATTTCTGCCCTTTCCCAGGATTTCCAGTTGGTAGGTGCCTAGTGATATGACATAATCTCACCTGCTTTTGGTTATTTTCAGTGGTGGGAACAAGGGTTAGACCTGCCTCATCCAGTCTTTAGTGTTGAAAGGTAGACACCAGTGAATACTCCTGCACTGGCTCCATTTTGATCCTAAGTTGCAATCAAGGGGAAAAGCCTGGCCTTTGCCCACCCATTGGAATTAATCATAGTTTCCAATGAGAGTTAGAGGTAGCAGAAGAGACACCTGGGACAAGAACCCAAATGAGCTTAATCTTGGCATTTCACTACCACTCTACTCCAAGCAGCCAGGCACTGGAAGAAGTCAATGGAGAGGAAAAGACTGTGCCTACAACTCCTAGGCCAGTGAACTGCTCAGGCCAAGGTAGAGGTCCTTTGTGGTCCATGGGCCCATCCCTTACCAATTTTCAGGCAGCCTTTCGCAGCTTGGTACTTCACCCTTCCATATTCCTCATACACTGTTTACCCCTTTCATACTTTACATGTAGCCATCATTGATACAAAACTCTCTTAGGGCTTCCATTGCTGTGAGAAAACATGACAAAAGCCACTTTGAGAGGAAAGGGTTTATTTCATCTGACAGCTTGTAGTCCATCATCCAGGGAAGGAGTCGGGAACTGATGCAGAAGCAATGGGGGAGTGATTCTCACTGGCATGCTCAACCTGCTTTCATAAAGCACCCAGAACCACCAGCCCAGGGGTGGCACAACTCACAGTGAGCTAGCTCCTTCAATATCAGTGATCAGTTAAAATGTATCCTGGGCCTTCCCAAAGGCCAATCTGAAGGGGGCATTTTATCAAGGCTTCCTTCTTCAAGAGAGTACCAAATAAATGGGAAGATTTTCTCTTAGTCATTTAAGGTACAGATACCATCTTGCTGCTACATCCTGTCAGACAGTTCCACTCCCATCAGCATAGCTCCTGAGTATGTAGGGTATGAAAGAGATACTGCTTCTGTTAAGGACAAATCTACCCTCATCTTCTCTCCCTCTTGAGACGGCCTCTCTGCATCACTCTGGCTGTCCTAGAACTCACTATGTAAATCAAGCTGGCCTCAAACTCACAGGGATCTGCTTGCTTCTGCCTCCTTAATGCTCGGACTATATCTAGCATCTAAATTCCTCACTTGGCCCAACTGTTCATTTTTTGCCTCCTTCCTCTCTCTATCTTTTCAGTGCCTCCACTGTGCCTTAAATAATGTCTGAAACACTAGGTTTAATGAGTCTCTTGCCTCCTACCTGAAACTTACTATACTGAGAATTCCTGAGGGAAAAAAAATAAGAACTAAGCCTAATCCTCTGCTACTTCAAGCCTGGGGTTGAGGTAGAAGCCTCAGTCAGTTTAGAAAGAGGCAAATATAGAAGCGTTTCCAACCCTACACTGCATGTGATTTTTTTTTTTTCTGCATTGTATGGCATGCCCTGGTCCAGGATGGCACTCTGGAAATAGGGCCTGGGTCTGGGCCATGGTCATCAGAGCCCTGAAAGAGAAACAGTGACCATGTTTCCTAAAAGACCTGAAATTAAGACCAGGGCACTTAAATCCTGGGTGCCATGCTCTGTGTAAGATACTTGTCAAAATTCTTAGTAACACTTAGGAATAGACACTTAAGATAATATGCTGGGCCGTGACAAAGCCCATCTGTAAATCTAAAACCCTATTTATATCAGAAGGGTATAAGTAACTGGTTCATAGTGGAACTTTACTGTTAGTAACTGGGACCTCAGCAATGCTAGCTGGGTAGATGGAAGCCCATATTGCTACGGTTCTGCACAATTATTCCCGTGCCCATCTTCATTAGGTGTGTATTGCTGTAAGACAATAGCTTGGCTGGCGCCTACTTCTAAAACCAAACCTTTGGAGGTAAGAGCAGGAAGATGGCAAACTTGAAGTTAGCCTGAGCTGTACAGTGGGATCCTGTCCTCCAAAATCCAAAACTATCATAAAACAACTTTTAGCTCATACATTCTGGGGTTAGAAATCTGGATACCATTCAGCTAAGTTTATCAGGGTCGTTCACAGGCATCATTGAAGGCGTCCAGCCAGTGCTGCAGTCCTCTCCAGGGTTAGTATCCACTTAGAAGTTCTGTCATTGGCTGTTGTCAGGATTTGGATTCCTACCGGCTGTTGGACAGGGTTCAGTCCGTTCCTTGCATGTGAGTTGAACTTTTCACGGGCCAGCTCACAACATGGCAGCTTGCTTCATGAGATCAAGGTGGGGAAGAAAAACACACACACAAATGACTCCATAATCTAATCTCTGAAATGGCATTCCATTGTTGCAATTGACAGTATTCATTAGAAGCCATTAGGAGAAATGGTCTAGACCACGTTCAGAAGGAAGGAATTAAGAATGTAAATGCCAGAGGGTGGTGTTCATTTGGCGGGTCATCTTGGATATAACTACCATGGTTCACTCTCTAGTACTTACTCATGTCCCTTCCACATAAAAAAATATATTCATTCCTTAAGTTCCCTTCAGTCATATCCCATTACAACATTAACCTCAAAGGTGCTAAATATGAATGTGTTGCTTTGAGCATAATCACTACATATGACTCAAGTACTGTTTTTCTCTGTAGGTAGATCTCTGAAACTTGAAGACACAAGTTATCAATCCCTAACACTTCCTAATATACTTTCTAATATATGGTGTGAAAGGCATATACAGACAACAGTTCAAAAAGGGTGTGTGTGTGTGTCCATTGGAAGCAGAAGCTGCTGGGCAAGTGAAGTTCCTTGGTTTGATTCCATGGCTAGAGATGAGTTTTCATACTCCGGGCTCTGCTTTCTGGCCTCTTAACCCCAACTTCTGGCTTTCTTCCTTTTTCATGAGAGGTAGCACATGTTTGCAACTGAGAAATTCTTTCTACTGTTTTCCTGCCAGGGTTTTGGAGGACCAGTGGCTTCCTGCAGTGCCTGTGTAATCAGTTACCATCAAGACAAAGGGCTTAGACTTTTCTTTTTGCATGTTGAACATTCATCAGTAACCTATAACCAGATTGGCCTTTAGGTCAACTCTTAGAGCTCATGCCCACCATTGTGGCCACTTTGTTCAGCAGCCTGTTGTTAAGGATAAAGGTGACAGGATAGAGATTGGCTACATCCACAGAATGGATTATCTCTTTTGAGATCTTCCTTTGTAGTGGTGCTTGTTTGTGTGCGTCATCTCATTCCAGGATGGACAGCCATTTACATAGACCTTTTTCCTTAGATGTCTTTTTCAGCATTTCAGTCTTGTTTCCAAATCCTTGACTGTGAAAGCAGACATGAATCAGCCAATAGTTCTCTATGATTTTTTTTATGATGGTAATTTTCCTGTTGGGAGGATCAACCCAATGTGGCTCTAACTTTGAAACTAGCCACTTCTAGCAGATGGCAGCATGTCGTGCAGAGTATCTCTAAGCCAAGCTTGGATATTACATCTTTTATTGTCTGGTCTCAAGGAACTCCCCCTCCCCAGTGAGGTCTCAGATGATGAGAAATGGGATGACAATGGAGCAAGTGTAAGCTTCCAGACCTGCATATCATTTAGCAGATCTGATGGAACACTTAACCATTTAACGCATATTACTATTTGATGTCATGCGCTCAGATGTTCGTTTGAAAAAATAGGTCCACTTTTCTAATTTTATTTTTCTTTGTTCTGAGCTCTTACAACTTACAGTTTTATCCTCCATTGTTTGTTTGTTTGTTTTGTATTGTACATATGTTGTATCTTGGGTCAGTGAGATGGCCCAGTGGGTAAAAGTGCTTGCTTCACAAGCCTGGTGACCTGAATTCAATCCCAGGGATCCACATGGTAAGAGAATCAACTCATGCAAGTTGTCCTGATCTCCTTATGTGTGTACACACACATAAATAGATGTAATAAAAATAATCTTTAAAATGTTGTATCTGTATTATTTTCTGTTAATTCTCAGAGGAGAAATGACTCTCCCCTGGCAGGACCTTTCTCTTCTTTATGTCATGTATATTGTGTATATTTAAATATCCAGAGCCAGGCATGGTGCTGCATGCCTGTAATACCAACACTTAGAGGCAGACAAATCAGTGTGAGTTCGAGGCCAGTCTTGTCTACAGAGTAAGTCCAGGACAGCCAAGTCTATGCAGAGAAATCCTGTCTCGTAAATAAATAAATAAGTAAATAAATAGGTGAAGTATCCAGAAACTGGAAAAATCTGGACCAATAAAATGACTCAGGACAAAACTTTATGTATAATCTAATTGTACTCCAGCTGGTGTGCCATAATGATAGTCTGGGCCAGCAGAGATTAGCACTTAATCAAAACTAATACTCAGTGTATTTAAAGAGAGCTAGTGGATTTTTTGTTGTTGGTTTTGTTTTGTTACCAATACAGAGGTCTTTGGTGAAAGAAGTGAGGGAGATTTGATCATATACACTTAAGAAAAAGTGTACCAAATTTTACTTCAAAAGAACTCTTTTCCTTCCATTTAAACAGATTCTGTGAACTGAGGGAGAGAGTGGTACTCTACACTTTGGTCCCTAGACAAGCCTTTGTTAGCAGTGCTAGACTTTGTTATATAATGAGTAGGACTTACACCACACCCAAGACAGGGTTTCTCTGTGTCACTCTGGCTGTTCTGGAACTTTTCTGTAGACCAGGCTGGCCTTGAATTCAGAGATTGACTGCCACCAGTTTTGGTGCTAGGAAAGCCGTACTAAAATAACCATTACAGATCTACACAGACTATTAAATTCTGGTTACTGTCATGGTTCTGCTATCCATTATAGAAACTAAATTCATCCTGTCTCTGGAGGTGATCCTATAGTCTCCACTGAAATCTTCAAAACATAGCATCATTGTAGTCCTTATCTATACCCTAGTCAATCAAAAGTGAAAATGACTTTAAGTGAGAGGATATTAAAAATATGGATGTCAGACCTTGGGCATAACCAGTTAAAGGGCACATTGTAAAATGCAGTCTGCGTTTATCCTCAGGAAAGAGAGGGAAAAGGCTACCAGGTACTGGCTACCAGGCCAGTCTCGGCTACACTTTGTAATGTATTTTCTCGGAGTTCTTGTGAAAGGAATGTCAGTATAATAAGTGGAGTGAGTGGTTTACTAAGGTTAATCAACTCTAAGATTCTGATGCCTTAATCATTTGCATTTTTCTGTGAACATTGCCCCACAGAAGTTGTGCCGTTGTAACTTCATTTTACAAACATTGTTACAGACAGTTGGACAGTTGTAAACTGTCATGTGGGTGCTAGGAACTGAATCCAGGTCCTCTGCAAGAGCAATAAGTGCTCTTAGCACTAGCCATCCCTCCAACCCTCTATTAAAAAAGTGAGTACAGTTAGTGTTGTGTGTATGGGTATGGAGCCAACTACTGGAGGATGGGCAGTCTACAAGGAGCCAAACCTCAAAGGAAAAATTACTTTTCCTCCCTAGTAGGACCCTTCTTTTATGCCATGTATATTGTATACATTTAAACAATGTATCCAGACCCTAGAAGAATCTTCTACACCAATAAAATGACTCATGTAACAAGCTATTGTTGAGTCTAAGTTTTGGATAACCAATAAAATAACTTTCCGAAAACTCATAGTGCCAGTGCAGTAGCGCACACCTGTGATCCCAGTCCTCAGGGGGCAGAGGCAGTCCGGTCTCTGTGAGTTTAAGGCCAGCCTGGTCCACATAGTTTCAGGACAGCCAAGGCTACACAGACCTCATCTCAGGAAGAAAAGAACAAAACAAAACAAACCTCAGAGCTGCTTCAACTAATAAAGTGTCCTTAATACTAAAGGATTGCTAAATGTTTGTCTTCATGTTGAAAATATATCAAAAATAATAAATATAAATGCAAAATCTTCAGCCAAATTAAAAGTGCAAATTAAAAGTATTATACAACCATGACAAGATCTACTCTAGGAATGCAATCGTGATTCATCATAAGGAAAATGACATTAATAAAACAAAATGAAAAAAAACATGAACATCTCAGTTCATACAGAAAACACATTTTAAATGCAGGAGGGATGTAAAGCTAATGAATTTCAAAAAGTTACAGGATCCAAGAGCAATGCCTACAAATCAGTTTTTACACATTAAGAAGGATTCAAAGTGAAATCTAGAGCAATTCCATTAACAATAGCATCTGGAAGAATAAAATAGGAGTAAATGATTATGGAGGAGAAGGACACATTGTAAAGATATTAAGGGTTGGGGAGATGGCTCAGTGGTTAAGAGTACTGACTGCTCTTCCAGACGACCCAGGCTCTGCACCCACCTGGCAATTCACAGCTGTCTAACTCCAGTTCTGGGGGACCTGATGCCCTCTTCTGGCCTTCAAGGACACCAGGCACACACAGGGTACACAGACATACATGTAGGCAAAACACTAATAAAATACTAAAACTGTATAAAAAAGTATTTAAAGGTTGCTAAAATAAATTAAAAGACCTAAAGAACTGAAGAGATACTCATAATCACGGACTGGAAGACAATGTTGTCAAGATGTGATACTAGACAAAGTGAGCCACAAACTTTGAAAAGCCAAACAGTCCTCAAATTCACATGGACTTGCAAAAATACAATAAATAGGCAAAATGATTTTTGGTTTCTTTGTTTTGGTTTGGTTTAGTTTTTTGAGACAGGTTTCTCTGTGTAGCCTTGGCTGTCCTGGAACTAACACTGTACACCAGGCTGGCCTCAAACTCAGGGAGATCTGCCTGTCTCTGCCTCCACCCAAGTGCTCACATTAAAGGTATGTATAACCACCTCCCAGCCAAAATAATTTTGAAAAAAAGAGCAAATGATGCTGGAGATTGAACTCGTCTAATTTCTTCCAGTCACCCAGTTAGTTTCTGACAAGGTTAACACATAGTAAGGGAGAGAATAGTCTCCTTCACATATGATGCTGAGACAACTGAATTCCACTTGCAAAAGAATAAAATTGGACCCCCTACCTCTCACCTTATACCACTTACTCAAAATAGATCAATTATATAAATTTGAGAAATAAAGCCAAAAATCTCTAAGAGGAAATGTTTGTTAGGACCTTAAATTTAGCAATGGGTTCTTTTTGTTTTTGTTTGAGCCAGGGTTTCGATATATATAGCCTTGACTAGCCTGGTGCTTCCTATGTAGGCTGGACTGGCCACAAACTTACAGAGATCAATCGAGGTGCCTCTGCCTCCCAAGTGTTGGGATTAAAGGTGTGTGCCACCATGCCCAGCCAGCAATGGATTCTAAACTGTAACACCAAAAGCATGAGCAACCTCAGATACATTGTGTTTCACCAGCATTTGGTTCTGTATTAAAGGACATTATCAGAGAAGTAAAAATTGTGTGTGTGATTTTAAAGTTTTATTTTTAATTCTGCATTTGTGCATGGGGATATGCACACAAGTGCAGGTGCCTTTGGAGGCCAGAATAAGCCATCTGATCCCCCTGGGGCAGGAGTCCTGGGCAGTATGAACCATCTGATATGGGTGCTGGGAACTGAACTTCAGTCCTCTATAAGACCACCATGTGCAGGCTCTTAATTGCTGACTCAGCCCCTCAGCTATGTTTTTAGTTCATGTATCTAAGAGTTTGCTATTCTGTCTATAAAAATATTTATTAGCAAAAAGGCGCTACAACTTAAAAATGGACAAAATAGTTGGGCATGGCAGCATATGACTAATCCCAGTACTCAGGAAAAAGAAACAATAAGATCTCAAGATAGAAGCATAACTTGTCTGCTTAGGGAAAAGGTAAGTGAATGCCAGGCCTGGTGGTGCACACCTTTAATCTCAGCACTCAGGAGGCAGAGGTAGGTGGAGCTCTGTGACTTTGAAGCCAGCCTGGTTTACATAGCAAGTTCTAGGCCAGGAGACACAGTCTCAAAAACAAAGTGATAAATAAAATAAAATAAATCAAAAAACAAAAATTACAAAAAAAAAAAAGCAAAAATAAAAATGAGAGGAAGTCTGAAGAGGTGGGGTAGTGGTTGAGAGCTCTTGCTGCCCTTGCACAGGACTTGGGTTCAGTTCCCAGCATCCACATGGTGGCTCACAACCATCTGTAGTTTCAGCTACAGGTAATCTGATACTCTCTTCTGACCTCCACTGGCACCCATCACACACATGAAGAACATATTTACATTCAGGCAAAACACTCATATACATAAATAAATCCGAAAAATAAAATTAGGACTGGAGAGGTGGCTCAGCAGTTAAGAATGCTGGCTGTTCTGCCAGAAGATCCATGTTTAATCAACACATAGTGTCTCAAAATTGTCTGTAATTCTAGTCCTAGGGAATCCACTATCCTCTTCCAAACTGCACGAAACAGGCATGCACATGATGCACAGACATACATGTTGGCAAAACACCCATCCATACACATTATTATTTCTTATTCACTTTACAACCGTATCGCAGCCCCCTCCGACCTCTCCTCCTAATCCCTTCCTCCCACTCTCTTCCCTTTTCACCCCTCCCCTTCTCCTCATAAAAGGGGAACCCAACAACAACAACCTGCTCCAGCACATCAAGTCACATTAGGACTGAATGTATCCTTTTCCACTGAGGCCCAAGAAGGCAGCCCAACTGGGGGGAGGGGAAGTGATCCAAAAGCAGGCACCAGAGTCCATGTTAGAGACAGCTCCTGCTCTAATTGCTAGGGGATCCTCATGAAGACCAAGCTGCCCATCAGTTACAAATGTGTAAGGTACCTAGGTCCAGTCCATGTCTTTGGTTGGTGCTTCAGTCTCTGTGAGCTCCTATGGACCTAGGTTAGTTGACTCTGTTGGTCTTGTGGAGCTCCTGTCCCCTCCGGGTCTTTTTATCTCTCCCCCTACTCTTCCACAAGATCCTCCATGCTCTGCCTAATGTTTGACTGTGGGCCAATCCACTGCTGGGTTCCTCTCAGGTCACACTTATGCTAGGCTCCTGTCTGCAAGCATAACAGAGTTATCTTTACTAGTGTCAGGGATTGATTTTTTTCCCATGATGGGGTGTGTCTCAAGTTGGGCCAGTCACTGTTTGGCCTTTCCTTCAATTTCTGCTTCATCTTTAGCCCTGCACACCTTGTTGGCAAAGTAAATTTTGGGTCAAAGGATTTCTGGGTGCTAGGTTGCTGTACCACTCCCTATACTGTAAGTCCTGCTTGGGAGTAGGAGGTGGCCACTTCAGACTCCACATCCTTGGCTGCAAAGAATCTCAGCTAGAGTCACCTCCATATTCGCCCAGGAGCCTGTTGTGAGTCTCCAGCTTGTTCCCAAGATGCTCCCCACCCCCACTGGTTTCTCTTCTCTTTCCCAGCCCTCTCACTTCCCATCCCCTGATCTCCCTGTACCTGATCCCCACCCATCCCCTCTCCCACCCAGTTCTTTCTCTTCATTCCCCAATGTCTATTTTATCTCCCCTTCTGAGGGAGGTTCAAACACTCTCTCTTGAGCCCTCCTTGTTACTTAGCTTCTTTGGATCTGTGGATTATAGAATGGCTATCCTGTACTATATGGCTATTGTCCATTTAAAAGTCAATTTGAATAGGTTATTTCTCCAAAGAAGATATGAGAATGACCAAGAAGCACAGTAAATGATTCTTAATCTCTCTCACTTTTTGGTATAAGATGAGGTCTCTTTGTATAGGTTAGATTGCCTTGGAGCTTGTTGGTGTATCGTAGGATGTCCTTAGAGTGGGATCTTTCTGGCTCAGTCTTCCAAATGCAGGAATTAAATATCTAGTTCTAATAAACGTTCTTTTTTAAATAAACCATTTTGTGTTCATTTCTTTCAGCTTTATTTTTTATTTTATGTGCATTGGTGGTTTTCCTGCATGCATGTTTGTGTGAAGGTATCAGATCTTGGAGTTACAGACAGTTGTGAGCTGCCATGTGGTACTATGAATTGAATGTGTGTCCTCTGGAAGAACATTGAAGTGTTCTCAACTGCTAAGCAGTCTCTCCAGCCCGAACCATTCTTATTTTTTGAGAGGGGTTTTCACTGTGTAGCTCAGCTGGCCTTGAACATGTCATCCTCTCACTCCTTCCAAGTGATGCAATTATGAACATGTGTTTGTCTTGCCTGGCTATAATCCATTTTAAAACCAGAATACGGTAAGTACTGAAGATGATACAGATATTGCTGGTAGGAATATAAAATGAGGCAGCCACTGTATAAGACAACAATTCCACTCTTCAGTATGCACTTAAAATAACTAAAAAAGGTAACAGAAATAGTTATACACTAATGTTTATTGCATTGTACACAATCGCAGAACGGTGAAAACCACGTGTATCAACAGATAAACGGATCCACAAAATGTGGTATGTACAAATACGGGACTATGACTCAGACATAAAGAGGAACGGGAAATGGAATTCAGCATATAGTGTAAGATGTATGCATTATTAAGTAGCTGATTGGGTCCTTTTGCTCTAACCAGATAGACATTGTGAGTAGGCAAAGAGAAAGTCTAGTACTGACAGTTCTGGGGCTTTAAGTGCCTGAGACCTAGGAGATGGACCTGTCTAGATAGGTCCGGTCTAGATGGGAGATGAATACTAAATGTATATACTGTCAAGGCCTGAGACCTAAAGGCTTAACTGTTCCTGCCTTTAGAAGTCAAAGGCTTATAGCTCTAGGTTTTTGAGTGAGGGGCTCACTATTTTGGGTTTTACACACCCACAAACCTGGTACTTGACAACTCTTTTCTTCAACTTCCAGCAGCAGTGCACATGCTAGTTTTAGTTCCTGTGTGGGTGCTGAGGCTCTCAGCAACTATAGTGGCCAGTGTTACAGCTTCCCAGGCCTAGGATGTTAAAGCTTGGCTTCTCTCTGGCACTGCTTCAGAGACTGAGGCCCATAGCTTCTCATCTCTAAGTGAAATACTGGCATTTCACAATCTTGGCTCTCCCCTGTTTCATCATATCTATTCTTTCACTCTCTCTCCTTCACCGTTATGCCCTGTCCCCCCCCCCCCTTTTTTTTTGTCCCAAACCACTCGGAAACTCTTCAGCTGTGCTGTTACTGACATTGTCACTCCTACCACTGCTGCTATGTCTCCCTTCATGCTACTAGTTTGCTCACTCTCCTAATGATATAGATCCAGAACAAGAATACCACTCTTTTCGATGTTGTGACACTAGAGGGACAACACAGGAAGGTTGTTCCCTGAAAATCTGAAAAAAATGAACTAAACAGTTTGCAATAGGCCCAGAAGGCATGTGGCTTCAATCAATCACAGCCCTGCTCGGGACACATAGAGGAGGTGCTCCCACTCTGCCATGGGTGAAGATAACTGCTGGAGTTGACGCAGGCTTGAGATAGTTAAAAATATCAGCAGCAGACTGTTTGAAACTTTCCTGGGGTTGGAGGTGTCTTTCCATAGCAAGTAGCTGTGGTTACAGTGTAGGCTCCTCTGGGAATCCTTATAGTACTCAAAGCAAGGAGGTGCCTGGCTAAAGTGAGGGTAAAGTATCTGGCTGCCAAAGAGCTTGCTTGATTCTGTTTACCATAGTCAGTTAGAAGGGAAGGAAGGACCTCTCAAGCAGCCTGATCTTGTAAGTGTTAATAATTCAGAAACCATTAAACATTAAAGATTTTTAGAATGAAGAAATAATGGGAGAATCAACAATTCTAATAGCATGCAACAGTATTACTAGTATTTAACAATGCTTGACACGCTTAACTGTACTTGAGGATTCCAGGGAGGAATGGGTCTATCATAGATGAACCTTGAAAACATTCTCAATGAAATAATCCACATACAAAAGGATAACAATTTTTTTAAATTTAATAAGTGATGTTATTTGAACTTGCATATTCACAAAGACAGAAAGTAGATTAGAAGTTGCCAGAGGCGAGGAATATAGTAGAATGATTGCTTCTACTATTCTATAGTAGAATAGATGCGTATAGCTTCTGTTTGAGATCGTGAAAAGTTTCAGAACTAGATAAAAGAGATGCCTACCAAACTTTCACTGATGTTTCTCTCACTCTATCATTATTTGTGGGTAACTATGTACATTTCCTCCCTTATGGTTTGGATTCTACTTCTCAAACATTCAGGAATCAATCTAGTAATGAGTTTCAATACTGAGATAGATTCCCAAATCTCTTTTGTTTTCCTTTCAAATTTTAAAGATTTACTGAAGTGCTCCCTTTCAATGATAATCATTACAGTACTGAAATTCTTTCATTTCCTCTATTTTTCCTTTCTTCCTCTTGATCTGCATAAAGACCATATTTACAAACTTCATAAGCGTGCTTCTTACCTGTGCAGTGGTGTCACATGCCTTTAAATTTATTATTATGTTCATCTAGGAGAATAATAGCATTAGGTTCTCCCTTAGGACTTAAGTTACCTTGGGTTTTTGGCCCAGCCATGAATTCTGCCTTGTGGATCAGGCCTTAAATCCAGTCAGAAAGTGAGTGGTTGTTTATGCCTCTGATGTTCATGCCACTATTGTATCAGTGTGCATTTCTTGGCCAGGACAGCAGTTATTGTACCTCACAATAACTCAGCTGGGTAAGACTGCTGATTACTTTTCTCCCTACAGCAGTGTACCTAGAGTCTTCCAAGACTACACAAGCTAGCTAGTTAGGGATGAAGCTTCCAGGTCAGTACCATGTTAATTTCTTCATGTCCTATGACTGAAATGTTTGATGTCTCCAGCAACAGTGACTTACCATCAAGTTCTTTATGATGACCAAGAGCAGTGGCAGTAGCTGCAATAGTTAGGGGTAAAGGAGAATAAGGGGACATAAATAGGAAAAGAAAATAAAAGTGGGCTCCTTGAGATGGTGGCTTTTAATTCCTAGGAGAGAGTGTGAAGAAGAAGACATGAAAGCAAGTATCTAAATAGAACTAACAAAGGAAAGAGGAAGGCCCAGGAACTGTATAAAGTATCCAAGCAAGTGCAGAATCCAAGAATTAGGGCCCCTCCTAGACCAAAGAAATAGATGTTACTTTCCCTTTCTCTGCAGCTTGGCCTCCCCCCCCCCCCGGATGTTCAATTTTTTGTCCATCCCAGCACCTCCAGCATTCCCATTATATTTCTTGGGATCTCAAATCACCTGGGATTTGAGAAGATCTGAAATCAGGGTTGCGTATGTGACTGAAAAATTTCTAGGACTCAGAAGTGGCCATGACCCCTAACACTCCAAGGTCCCCTTCTGAATGAGGGGACTCACACCTACTATGATTAGCACATTGGGAACCCCAGTCAACCCTTACCTCTACTGGGAGAGTAGAGAATCAGTCTCTGATGGAATAGGACACTTTGATAGCGCATAGCTGGATGGAGCTTTACCCCTCAAGAACCAGAGTAGAGATTTATGCCACAACCCCTAAACCAATAGATGATACAAATAAGACCAGAGGAATCAATAGTCTTCCTGGAGAGGAAGATTCATTGGGTGCCGGCACTTGTGAGGGGATTTAGCTGTTTGTCTAGAAGCCACATAGCTACTGCTGGGGTGGCAGGAGAAATGTTCCCACTGTTGTATCCTACTATTTGAGACAAAACTACAGCCATCTTTGTGTTCAGCTTCCATTTTGTTTCTAAGGTGAAATCAAGTTCAAATTTTTAAACTTTCAGCTCTGCTCCCTGGAAGCGGTTGTTCATAGCTGGCAGTAGCAGCCCCTGCCAGAGGGTCGAGCTGTCCTTGTATTTTACTATGATTCAATAGTGTCAGAACTCATACTTTGTTATCTATGGACTGGGCTACACTCTGGTTGCACCCTCCTTATCTACACAGCTCGATACACTTTGGATGTATTCTAGAAGACCCTAAGTCCTGCCTCACTTACTTCACTTAGGACCAATCAACTTAAAAGTTAGCTGATAATACTTTGTCTAGCTAGCCAAAATGTGTTCCTGCCCTCCCAATGTCTTTTACATTTGGTTCTTTCTATAAAAACCCTGCTGTGAGAACTTGTAGATGTCACAGTTAGGCTCCTGAGTCCTTACTGTGACCTTGATTGATCAGCTTGGAGAGGCATTCAAATGAACCATCCATATCTAACTGAGAGCAGAGTCTAAGTTGGTTTGTGTCACATTTTTATACCAGAACACCACCACACATGTGCTTATGCTCCCCCTTGTCCCTGTTGTAGTGCAAAGCACTCTGCTGGCCTTGCAAATGACACTGGGCCCTCGAGGGCCTCAAGGTGATGGGTGAGTAAGAAAGAAGACAGCAAGAGTGGCTAGGCAATGGTGGTGCACACCTTTAATCCCAGCATTTAGGAGGCAGAGGCAGGCAGATCTCTGAGAGTCGTAGGCCAGCCTGATCTACAGAGTGAGTTCCAGGATAGCCTACACACAGGGAAACTGTCTCCAAAAATCAAAAGCAAGCAAGCAAAAAAAAAAAAGAAAGAAAGAAAGAAAGAAAGAAAGAAAGAAAACAGCCTTTATCCACTGAGCCATCTTTGGTGGTGCACACCTGTTATGGTGGTTTGAGTAGGAATGGCCCCAATGGACTCATGTTTGAGTGCTTGGCATATGGGGAATGGCAGTATTAACAGATGTAGCCTTAACTGGAGTAGGTGTGGCCTTGTTGGAGGAAGTGTGCCACTGTGGAGACTTTGAAGTCTTATGTATGCTTAAGCCACATCCAGTGTGGCACACCGTCCTTCTGCTACCTGCAGATCAAGATGTAGAACTGTCAGCTCTTTTCCAGCACCATGTCTGCCTGCATGCTACCATGTTTCCTGCCAGGATGAAATGGACTAAACCTCTGAAACTGTAAGCCAGCCCCAAATTAAATGATTTCTTTTATAAGCATTGCTTTGATCATGTTGTTTCTTCACGGCAATAAAATCTCAAGTAAGACAGCTATAATCCTAGGATTTAGGAGGGTAAATTATGAGAACCATAAATTTGAGGCTAGCCTGAGATACATAGCAAGAACCTCATTCAAAGTTTTGAAAACAAATAAATTAATAAGTAAATAAAGCAGTTTTCGGTTCATAGAAAACTGAGTGTAAATGTTACAAAGTACAGACTTTCCATACATTTCCTATTCCCACAGAGGCACAATCTCCCTGACTATCTACATCTCACAATCCCACATTTGTACATTTTCTTAAAACCCATTCATCTATATTGACATGTAAACCAAGTGTATAGTTTGCATTAAGACTTTGCTCTTCCTGGGTAGTGGTGACACACGCCTTTAGTACCAGCATTCGGGAGGCAGAGGCAGGCAGATCTCTAAGTTGTAGGCCTTGTCTACAGTGCAAGTTCCAGCACAGTTAAGGCTACACAGAGAAACCCTGTGTCAACACCCCTCCCCCCCCAAAGTTTGTTCTTAGTGTTGTTCATTCAGTAGGTTTTGACAAATTTACATTAATATAGTCACCATTATAGTATCATACAGAATGACTCCATTGCCCTAAAAATCCTCTGTGTTCTGCCAATCCTTTCACCTAATTACCTTTTGGTCAATCCTCTCACCTAATTACCTTTTGATTGTCTTCATAGTCCTTTCCCACAATATTATTATTTAGAATTTGGCATGTAAAAATATAAAAAATTAAAAATTACAGAAGAATTTAGTATGTAGCCTCTTAAGGCCAATGCCACTTAAAGTTTAAAGTTTTCAGTCTCTCTTTATGACTGGATAGCTTATTTTTTAATAAAATATTTCTTTATCCTGTTATCTGTAAAGAATTATTCATTGCTTTTTAAATTCTATTTGTTTATTTATTTATATTTATTCAAAGTGTGATTACTTTTATGTTGTTGCTGCTGCTAGATAGTACCCTCCATCTCTGGAATGCTAAGATTAAAGGTATATGCCATCATGCTGAGGGTTCAGGAGAGCAACGCCATGTTATGGCCAGAGGAAAGTGTTCCTCAAACCTGCATCCTTTCCTCTTGCTCTTAGATCTTTCCACCTCTCTTTGGTGATGTTCCCTGTGGTGGTTGGAATGAGAATGGACCCCATAAACTCTGGTATCTGAAGACTTCCTTCCCAGTTGGTGGTGCCTTTGGGGGAGTTTTGTGAGGTTCAGCCATGTTAGAGAAAGTACATCTCTGTGGGTGGGCCCTGAGATTATCTAGCTTCACTCTACTTCCAGTTCTTTTTCTTTACTTTGAGTTTGAAGATGCAAGCTCTCAACTTCCTGCTCCTGCTGCCATGCCTGACACTTGCTGCCTTGTCATTGTTATCTTAATTCACATTTCAAAAAAAAATCACATTTCATTGTATATGCAGAGCATCTTTAAAATTTTTTATGTAAAACGTTATTATTTAAAAGTAGGTAACAGCAACAACAATAACAGACCATTATGCACTGAAAATAACCAGATCCAAAGACTACACACAACTCAGTGAAGCTCTAGACAGGCAGAGTAGCCATTTGAAATGGAAGTTGTGGAACTTCACATTGGATTTTATACTTTCATTATCAAATATGTTTTTATGCAGTTATCTACTACCAAATCTGAAAAATTCATGACAGAGTTAGAACTAGAAAAACAGCTTTAGATCCTTTTTCATAACTCATGTCCATTACCTGCATCCAGGCCTTCCTTATCTCCTAATATGTACCGTTTTTGTTCTCTTTTCTACATGTCTTTCATATACTTTAAAAAAAGATTTTATTTTTATTTATATGTTTGTTTGAAACAGGGTCTTACTATTTAGCCCCAGACAGCTGGAGACTTGCTATATAGACTAGACTGGCCCCAAACTCAGAGATCTGCCTCTCTCTGCCTTCCTAATACTGAAATTAAAGGTGTGTGCCACCATACCTGGTGACTTATTTTTCATATTTATGTGTATATGTATGTGTCTGCGTATGGGTTTGTGAATGAATGTGCAAATATCTTGAGGTCAGGAGATCCCCTGGAGCTGGAGTTACAGGTAGTTCTGAACCACCTGATGTGTGTGTGTGTGTGTGTGTGTGTGAAACAAATGGAGATTCTCTGAGATGACTCAGAAGATAACGTTGCTTACCAAACCTGGGGACCTGAATCCAGGGACTCACATATATAAAATTTTATTTGTATAGTCACTGTACAACCTGATTTTCCACCCCCACCCTCCTCTCCTCCCAGTCCCACCTTCAATCCTCCCTTCCCCCATTGCCTCCTCTCCTTTTAAAAGAAGGGAAGACCCTTAAGGGGTACCAACCCACCTTGGCACCTCAAGTCACAGCAAGACTAAGCCCATCTTCTTTCACTGAGGCCAGACAAGGCAGCCCAGGTAGGGGAGAGGGATCCAAAGGCAGGCCACAGAATCAGAGACACCCCCTACTCTTGTTAGGGGACCCAAATGATGATCAAGCTGCACATCTGCTACATATGTGTAGGGGGTCTAAGCCCAGTCCATACATGCTCTTTGCTTGGTGTTTCAGTCTCTGTACGGTTCCATGAGCTCAGGTTAGTTGAGTCTGTAGGTCTTCTTGTGGTGTCCTTGACCCCTTCAGCTCTCTCAAACTTTCTTCCCACTCTTCCACAAAACTCCCCAAGCTCGGTCTGTCGTTTGGCTGTGGATCTCTGCATCTGTTTTCATCAGAAGACAGTTATGCTAGGCTGCAAGCACAACAGAATGCCATTAATATTGTCAGGGATTGGCTCTCTCTCCTGGGGTGGGTCTCAAGTTGGGACAGTCATTGGTTTGTCATTCCCTCATTTTCTGATCCATCTTTATCACTATGCTTCTTGTAGGTAAGACAAATTTTGGGTAGAAGGTTTTATGGTTGGGTTGGTGTACCCCTCCCTCCACTGCAAGTCCCATCTAACTACCAGATATAGCAACTTCAGGCTCCATTCCACCACCACCCCTATTTTTAGGGATCTCAGCTAGGGTCACCGCTATAGGCTCATGGGGGATTCCTGTGTCTCAGAGATGGTTCCTCACTGATTTCCCTTCTCTCTCCCTCCCATTCCCCGTGCTCTCCTCCCCACCTGTTCCCTGCCCACATTACTCTTCCCACCCCTTTCTCCATCTACTTCAGATGTCTGTTTTATTTCTTCTTCTGTGTCCTGAGGCCTCCCCTATATCAGGTCTCTGGCAAATCTCAGACATGCCCCCCTACACCTCCAATTTCTCTCTAACCTGGCCCTCTCTCTCCCTACTCCTGCTCCCCACCCCTGTTCCCCACCTCATCCCCTCTCCTACCCAGTTCCTTCCCCTGTCCACCTCTAATGCCTTTTTTATTTCCCCTTCTGTGTGAGATTCAAGCATCCTCCCTTGGGTTCTTCTTGTAAACTTAGCTTCTATGTAGATTGTAGCATGGTTATCCTGTATATTATGGCTAATATCCACATGATTTTTTTGAGACAGTGTTTCTTTGTGTATTCCTGACTGTCCTGGAACTCACTCCATAGACCAGGCTGGCCTCAACTTAGAGATCCCTCTACCTCTGCCTCCTTAGTGCTGGGATTAAAGGCATGCCACCAATGCCTGGAACTCACATCGTGGAAGGAAAGAACAAATTCCTGCAAGTTTTCCATCCCACACACATATGAAATACACAGCTATAATAAATATTTTAATTATTTTTAATAACAATTGAGATATTTATTCTTGATCTTTCTTTAGTGCTACCCAATGACTTTTGAATTATTGACATGTTCTTTTCTATTTTTAATTAAATTTTTATTTTTATATTAATTACAGTTTATTCACTTTGTATCCCAGTTGTAGCCCCCTCCTTCATCCCCTCCCAATCCCACCCTCCCTTCCTCATCTCCTTCTATGGTCCTCTCCAAGTACACTGATAGGGGAGGTCCTCTTCCCCTTCCATCTGATCCTAGTCTATCAGGTCTCATCAGGACTGGCTGTATTGTCTTCCTCTGCGACTTGGCAAGGCTGCTCCCCCATCAGGCTGATGAGGTCAAAGAACCAGCCACTGAGTTCATGTCAGAGACAGTCCCTGTTCTCCTTACTAGGAAAGCCACTTGGATACTGAGCTGCCATGGGCTGCATTTGAGCAAGGGGTTCTAGGTTATATCCATGAATGGTCCTTGGTTGGAGTATCAGTCACAGAAAAGACCCCTGTGCCCAGATATTTTGGTTATGTTGCTCTCCTTGAGGAGCTCCTGTCCTCTCCAGGTCTTACTATCTCCCTCTTCTTTCCCAAGATTCCCTACACTCTGCCCAAAGTTTGGCTATATGAGTCTCAGTATCTGCTTTGATACACTGCTGGGTAGAGTTTTTAAGAGGCCCTCGGTGGTAGGCTCCTGTCCTATTTCCTGCTTTCTCCTTCTTCCAATGTCCATCCGGTTTGCCTTTCTGAGTGAGGATTGATCATCTTACCCAGGGTCCTCCTTCCTGCTTAGCTTCTTTAGGTGTACAGATTTTAGTATGTTTATCCTATATTATATGTCTTGTATCCACTTATAAGTGAGTATATACCATGTGTGTCTTTCTGTTTTCTGGGTTACCTCACTCAGGATAATCTTTTCTACTTCCTACAATTTGCCTGCAAACTTCATGATTTATTTGTTTTTAATGGCTGAGTAGTATTCCATTGTGTAAATGTACCACAATTTCTGTATCCATTCTTTCATTGAGGGACATCTGGGTTGTTTCCCAGTTCTGGCTATTACTAATTATTTTTGAAAAGTATGTGGGGCTGGAGAGATGGCTCAGCAGTTAAGAGCAAGATCTTTTCATGAAAGTTTACTTACCAAATCTCTGGGTCACTAAATAACATTTTGCTTCATTTTGAAAACACAGGTAACATGCACACACCTAGTTGGTTATAGAAAGGGCACTGTTGGTGTGATGACGTGAAGAATTCCAGGTCTCTGGTTCATCATCAAGCTCCCTAAAAACATACAAGAGGTACTTCTAGGGAAATTCAGAGAGTAAGGTGCTGAATGAGTCTGGGGACAACCATCTGTGGATGAGGCAATCTGAGGCACCCTCAGGACTGGTGTGCGGAACACAAGCTGGTTTTCTGGAGTTTCTGTTTGTAATCCTCCCATGACTAGCTCTCCTTAAGAGACTGTTACCTCCCCTCCCCCCGAGGGAGGAGCAGCCAAACTAGATCCCAGAAGAGGACATTGCAGCCAGCCCTGAAGAGATATGATAAGCTAGGGTCAGATGGAAGGGGAGGAGGTCCTCCCCCATCAGTGGACTTGGAAAGGGGCAGGGAGGAGATGAGGGAGGGATGGGGAGAGTGGGAGGGAATGAGGGAGGGGCTATGGCTGGGATACAAAGTATATAACCTGTGATTAATATGAAAATAAATAGATTACTTAAAAAAAGAGATTGTTACCACTGAGTACTGTGGGACAATGGCCTGTCTACAACCTGCACCAGGCAGCTGCAGCACTGGAGGGAGGGGAGGGCTATGGAATGTCTTGGGGATTCCGGCTTTGGATGAACAGAGATCAGGTTGGTCTGTCTCCTCCTGTTGAAGAATAGACTAGAATGCTAAGAGCTGGAGAGGTGTCTCAGTGTTAGAGTGCCTGCTTGCCTAGCACATATGGGATTCTCACTTTGACCCCCAGAAGCACAAAGCAAATGATAAATAACAGGGCTGGTGAAATGGCTCAGCAGGTAAAAGCTCTTGCCACTCAAGTCTGATGACCTGTGTTCAATGCCCAGAAGCCATAAGAGAGAACAAACTCCTGAAAGTTGCCCTCTGACCTCCACACATACCCCTATGCATGTGTGTATGCACGCAACTCACACAAATAATAAACGAAATAAATAATAATACAAAAATAATAAAGGACAAAGGCCACAGTGAGAGGACAACTAAGCCAAAGGAATACAGTCATCCCTTGGTACCTATCTGCGGTTGACACCATGACCACCTGTGGATATTAAAAGCTATGAATATTATATAAAGGACTGAGGTCCTTTATATAAAGTGGCATAGCACTTGCAGATCACCCATACAACTAGTTCAAAATGTGTGTGTGAGTGTGCAATACAAATGTTATTGGCCCGAGGACAACCTCAGGTGTTGTTCCACAGATGCCAGCCATCTTTATTATTATTTTGTAGATGGCCTTTCATTGACCTGTCATTCCCCAACTAGGTGCTCTACTGTGTTTGTTTAAGATCTTGGAGCTATGTGGCAGGCATCCCTTAGACCCACTTGAGGGCTATGACAATCCTGGAAGTTACAGTCTCTTCCAGACCCATGAGTGGAAGGGAATCTTTTTTTTTTTTTTTTGACTCCTGACACAAGGCATGGGATAGAATTTTCAGAAAATGGAGTTAGCTTTTTTATCTTGTCCTCAACTATTAGGGTTCATATCCCCTTGAATTTCTTTCTTCTTCTGTTTTTTTTTTCCCTTGTTAAGTGTATTTAAAGTCTGACTTGTTTTTTTTTTTAAGAATTAAAGATTTATTTGTTTATTTTTATTTTATGTGCATTGGTGTTTTACTTGCATGCATTTCTATGTGAGAATGCCAAGTCCCCTGAAACTGGAATTATAAACGGTTGTGAGCCACCATGTAGGTGCTGGGAGTTGAAAGAGGCTGATATAGACAAACTCATGGACAGTCAGTCATGTCAGGCAAACTTGTCATTAACTTTTTAATAACTACCAAATTAGTATGTCAGAGGAGACCACAACTCCTCATATCTGAATTTTACTATGTACCAAAGTGTACTCGTATGCTCTCATAGAAAGAATGGTGAAGGGTCAGTGTAGTGAGGCAGGTTGGCATGGTATAGTGTTTTCTAGTTATGTATCATTGCATATAATGTGCCCTTTGCCTGAATTACTAACCTTCTCCCCCTTATTTATCAATTAGAATGGGAAGTCATCTTTTTTTTCTTTTTTCTTTTTTTTAATTTATTTTTTTATATTAATCAAGGAATTCATCTTTTAGGATGCAGTTCATATGCCATCTCTTCCAAGAAAACTCCTTGGAATCTCTTGAGCTGAATTTTCTGTGGGGATTCTTGGTCTACCGTGGCCATCACTGTTACCATATTGTTTATCCAGAAATTAGTGTGTTATATCTTAATTATGTCTTACCCATCTCAGTGTTGTCAGTGCAGAGCAGGAGACCTAAAATGTAGCAGAAGGCCTAAAATGTAGGAGGCCAGTCAACTTTGTACAACTATTCACCTAATTAGATAGTTAAACCCAGTGTGCTAATGGTTACTGAAGTCATATTGGCCTGGAGAGCGTGTCTCTAGTGGCATGCCACATGGCTGTATATATTACCATTTTGATGAAGTTAATGGCAACAAGAGTATGTGTGTAGTGATAAAAGTTGATGGCTGTTAGATAATAGTATTAGTATCCAAAGAGTCACACACATGCAGAAACGCTGGAGCCACCCTACTACCCAAGGGGGGGTCAAAGGAAAAATTGGAACTAAACTTCATAGCCTGCTGCTACCTTGACAATAGGAAGAGGAATCCTTTCAATATGAAGATAGCCTTCTGTGGTGTTTACCTGTAGAATGGTACTGACTATGCACAAGACAATGTGCACCATCCTCTCCTCTCAAGGACCACAGATAAGGTCCAATGAGAGTGATTTGCTTGACCTGAGAACCAAGAAACAGCAAGGCAAGAAAAAGGAATGCTAGCTAGCTGAGAGATCTGGGGCTTTGTTTGCACAATGTAAAAGAGGGGCATGACAATATAAGTTTGACAGTTGGTTAAAAAGGAAGCACTCCTTGCTGGCATGGTGATGCATGCCTTTAATACCAGCACTCACGGTGGGAGGTGGGGGACAGAAGCAAGATGATCTCTGTGAGTTCGAGGCCAGCCTAGTCTAGAAAGTGAGTCCAGGACATTCAGGGCTCTGTTATACAAGAAACCCTGTCTCAAAAATAAAACAAAATAAATAAAATAAAATAAAGGCACTCCTGATTTTAGGAGCAAATAGTGTAGATTCAGTCACAAAGAACGTGAATCTGCCATTTGTAAAGTTACTACTCCAGAAAACCCAGGAGTTGCTTTCAATGTGTCTTTCGATTCAGTACCCTTGTGAATTGGCACTTATACTCCCTAGCATGCCAATAAAGGCCTTTATGCTGACCTGAATTCTCTTAGTATTTTTGTCTGTGTTTTTCATATTAAAAAAAATTAAGTCAGGCCTGGCGTGGTGTCGCACACCTGTAATCCCAGCACTCAGGAGGCAGAGGCAGGTGGATCTCTGTGAGTTTGAGGCCAACCTGGTCTACAAAGCAAGTCCAGGATAGTCAAGGCTACACAGAGAAACCTTGTCTCAGAAAACAAAAACAAATAAATATGAAAATTATGTCAGTCAGTCATTCACTTTATTCCACAAATATTTTATTGAATGTTCACTGAATATTATTACACACTGTTCTTGACACTGGGGTTACAGCAGTAAACAACACAGAAATTTCTGCTTTGAGGAGCTTACAGTCTATTTGGTGGAGACAAACACTAACCACAATAAGTATATATCAAGTAGTGATTAGTGCTTTGTAGAAGAAATAACATAGAATAGGATAAGACACAACATGGAGAGGAATAGGGCCAATAATGGACATAATAGATCAAGTCATCAAATTATTTGGGAAGAGAGCTATTCCAGGTAGTGAAAACAGTAACTACAAAGGCCTTGATGGTAGATGTCCCTGGCATGCATGAGGAATAGGAAAAAGGCCAGTATAGATAAAGAAGAGTGAGAATGACAGCAATGATATCAGTGAGGTGAAGGAACTAGACTGCAGGAACATCTGGGCCACAGAGATGATGCTGGCTTTTGCACTGATGAAACTGGGGGTCATTGGGGGAATTTTGAGCAGAATAGTGGCAGGATCTGATTTGGGTCTCACAATTTTTAAGAAGAATTTTTAATCCTTGTAGAATTACTAAGAATTAGTAACAGGTGCTACAGCACGAGGAAAAGAAAACAAATTCCTAGAACACTGGATTTTAGGGGAAAATGTACACAGTAAAGGTATAATCAGTGTGCTCTATAGTTTAGATGTGCACAATATTTACAATGTCATACACAAAAAAGTGAGCACTGATTTAACAAAAATTATACTTAAAGGAGTTGTAGATGTAATCATCAAGATGAGCAAGCAACAAAAGACTTAATAGGGATAGCTAGACAGATTAGAATATAAATGAACCTTTTACAAAGGAAAACACAAATAAAAAACTCAGTGGAAAAAGTAAAAGGCAGAGTAAACATAACTGAACAGAGAATAAACTAAAACATACAATCAAGGACATTTTTCCAAATGAAATAGAAAGAGATAGAAAGTATCAAAGAGTTGTTAGGAGTTATAAAAAAAAAAACCAAAACAGAATTAGGAGGTATAAAATAATGAGTAACTGGATTTTGAAAAAAAAAAACTAGAAAGAATCTAACAGTTGAGAAATTTCCAGAAATTATATAAAAACATGCACTTACTAAGCCATGAAACACATTTCAAAAGTAGAATAAATAAAACAGAAACAAGTCTAAACATGTTAGAATGAAATCACAGTACTCCCTGCACACCTCACTCAAAAAACAAATGAAACCAAACTACAATTAGACTGATGATGTACTTTTTTAAAGGCAACAAGGCATATACACATATTTTAAAGATTGAGTGCACTCTTCTAAGGATGAGGATAAAGCCTTTAACACACAACAAAGATTCAGAGAACTTAATACCAGGAAATCTGAACTAAAAGAATAAACAAACACTATATTCATAATGAGAGAAAATGATGCCATAAGGAGGTCTGAAAAGCAAGAATGTATGTATATAAATCAAAAAAATACTGCCTGTCTATATAAAAACAATACTGATAATATATAACTGTGTGATTATAAAACAAATAAAAACAAAGAAATAAATCTACATACTTAAAAACAAAATCAAGTGGTTAAGAGAGGAATACAAAAATCGAGTTTCTAACCTTCCTGCAGAATTCAAGATACAATGAAAACATTGTTCAAGCTTTCTCAGTTAAACATACATGGTAGCCTTTCAAGGATAACCAAAGAACAGAAAAATAAATCCTAACAGGAAGAAATACTTAAAACTTAAAAAAAAAAACAGGTGAAAGAAAGAGAAAATGAAACATATAAAAATTGTGGAAAACCAAAATAAGAAAGTGATGGTAGAAACCATCCCAAACACCCTGCAGCAAATGTAAACTAAACTTGCCAATTTTAAAAGGCAGAGGTCATTAGGTAAGTTTTTTATTTTCTTTTTGAGACAGGGTTTCTCTGTGTATCTCCGGTTGTCCTGGAACTCACTTTGTAGACCAGGCTGGCCTCAAATCAGAGATCCACCTGCCTTGGCCTCCCAAGTGCTGGGATTAAAGGCATACACCACCATGCCCAGCCTAAGATTAGATTTTTAAAAAAATTTCCAGCCACATGCTGTTTTCCAAAAATACGTTTAAAACACTAAGGTGTAAAAAATTCTTAAAAGTAAAAAGATAGAAAATTATATGCCACAGATACCCTAGCAAGAAGAAAAACTTGTGCTGTTACATTACTACAAGATAATCTAGAATAATTCCTCTATTATCAGAAATAGAGAGGGATTACACATTTACCAGAAATATAACAATTCTTAATTTATGTTAAAAAGGAAACTATAAGAAAACACATAACTCTAGTGTCAGAGTTAACTTTAAAAATTCTTGGAAGATCATAACAAAAACAATCAGTTTAGATAAATAGAATTTTAACACAATAGTTGCTAATAGACACATGTAGATCTCTATATTTAATGATTAAAGGATACACATTCTTATAGAGCACATAGGAAACATTAATAATTATAAATCATGTACTGAGCAATAGGACAATCTCAATAAATTTCAGTTATCACATAGACCATATTATCTGAGCATAATAGATTTTCAATAAAAGAACAAATTCAAAATCCACCAAACATTTGGGAACTTAAAAACATACTTCTGTGTAATTCATAAGCCAAAGAAGTAATGATAACAGATATACTAAAGTACTTGGAACTGAACAACAGTGAAATAACTATCATATATGATCATGTAGGAGAGCAGTTTTAGCAGGAAACTTATAGCTTTTAAATATATAAATTAGAAAACAAGAAAGAAAGCCTGACAGCTAGCCTCAGTGCCTCATGCCTGTAAATCTATGTACTGGGGAGCCTAAGGGAGAAGATCGTCATGAATTTGAGGTTAGCCTGGTCTACATAGAGGAGAACAACAGACATCAAAACCAAGCAAAGAGAAAAAGAAAACAAAAGACTGAAAATGAATGAACTCAATACACAATGTAAGAAATCAGAAAAAGAACAATAGAATAAATCCAAAAAATGTGGAAGGAAGAAGGTCAAAAAAGATAAGAGCAGAAATTAAAGAAATAGAGAACAAAGATACAATAGACAGGAGCAACAAAGCCAAAAGTTGGTTCTTTGTAAAGACCAATAAAATAGACAAACCTCTGGTAAGGTTGATCAAGAAAAAAAGGGAGAAGGCACAAATAACAAGTATTAGCAATGAAAAAGGAGACATAGCTACAGATTATATACAGAAGACAATTTCAAAATGGAACTTTATGCCAGTGGATTTGAAAACAGACAAACGGACCAATTCCTAAGAAATTATCCCCACAATTTACTCAAGAGGAAAAGCCAGTTCTCAATAGTACTACAACTACTGAAGGAACTGAAGCAATATTTAAAACTCTTCTCACCAAAAGGATAAAGAAAAAAAAGCCAACTAAAAATAGTACATAGAGTTTTCCAGTTGGGATGTGGATTACAGATAGGTGAAGAGCTACTGATCTCTGCGGCCCTAGAGGTGTCCAGGTAGGACTCAAGGCAGTGAAAACCCTGTGAAAGACCACCTCTTTCTAGTGGAGCCTTGTCTGGAGGGATCTCTATAGGGTTGCCCTTAGTGAAGTGGGGCGGCCAAATCTCACAGTCCCTGCGGATGGTGAGCACAAATGAGTAACATTCAGCACTCAGCAACTGCTCTGTGGTAAAGGTGCTAAGCAAGGCCAGTGAGGTGCTCTGCCATCTGGACAGCCTCTTCAGTAGCCAGCTTCTGTGGTCTTCCGCTCATTGAGGAAAAAGGGCCTGGAGAGGAGGCCTGTGGAGGATTCTGTGTTCCAGTTTCCAAGAAACACCATGCACAGCCCAAGTTGTAACTGGTTGAGATGGGGCTGGGTGCGGGGGAGCCACTCAGGGGCTTCTGGAGAATGTAGCTCCAGGCAGAAACCCTGAAACTCTGTCTTCATGAATATCAGACACTTCTGATGAGCCCTTTTAATGATGTCCAAGCTAGCTGCAGGATGATGGTTCTAATAATGGTGGATGTTCTGCAAATAAGAGCTTCATCATTATTTTGAAAGAGTTAGTAAAAAAAAAGAGAGAGATGAAATGGATTTGAAATCTACTCACATAATCATAAAAATTCCAACAATATATTTGTCACTTAAACAAAAGAAAAACTTGCATTATTTTAACTGTTAAATGTCTTTAAACATTTTTAAGAACTGGTTTTAGGTATTTTATCACCTACTCATATTACAAAAGTTTTTCGTTGGTGACTGTTAATAATTTGATAGACATATTACTAGAAAATCTTGGTTAGAATTTGTGTATACCCATTTCAAATATAAAATGTTACATCAACAAATATGCTGTGGAAGCCCATTTCAAGTTTCTCATGTAAAAAATTGAAAATGGGAGCTGGGGAGATGGCTTTTGCAGAGGACCTGGGACACCTATCATCTGTAGCTATAGTTCCAGAAGATCCAACACCCTCTTCTGGCCTCTGTTGCCACTACAAGCACACAATGCACAGACACACATGCATAAATCTTTAATTTCCTTCCTTCACTCATATTTTACATTCATGAATGTTTTGCCTGTCTATGCACCATGTGCATGCCTGGTCCCTACAGAGCCAGAGGAGGGACTTGACTCTCCTGGAACTGGAGATCTAGGTGGTTTGCAGCACCATGTGGGAGTTAGGAACTGAACCTGACTCCTTTGGAAAAGCAACCATACTCTTAACCGCTGAGCCATCTCTCCAGACCATTATATATATTTATGCAAAATAGTCTATAAATTTAATTGGGCCACATTATCAGACTATTGGAAACAAACCATAATCATCCTAAGAAACAGAAAAGTATTTGATTAAAGAAAACTTTTTCATGGTTTAAAACTAGTAAAGCCCCTTAACATAAAGAAACAGGATGAAGTTTTCTTAATCTCTGAAACCTGAAGAGACCACATGACAAATACTGTTCTATATAAGGAACACTTAGTATTATTTCCTTGAAAAGACACAATCAAGGGATGTCACTATAACCTTTCTATTCAGAATTATACTAGATGTCCTGGCCTTCTCATTAAAACAAGAAAAATATACTAAAGGCACAAAAACTGAAAAGGGAAAAATCTTTCATTATTTATAGTTGCCAAGGTTGTTGATATAGAAAACACACAAAAAAGAGAAGACATCTTAAAGGGAACCAGGTCTTTTTAGAGAAATGGCTGATTCAGGGATTTCCTTGGGAAATGAAAAGATGACTGTAGAGTATCGTGTAATTCCAGAAAGCAATGAAGTGCTTAAACACCAAGAATAAGGGGTTGAAGAGATGGTTCAGTGGTTAAAAGTGCTTACTACTTTTGCAAAGCACTCAGATTCAGATCCCAGCACCCATATCAGCTGGCTTACAACAAACAGCCTGTGACTCCAGATCTAGGGGATCCAATTCCCTGTTCTGGCCTCCATGGACACCTCTACACCTGTGTTATATATGGATACAGACAGACAGACAAACATATAAACACAAATAGCCAACAAGAATGAGAACATGTCAAAGGGGCACAGAAGCCAATCTGAAAGAGTTGTCAGTGGGCAAAGGTGAAACAATTTGAACATCAAACCAAAGAATAGAGTACTGAATTTATTACTAAAATTACTTAAACAAATATACGTAAGTGCATACCAATACAAACAAGTGACAGAATAATAAAATATAGGACATAAGTCATTACAGAAGAATTCCAAGTAACGTATTCATAGATACACCCTCTTCTCGGGGCTGGAGCTTAATTGCTCCTCCTCTCCATGAGAGTAGATTAGATTCCTCCAAAGAACAAAATATTAAATGGGGAAAAACCCAGCAACTTTCCCATGCAAAAACACAGCAAGCACTACCTTAACCAACAAATTATAGTTCACCCCATCAGGGATGTCATGTAGCTACCGTGTAACCCTTGATGTGTGTTATGAGAAGAACACTGAAATTCTGTGGCATTCTTTCTAAGAAGCTCAGTCTAATTAAGACAAAAACTTCAGACAACTACAAATTGAGAAGCATTCTACAGTACGCAAAATCGTTAATGTCATAAAAGTAAGGACCAACAGATCAGGGTTGTCCAAGAGACACCCAAAACAATGTATGCTATTGCTCATTGCCCTTGGTTGCCTCTCAGAGGCTGAAGTTAAGTCCCTATTGCTGAAGACGCCATATGCTTTGGACAAACATCTGTGTGATCTAAGCTGGATCTGACCTGAAAGCCTCCTTCCTGAGGACTCTTCCTTTAGGACTGGAAGGTGCTATGAAAGCTTCCAGCAGAAGAAAGCAATTAATAGTCCTACTCAGCTGTGATGCCTAGAAATTACTATGCTGACAGCATGACAAGATAAGGCTAAAGGTACAATCGTGGTACTCATATGTTGGTGGTAACCAACAGCTGTCTAAATGGACTTATGGTCCGCTCAACAGGAGGAAAATCATGCCCAATGCTGGAAACCTATCAAACTTTTTGGAGTTATTGAAGCCATGGATCTTACAGGAAAACCTTCTACCACCACTTTTCTAAAACAGCATAACTCCTAACTGCATTCTAAATACTTATCTTTATACCCACAGATAAATCTAACTCTCAGGCCTCATCAAAGAAAGTTCTCCTTCTGGCACATGGAAAGCAATGCAGGAAACCACAATGAATCAAAATGCAGAGAACAACTGATCATGGGGTACTCAGTTACCTACAATACAACTCGTGCACCTAGGGCTCTGAGAACATCATGGCAGAAAGATTCTAAGAGCCAAAGGACCACAACATCTGCTGTAAGATTTTTGTCTCCTAGAACTCATATTGAGGCTTCACCCATGAGGTCTCATCAACATGGCTGCCTAAACAAGCCCTGAACAAGTACAACACTAATACACATGTTACCATGGAAGGGGGAATTCATACAGGGCCCCGCCCCTAAATAAATAACTACTTAATGACCAAATGCTGAGAGCTGGAAAATAGAATATTCCCCAGGGATGAGACCCCTAATTGGTTATCCAATACCAAGTGGTTAGCCCTGAAATCATACATATACAAATAACAGTAAATAGACAGCAAATTGTATTCCTGTACATATACATACATAATGTACACATATACACATCTATATGTGTAACAATAACAAAGAAAAGGAAGCCATAACTTGAGAATAAACAATGGTAGGAGAAACATGGGAAGGGTTGGAAGGAGGAAAGAGAAGGGGAGAATAATGTAATTACATTCTAATTAAAAAAATCATTTAAAAGGGGGAGGACCAATAGAAGAATTGGCTTAGACCAGAGAACACTATGGAGATATGCACTTGGGAAGCAGTGTCTGGTGAATTTCTGTGGGTTTGAGTTCAGCCTGGTCTATTTGGTGAGTTTCAGGCCAGACAGGGCTACATTGTGAGACCTTGTCTTAAATAAAAATAAAAATAAAGTAAGAAGAATTTCTGGGCAAAAAAGCTGGGAAGATTTTGCTGTATTAAATACGAATGTTTACTAAGAAACAAATAATTTAGGATGTATGACAGTGGTTCAGGGACAAAAGGTTAGTCAACAGCAAAGAGAGTCTATAATCAGATCTATCAAATAATGTGTGGCTAAAACTGACTGTGAACTTTAATAGACTAATTAATTAATACTTGATCTAGAAAATTAATGAGATACATATCTTAGTTGTGCTTATGAGGGTGATTCCAAAACTCTTTAAACTGAGAAAGGCAGACTAATCCTGGGCTGAGGTCCAGACTAATTAAAAAGAAGCCAGCAGAATGTTGACATTCCCCTTTTTTGTTTCCTGATCTACTGAGATATGAGCAAACAGCCCCTATCTCCCTGGATGGACTGCATCCCCAACCCGTGAGCTAAAATAAATCTTTCATCCTTTAAGTTGCTATTGTCAGGTAACTAACAATGAGAAAAGTAACTAATCTAGGTAGCTTTGATGTATGACAGATATGGCATTAGGTTATCCATGTGGAAAATAATGAATCTAGCTCCTCGCCTTATAGCACATAAAAATCAATTCCACTTGAACTGAAGACTTAAATACAAAAGGTAAACTTTTATTAGAAAAAAATAATAGCCTGTTGTGTGTGACAGAAGCCAAGGGTTTTCCGGGCTTCTCTGTGGCCTTTCTCCCCATCTTTCATGTATCCAAGCGTATTTGGAGGTCTACGAACACAGGAGATGGCATATGATACTCAAAACCTTCTAACAATATCTTGGGGACTTGACAATGAGTTTTGCGGGCTCTTCCCCTCTTGCCTTCTTCCCTGCCCCTTCAAGAGAGAACTTTTTTGAAGAGCATATATAGACACATTAAGGTTTTATACCATGCTATATTGGCAGGAATACCACTTTTATTGTGCTTTGTAATTTATCACCTAAATCCTACTTTCTGTATATTTACTGGAGTGGCTACAGTGCTTTGTCTTCCTACTTTACCATTCCTGTGTGTTTTCTATTATTTTTCTGTGTCTCTTTGGTCTTTCTATAGCTGCTACTCCTGGCTTCAGTACTTCCTGGGAGAAGACAGCCCAGCACCTTTTGCCGTGTGCTGCCTCTCTCATTCTGTGTGCCCAGAACACTGTAGTCTGCAGCATAGTTTGTTTTCAAAGATCCTGGGTTGAGGTGGTGTGAATTGTGATTCATCAATAGTTCTAATAATTTTCTTTAATTGTGGTCTTCTAAAAGAAGAAATAATTGATTGGCACCATTAGGTTCAGCTCATGGATGGCCAAGGAAATTGAGTGTTTATTATATATCAGGGTCATACAATGAGAATCAGGAAGGCACTCTGTGTGAAGATGTATCTGGACTTATTCCTTTGAGATCTTACCCTGTCTGGGAGTAAAATGGGTTGAAGCATGCATTTTTCACTTTTGCTTTGATCTAAAAGCCAAGCTTGCCTCTAACACTGTCACAAGAATTGGTGCTCCTGGTATATTGCTGTGAGTGGCTAGTTGGGGGGGGGCATCTTCTAAAGGTGAGCAACCTCCACAGGAGAGCCACAGGTGAAGAATGGGAAACGTGTTTCCAGATGTTTCTCTATGTAAATATGGTATCAATGTAAACCTGTGTTGAGACTGTGGAGAACAGTGCTTTTGGAGGAAAGGGGGCTGCAGTTAGCACATGTGTTTTTAGAAACCATCATGATTTAGAGACTCTTTGCTGTGTGTAAATTTATGTGTCTGTCCATTAACAAATAAATGAGTTCATTATTAAAGAAAAAAAGAAAAGAAAAAAATAATAAATATGTATAGGATCATGGGCCAAGGAACTCTAGAAAACTGCTGGCTACAATAGAGAAAAGATTGATTTATTCAACTCCTTTAAGAAAAGAATTTCTGGGGCTGGGGGTAAAGTACTTGCCTAGCACTGGTGAGGTTACAGCGCTCAGGCTTCACTCCTCAGCATCATATGAAAAAAAATAAACTCATAAAAATACAATAAAGCAAACAGCCACAAACAGAGAGTATGATTGCCAGTTTTATGTCAAATTAGCCCCGGCTAGAATCATTTGAGAGAAGGAAACCTCAATTGAGAAAATGCTTCCATAAGATCAGGCTTCTATAAGATCAAGAAAATGTAGGGCATTTTCTTAATTAGTGGTTGACTGGGGAGGGCCCAGCCCATTGTGGGCAGTGCCATCCCCAAACTGGTGGTCCTGGGTTATATAAGAAAGGCAGCTAAGAAAGCCATGGAGACACAAGCAAGGAAGCAGTACTTCATGGCTTCTGCATCAGCTCCTGTCTCCAAGTCCCTGGCCTGTTTGAATTCTGGTCCTGGCCTCCTTCAGTGATGGACTACAATGTGGAAGTGTAAGCCAAATAAACCCTTTCTTCTTCAGCATGCTTTTGGTCACGGTGTTTCATTACAGCAAGAGTAACCTTAACTAAGACACAGAGAAAAAAGTTTACATACAAATTATAAGAACCTAAAACAAAAGAATTCCTAAAAGCCAACAGAACATTTAAACATTCAAATGTACAAAAGATAGTAATAGTTCTTTAGCAAAAAAGAAAACATCTGATCGGTAACCAGGAAAAGAGGATCAACTACATTGATGAAAACTAGAATGCTAAGTCCATATTCAAATATCATTTTACACAATACTGATAAAAGAGATGGGATTATATCAAGTATATAAGGGTATGTATCAATAGAATCTTTTACACATTGAAAAGAGCATAAATCGTATCATAGTATAGAATGTGGTTGAACTTTTTATATAAGCTATTTGCCAGCAACTCCATTCCTAGGTATTAGAACAATAGCTGTGTTTGGGAAGCAGAGACATGCACAAGACCATTTCAGCAGTGCTGTTCATAAGAGCAAAAAGCTAGAAAGGACCCAAATGTCCACAAACAGAAACATTTATTATCTATTATTCTGTCCATAAACAGAAACATCACCTGAAATGTTACACATCCTTGATAATGAATTACAATCACATGTAGCAACAGATGTGACCGTAGTGGAAGTTTTGGTTTCTTTGTAAACTGAGTTATGTTATGTAAATATGTTTTTGTTTTAACCCCAAGTATGGGATTTTAGTTTGGGCTTCAGTTTGCCCACAGCTGATAATTCCTTTCAAGATGTGGCTTTGGCAGCTAGTGATGGCCTGCTTCATGGTGCACAAAGAGAGGGTGTGGTCTGGGGCTCTGAGAATATAAAAATGAGAGCCCAGTAAAGGAAAGTGTGGCATTCTGTGGTGGTGTGTGGCAAGTGGCAGTTCGGAGAGACCAGAGACCAGAGACAGACACTGTGGTCATTTGGAGCAGACAGATGGAGAGGAACACTTTGAGACACAGCTGCTTGGAGGAGACTGCTAGCTGCATCTGCTGTTGACCAAGATTGATATTGAGCCCTAAAAGAACCCCTTGACCCAGCAGGGAGAAGTAACTAGATCTGCACAGCCTCTCCCCACTAACCTTCTCTCTCCTGTTTAGGGTTACAGGGTTGGAAGGGAGAGGCTTTAACGAACCCCAAATAAAATAGAGTTTAAAAATGAGCACTACATGTGACTCTCAGGAATATAATATTGATGAAAAATTAGTAACAGAAAACCATGTAGAGTATCCTTCTGTAGCTATTTCCTCTGAATTGAAACAGTCTCTGGAAGGGAGAAGGCAGGCATACGAAACTCAAGAAGCAAAAGAGATTTCGAAGTCCCAGCAAACTCATAAGACTCCAAATTAATAAAGGTAGTAAGAAATTAATGGGAAGTGGAGACTCTCAGTAGAAACTTCGTTCAGGATAAGCAAAGAGCTCTGGGGATGTAGCTTTTTTGAGTTATCATCCATGCTGGGGTGGACATTTCAGCGATGCAGCTGGCTTTCAATCACCCATGCTCCTATAAGTAACTCCAATAAACTCACTGGTTCATATGTTGGTTAATACTGACTGTCAACTTGACAGGATCTAGAATACTGAAGAGCAGACCTTTGGGAATGTCTGTGAAGGATCATCCATATTAGGATAACTGGGGTGGAAAGACTCAGCCAAAATGTGGTGCTGCCATTCTATACACTGGGGTCCTAGACTGAATAAAAAGGAAAGAGTAAGCTAAGTGCATTCATTCATCACAGTTTGCTTCTGACTGTGAACACAATGTGAACAACTGCCTTAAGCTCTTGCTGCTATGATCCTCCCACCATGATGGACTATATCCTCCAACTGTGGGTCAAAACAAACCTGACTGTTGAGGATGAGGGACCAGAAAGATTAAGAACCAGAAATCAGGGAGGATCAGGCCAAACAATGTCTTCTGGATACCACAGGACTGCTGCACTCATAAACTCACAGCAGCTGGGCTTGACTGCACAAGATCAGGCCAGCCAACATTTTAGCATGAAAGGAGGAAGGCTCAAGAGTCCCCACACCTAATGGAGGAGCTATTGACAGTTGATGGCTTCTGGAAGAAAGAGAATCAGTTTTCTTTCAGGGTGTGACATATGGTAAATTGACCATATTTTAGTGGATGGCCCCATACCCATGAGTAAGTATATGGGTAGCATAAATTGGAATCAGTAAGATATTAAAAATAGAGGAAATGAAGTCGAATGGGGAAAGGGATGGGGAAAGTTAGGAGGAAGAGGAGTGGGGGTTGAAATGATTGAAATACATTGTATGTAGGACAGGTGGGGTTAAACATACCTTTCAATTCCAGCATGCAGGAGGTAATTCTGTATGAGTTCCAGGCCAGTTCAGGCTCCATAATAACATCCTCTTAAAAAAACCAAAACAACAACAACAACAAATAGGCCTAAAAACATGGATCCAGGTATCAAACCCACCCTGGTAATCCAGGAACAAACTTGGCCACACTAAGCCTGTTCATAGCACATACTGAGCAATGAAGGGCAGTCACAGAAAAAGATGGAAATAAGGTCCCACTTCTTCAAATGTACAGACACAAAAGCATAACCACAGAGAAACATAGTGGTAAAGGAACCAAGGAAAGTACCAGTAACCAACTATAAAGAAGAGATTTATGACTGCCTAAAAATGGTTCAATATAACCGTTGAAAAACTCATTGATAGCTAACAAAAAAAAAGAGGAAAAAATACAATGTTAGCAAGATGACACTAAATGATCAAAAGGAAAAATTAACAAATATACTGAACTTATTTTTAAAATCAAACAAAAATTCTGAAGGTAAAAGTACAATTATTGAAGTATACAATGCAATACAGAGCATCAATAAAAAAGAGGAAATCTGAAATCAAAGGCAGATTTGAAAATATTTGAGATATATAACTATTTGAAAATATATAGTCAGAGTAGAGCAAAAGAATGAAAATGAAGAAGCTTATGGGATAACATGAAAAGAGCATAAGTACATGACAGAGAAGAGATAGACTAAGGGACAAAGAACTTAAAGAAAGAAAAAATGCTCTGAGTTTTACAAAAGATATAACTCTCCAAGTATGAGACAGTCAAAGAGTCCAAATTCAATCAGATTCAATGTAAGAAGGACTACAGAGTCAAATTGTCAAAAGCCAAGACCAAAGAATTCTGAAAGTGGCAAAGAGATGTAAGTAATGCAAAGAGAGTTGGAATAAGGTTGGCATTAGTTTCCCCAACAGAGATTTTGTAGGCCAGCTAAGAGTGAGATGATTCAACCTTATAAACAAAACAAAACAAAACATTCCCAATCAAGAACACTGTTCCTGGAAAAGCTGTACTTTACAAATGAAGAAATATAAAACTTTTCCAGACAAAGCTGAGGAAGTCAGTCATCCTTAACTATCTTTTTTAAAGATTTATTTATTTATTTATTATGTATACAGTGTTCTGCCTGCATGTACACCTGCACACCAGAACTCATTATAGATGGTTGTGAGCCACCATGTGGTTGCTGCGAATTGAACTCAGGACCTGTGGAAGAACAGCAAGTGTTCTTAACCTCTTGAGCCATCTCTCCAGCCCCCTTAACTATCTTTTAAGCAATGCTAAAGGGAGTTTTTCAAGCTTATTCTCCTTTACTATGAATATTAAGAAACTAAATGTTAAAATAATAGTGCAACAATTTAATAAAAACACAATAAAAATGTACGTTATAACATCAAAAATTAAGATGCAGTGAGAATGAAATAAAAGGATAGTTACTTAATCCAAGCAAAGTTGCTATCAGCTTAAAAATGTCTCATATAAATAACTTGAATTTAAGTGGATTAAAGTCTCCAATCAAAAGGATAAATGGAAACTGAGTGGTGGTGGTGCACGCCTTTAATCCTAGTAGGCAGAAGCAGGCAGATCTCTGAGTTCAAGGCCAGCCTGGTCTACAGAGCAAGTTCTAGGACAGCGAGGGCTACACAGAGAAACCTTGTCTCAAAAAACCAAAACTAAAACAAAACAAAGGTAAATGGATTAAAAATTATACTCAATTATGTGCTACTTATAAAAGACTCAGTCTTTAAGGACATATACAGACTAAATGTGAAAAGATGAACAAGATATTATATATAAGTGAAAACTGAATGGGAACAGGGGTAGTTCGAATTATTTAAATAAAATAGAATTTTAAAACTATTGTCAAACAAAAAAATCATCAGCCCTGAGGCTGGAGACATGGCTCAGGTGTCTTAAGCACTTAATGCTCTTGCAAAGGCCTTGGAAGGCACTTCCTAGCACTCACAAAGAATCCGGAAAAGTGTCAAAATTGATGAAAATAATCTACACATTTAAGTAGTTCAATGATATATACATACCAAGAAATATCAGGATGGAACTGACAAGTTAATGACAAAATCCTGGAAAGCAGTAACAGAAAACTCCTCAATAAGGCAGTTGTGCCTCTGTACTTCTGTGTTGTCAGTGTAAAAGATTCTCCCAGGCAGGTTGTTGATGTCACCTAGCCTGTGGTGTACCCATCCAAACAGCAGAGCGTACTCTGTTGTGTATTTGTTGTATGTGTGTGTGGTCAGGAGCAGAGAGCTGGGTATACTCACTTAGCATCTTTCTTACAGCAGACCAAAGTCTGAACCCTTCAGGCAGTGTCATGAGAAGGCTCCTGTACAACTGCGGAAGTAGTGCAGGGCGTTGGCTCCAAACTGTCAGTTATTCCTACCTGTAATTTTCCTGAACAAATAGTAAACGGTCTTCCAGATAATTCCATCAGTATTAGGGCCAGCGTTGGAAATGGGGATATTTCAGAGGGCAGAAACCAAACTACAAGAATACAAATAAATTCATGGAAATTCACATCGTGTATATCTTCAAAGGAGTATTCTATGGGGAGATCTTCGGTATAGCTATTGTTGGCTAGCCTAGACCAGAAAATACTCTTTAACCGGGTGTGGTACTGCCTTTAGTCCCAGCACTGAAAAGACTGAGATAGCTCAATGATTAAGAGTACTGAGTTTGAGGCCAGCCTGGTCTGCATAGTGAGTTTCAGGAGACCCAGGGCAATATAGAGCGACCTTACTGAAAAAAAGAAAGAAAGAAAAGCAAGAAGGAAGGAAACAAGGAAGGAAGGAGGAACCTTGATTGTTCAGTCACTTATTTCAATAATTCTAGGAGATATTAAACAAGTTAAGAGATGACTAAATCTACCAGAACATTTTAAAGTCAAAGATAATAATTATTTTTAGGTTTCTAAAGGAAAATTATAAATGGCCACAAGTGAAAAATTATCTTAAATATTCATAGTTTTCTAGTATTTCATTATTCATAACTGCAGTTATGAATATTCATTGTATTTTAAAGGTCAAACATTCTACAGCTCTGAATTAAACAGTACAATGTGGCTTTCTTATTATGCCTAAACTATTAGACCCTTTCTGCTATGAGTATTAAAAGTACTCTTTTAAGACTCAGTATTCTTTGTATGTGATGTTGATTAAAACAAACCATGAACTGCTAGAAAATTATTAAGTGTCCTAGGCATATATCCAAAACATGCTCAAGTATACAACAAGGACATTTGCTCAACCACGTTTAAAGCAGCTTTATTTGTTATAGCCAGGATCTGGAAACAACCCAGATGTCCCTCAGCTGAGGAATGGATACGAAACTGTGGTACATTTACACAATGGAATACTACTCAGCCATTAAAAACAAATAAATCATGAAATTTGCAGGCAAATGGTGGGAACTAGAAAAGACCATCCCGAGTGAGGTATCCCAGAAACAGAAAGGCACACATGGCACATACTCACTTATAAGTGGATATTAGACATATAATATAGAATAAACATACTAAAATCTTTATACCTAAAGAAGCTAAGCAAGAAGGAGAACCCTGGGTAAGATGATCAGTCCTCATGCAGAAAGCAAAGGGGATGGACATCTGAAGGAGAAAACAGGCAACAGGACAGGAAACTACCACAGAGGGCCATTGAAAGACTTTACTCGGCAAGGTATCGAAGGAGATGCTGTGACAGTTTTGGTCAGAGTGCAGGGAATCTTATGAAAGAAGGGGGAGATAGAAAGACCTGGAGGGGACAGGAACTTCACAAGGAGAGCAACAGATCAAAAAAGTCTGGGCCCAGGGGTCTTTTCGGAGACTGATACTCCAATTGAGGACCATGCATGGAGATAACCAAGAATTCCTAGTACCCCTGCAGAGATGGAGCCCATGGCAGCTCAGTCTCCAAGTGGGTTCCTTAGTAAAGGGAACAGGAACTGTCTCTGACATGAACTCAGTGGCTGATTCTTTGATCACCTCCCCCTGATGGAGAAACATCCTTACCAGGCCACAGAGGAAAACAATACATCTAGTCCTGATGAGACCTGATAGGCTCGGGTCAAATGGAAGGGGAGGAGGTCCTCACCTATCAGTGGACTTGGGGAGGGGCATGGGAGGAGATGAGAGATGGAGGGTGGGATTGGGATGGAATGAGGGAGGAGGCTACAGCTGGGACACAAAGTGAATAAACTGGAATTTATAAAAATATAAATAAAAATTTAAAAAGTGAAGAAAAAGTATCTTCTTATAGAAATAAAATAAACATCAGTATGGGTAAAAAGTAGATATGTACTTGTATAGCATGTGTTACCAAACAGAGAAGGCACATAAAGGTAAAAGCATTAAAAGGAAGTCTGAGGGGCTGGAGAGATGACTCAGTGGTTAAAAGTACTTTGTGGGCGGGGGGGATCCAAGATGGCAGCACTGAAGACACTGCGTCTGACAGCAGGACAGTAGTGACTGCACAGTGACCAACAGACCAAACTGTGGGCCCTAAAACACCAGAGATTTTGGGAAGCAATTGGGTCCATTCTCAGGTCACCCAACTAAGACCCGGAAGAGTTCCCGGGTCCTGGCAGGTGCTGAGTCACCAGCCCAGTGCTCAAGGCCTGCATGTTCTGATCACCATCCTACACTGAACTGGAAAAGGTCGCAGGCTCCTGCAGTTGCTCAGTCACCAGCACAGAGACACATGCCTGCACATCAGACTCACTGTCCCAGACAAAAGTGTGTGCCCCCAAACATCACAGACTGGGTTTCCCTGTTAGGAGAAAAGCCCACAGTGAAGGAAACATCAGGTCTGATCTCAGGGCACCCAGCCGACCAGCCTCCCACCACGAAAGGTTCCTAGGTTCCTGTAGGTGCACAGTCCTGCACCTGCATGCTCTAACTCGACATCCCAGACTGAACTATGAACCCCCAAACACCACAGCCTGGGTCTCTCTCTCAGGAGGAAACCCCATGGTTGGGGAAACAGGTCTGACCTCAGGACATCCCAATAATCCAATAATCCCTGGAAAAGTCCCTGGTTTCCCACAGGCAGGGCTCTAGCCTCCTGCCTAAGGCCTGAGTGCTGTGCTCACAAGTCACTGATTACCGCTTGGGTACTGGGGCACAGAGCTCCAACCATAGACCTACAAAAACCTGGGACCCATGGGATCAGCCCCCAGACACTGCTCCAAAGTGCAGCCTGTCTCCCCTAGCTTAACTGACCAAACTGCGGGACTCCCTTGATCTTCAAGAGGGTTGTACCCAGCAGACACAGTGTAAAAGCAACAGCAGCAGCTCAATAAATTCAGAGCAAGAAACCCAGAGGCCGGGAAGCTGTCTCCAGGAGTTCTCCTGGTGACAGAAGAGCACCTGCCCACTCCCCCCCACCCCACCAATGACCACAGTTACCACACAAGTCCATACACCTGAGGTGAGCTGTGGCAATTCTTGAGAAGCACCGGCAATTTGGCGACCGTACCCAAAAACCAGAGAGGCCTCCTTCAGGAACAACCATCTTCCTGCCAAGGGGATTCTCCCCACCCCAAGATTCCAGGAGGTACCAGAAACTAATAGCCAATACCTGAAACAGCCAGATGGGTAGAGGCCATTGTAAAGCACAACCAACAAAAACCAAAGCAACATAGCATTTCCAGAACCCAGTTATCAGGGGACAAGTAGTCCTGGACACCCTAACATAAGTGAAATTCAAGAAGATGACCTTACATCTATGCTTACGAGGAGGAAACAAATAAAATGCATAAAGAAATAGAGGAAGATAAAATCAAACAGATTATGGCCATCCATAAAGAAATATAGGAAGATACAGCCAAACAGTTTGTAGCCTTCAGAGAGGAAATAATTAAATCACTGAAAGAAATAAAAAAAAATGGAGGAATATTCAAAGAAATAGGTGAAGGAATTGAAAGAAAATAGACTCAGACAGGTGAAGGAAATCAACAGTTCAAGATTTGAAGATAGAATTAGAAAAATTAAAGAAAACACAAATGGAGGAAATCATGGAGAGGAAGAACTTAGGGAAGAAAACAGGAACTACAGAGGTAAGCATAACCAACAGAGTACAAGAGATGGAAGAAAGAATCTCAGGTGTGGAAGATACGATGGAAGAAATCAATGTATCCATCAAAGAAATGTTAAATCTAAAAAATTCCTGACACAAACCATCCAAGAAATCCAAGACAACATGAAAAGACAAAATCTAAGAATAATAGGAATAGAGAAAAAGAAGATTCCCATCTGCAAGGCCCAGAAAATATTTTCAACAAAATCATAAAAGAAAATCTTCCCAATTTAAAGGAGAGGCCTATAAGCATAAAAGAGGCCTACAGAACATCTAATAAATTAGACCAGAAAAGAAAATCCTCCTGCCACATAATAATCAAAACAGTAAGTATACAGAACAAAGAAAAAAATACTAAAAGCTGCAAGGGAAAAAGGCCAAGTAACATATAATGGCAAACCCATCAGAATCACACCTGTTTTCTCAACAGAGACTATGAAAGCCAGAAGGGCTTGGACGGATATCATGCAGACTCTAAGAGAGCAGATGTCAGCCCGGGCTACTATACCCAGCAAAACTCTCAGTAATCATAGATGGAGAAAACAAGATATTCAATGAAAAAAACAAATTTAAACAATACTTATCCACAAATGCAGCCTTATAGAAGATGCTGGAAAGAAAAATACAACCCAAGAAAGCTAACTACATTCAGGAAAACACAGGAAAATAAATAACCTCACTACAGCAAACCTAAAAGTAGCCAAGCACACAAACACACTACCACAACTAACATCAAAATAAAAGGATCTAACAGCCACTGGTCATTAATCTCTCTCAACATCAATGGACTCAACTCTCCAATAAAAAACACTGAATAACAGAATGGATGTGTAAACAAGACCCAACAATCTGTTGCATACAAGAAACACATCTAAGACACAAAGATACACATTAACTGAGAGTAAAGGGCTAGAAGATGGTTTTCCAAGCAAATGGACCCAAGAAGCAAGCAGGAGTAGCCATTCTAATATATAATAAAATAGACTTTCAATCAAAATTAATAAAAAGAGATGGGGAAGGACACTTCATAATCAACAAAGGAAAATTCCACCAGGAAGACATCAAAATCCTGAACATCTATGACCCCAATACAAGGGCACCCTCATTTGTAAAAGAAACATTAATAAAACTTAAACCACACATAGATCCCCACACATTAATAGTGGGAAACTTCAACACCTCACTGTAAACAAAGGACAGGTCAACAAAACAGAAATTAAACAAAGAAACAATGACTCTAACAGAGGTCATGAATCAAATGGACCAAACAGACATCTACAAAACCTTTCATCTAAATACAAAAGAATTTATGTTCTAAGCACCTCATGGAACCTTCTCCAAAATAGACCATATAGTTCGTCACAAAGCAAGTCTCAACAGATACAAGAAGATTGAAATAATCCCTTGTATCCTATCAGACCACCATGGACTAAAGCTGGACCTCAACAACGAAAATAGCAAAAAGCCTACACTCACATGGAAAATGAACAACTCGTTCCTCAATGACAGCTGGGTCAAGGAAGAAATAAAGAAAGAAATTAAAGACTTCCTAGAATTTAATGAAAATGAAGGCACAACATACCCAAACTTATGGGACACAATGGAAGCAATGCTAAGGGGAAAATTCATAGCACTAAGTGCCTTCAAGAAGAAATTCAAAACATCTCATTCAAGCAACTTCACCTAAAGCCCTAGAAAAACAGCAGACACACGTAGGAGGACTAGATAGCTGGAAATAAACAAACTAAGGGCTGAAACCAATAAACTAGAAACAGAGAGAACAATTCAAAGAATCAATGAAACCAAGTGCTGGTTCTTTGAGAAAAACCAACAACTAACTAAAAGGCAGAGAGAAACTGTCCAAATTAGCAAACTCAGAAATGAAAAAGGGAACATAACAACAGACACTGAGGAAATCCACACAATCATTGGGTCTTCCTTCAAAAGCCTGTACACCACATAATTTGAAAATCTAAATGAAATGGAAAAAAATTTTGATTGATTACACTTGCCAAAGCTGAATCAAGACCAGATAAATAAATTAAATAGTCCTATATCCCCTAAGGAAATAGAAGGTGTCATCAAAAGTCTCCCATCCAAAAAAAAAGCCCAGTACCAGATGGTTTCAGTGCAGAATTCTACCATACCTTCAAAGAAGAGCTAACACCAATTCTCTTCAAACTCTTCCACAAAATAGAAACAGAAGGAAAATTACCAAACTCATTATTTGAGGCCATAGTCATCTTGATACCTAAATCTCACAAAGACCCAACAAAGAGAGAGTTTCAGGCCAGTCTCCCTTATGAACACTGATGCAAAAATACTCAACAAAATACTCGCAAACCTAATCCAAGAACACATCAAAGATATCATCCACTATGACCAAGTAGGATTCATCCCAAGAACGCAGCAGTGATTCAATATACAGAACTCCATCAATATGATCCACCATATAAACAAACTGACAGAAAAAAACACATGATTATCTCCTTAGATGCTGAAAAAACATTTGACAAAATCCAACATCCATTCATGTTTAAAGTCTTGGAGAGATCAGGGATACAAGGCACTTACCTAAACATAGTAAAGGCAATATACAGCAAGCCTATAGCCAATATCAAATTAAACGGAGAGAAATTGAAATCAATCCCATTGAAATTAGGGACAAGGCAAGGCTATCCACTCTCTCCATATCTCTTGAACATAGTTCTGGAAGTCCTTGCTAGAGCAGTAAGAAAATTAAAGGAGATCAAGGGGATTCAAATCAGAAAAGACGAAATCAAAGTATCACTATTTGCAGATGATATGATAGTATGCATGAGCGACCCCATAAATTCTACCAGGGAACTCCTACAGCTGATAAACACCATCAGCAAAGTGGCTGTATACAAAACTAACTCAACCCTCCCCTCCCCAGTATAGCCTTCCTGTATACAAAAGGTAAATAGACTGAGAAAGAAATTAGGGAAACAATACCCTTCACAGCAGCCACAAAAGGCATAAAGTTCCTTAGTGCAACTTAAGCAAGCAAGTCAAAGACTTGTATGAAAAAAAACTTCAAGTCTCCAAAGAAAGAAATGGAAGAAGATATCAGAAAATGGAAAGATCTCCCATGCTGATGCACCGGCAGGATTAACGTAGTAAAAATGGCCATTTTACTAAAAGCAATTTATAGATCCAATAGAATTCCCATCAAATTACCAACATGACTTTTTACAGAACTGGAAAGAAAAATTTTCAACTTCATATGGAGTAACAAACCCAGTATGGCTAAAACAATCCTCTACAATAAAAGATCATCTAGGGGTATCTCCACCAGTGATCTCAAGCTGTACTATAGAGCAACAGTAAAACAAACAAACAACAACTGCATGAAACTGTCATAGAAGCAGACAGGTGGATCAATGGAATAGAATCAATCCACACACCTATGCACACCAGAGTTTTGACAAAGATGTCAAAACCATACAATGGAAAAAATAAAACATCTTCAACAAATGGTCTAACTAGATATCTACATGTAGAAAAATGAAAATAGATCCAAACTTATCACCCTGCACAAAACTAAAGTCCAAGTGGAGCAAAGACCTCAACATAAAAACAGACACACTAAACCTGCTGGAAGAAAAAATGGGAAAGAGACCTTACTCATTGGCACAGGAGACTACTTCTTGAACAGAACACCAACAGCACAGGCTTAAGATAAACAATCAATAAATGGGACCTCATGAAACTGAAAAGGTTCTGTAAAGCAAAGGACACTGTCATTAGAAAAAAAAAATGACAGGCTACACACTTGGAAAGGATCTTCACCAACCCTGTATCTAACAGAGGGCTAATATCCAGAATATATAAAGACCTCAAGAAGTTAAACAGCAACACATCAAGTAATCCAACTAAAAAATGGGGGACTGAGCTAAAGAGAGAATTCTCAGCAGAGAAATATCGAATGGCAGAGAAACACTTAAAGAAATGCTTAACATCCTTAGTCATAAGGGAAATGCAAATCAAAATGACCCTGAGATTCCATCTTACATCCATCAGAATGGCTAAGATAAAAAACTCAAGTGACAACACATGCTGGAGAGGATGTGGAGAGAGGGAAATTCTCCATTGCTGCTGGGAATGTAAAACTAGTACAATCACTTTGGAAATCAATCTGGTGCTTTCTCAGAAAATTAGGAATAGTGCTACCTCAAGATTCAGCTATACTACTCCTAGGTATATATCAAAAGTATGCTCAACTATATAACAAGGACATTTGCTCAACCATGTTTGTAGCAGCTTTATTTGTAATAGCCAGAATCTGGAAACAACCCAGATGTCCCTCAGCTGAGGAATGGATACAGAAATTGTGGTACATTTACACAATGGAATACTACTCAGCAATTAAAAACAAGGAGATCATGAAATTTGTGGGCAAATGTTGGGAATTAGAAGAGATCATCCTGAGTGAGATATCCCAGAAGCAGAAAGGCACACATGGCCTATACTCACTTACAAGTGGATATTAAACATATAATATAGGATAAACATACTAAAATCTGTACACCAAAAGAAGCTAAGCAAGAAGGAGAACTCTGGGTAAGATGATCAATCCTCATTCAGAAAGGCAAATGGGATAGACATCTGAGGGAGAAAACAGAGAATAGGACAGGAGCCTACCACAGAGGACCTCTGAAAGACAGGGTATCAAAGAAGATGCTGAGACTCATAGCCAAACTTTGGGCAGAGTGCAGGGAATCTTATGAAAGAACAGGGAGATAGACAGACCTGGAGTGGACAGGAGCTCCACAAGGAGAGCAACAGAACTCAAAAAAAAAAATCTGGGCCCAGGAGTCTTTTCTGAGACTGATACTCCAACCAAGGACCATGCATGGAGATACCCTAGAACCCCTGCACAGATGTAACACATGGCAGCTCAGTATCCTAGTGGGTTCCCTAGTAATGAGAACAGGGGCTGTCTCTGACATAAACTCAGTGGCTGGCTCTTTGATCACCTCCCCCTGATGGGGAAACATCCTTACAAGTCCACAGAGGAAGACAATACAGCCAGTCCTGATGAGACCTGATAGACTAGCATCAGAGGGAAGAGGAGGAAGACCTCCCCTATCAGAGGAGCGAGGCAAAGGAGATGAGGGAGGGTATGATTGGGAGGGGCCAAGGGAGGAGGATACAGCTGAGATACAAAGTGAAATATTCTAACAAATAAAAAAAAAGAATTTAAAACACTTATTGCTCTAGTAGAGGAGCATAATTTAGTTCCTAGCACCTGTATTGTGCCTCACAGTTGCCTGCCTGTAATTTCAGCTCCGACGCCAATGTTTCTGACCCCTGTGGGCTCTTGCACAAATGTGGTGCACATAACATGTTCTCAGGCACAAATTCATACTCATAAAACTAAATATTTTAAAAGTTTGATAAATTATTATAAACTTACAAAAGCAAATCTAGATCTCAATTTTGTTATTTATGCATGGACATACTACTGACAGGAAGAGTTTTATTTTGCTTACTCTTCTACTGTGTCAAAGCCATTTGTATGGCTTTTGTGTTTGCCTCAGTTTCTCAGAGATTCCCTTTGCCTATCGGTGTTCTGCCTTCTTGAAAAGGTAAAATGAATTTCTTGATTTTGGTTTGCATAGCGTATCTTTTTTTTTTCTTCTTTAAGGGATTAAAGGCCCCCACCAGTTTCTCGAATAACACGAAAGTTTTGTTTTTCCCATATGGAAACTGCTTAATAATAAATTAGACTGTTAAACTGCAGGTAATAGTTAATGAAGTTGTGTGCGCCACAGAAAATTTAAGCTGCTGCAGCCACATATGCACAGCGAATTAAATATAACTCAGTGCTGGTCTTGGTAATACTTGTTGCTTGGGAGAAAGGCATGAAGTTTCAGTTACATAATTTTCACAGTTTGCATTTTTCCCCTACTAACTGAAACATTTGGTCAGTTAAATCTTTTCATTTCTATTGGCTAAGAGTTGACATTTTAGAAGTTTAAGGGTTTGCTTTGCTTTCCCTACCCCATTAGACCGTACACCACACCGCTGTTTACTTCAGCAACAGATGTGCTGGTGGAGAGGCAGTGGGAGTGTAGAGCTAAAGTATGAGGAGGTAATTTTTAAATTATTATTGTCTCTGGGTTTACATGTTTGCCTGTGTGTGTGTGTGTGCCTGAGTGTATGTGCATACATGCACATATGGCCATGGTATGCATGTGGAGGTCAGAGGACAGTTTTCTGGAGCTGTTCTCTTTTTCCACCTTTATGTAGGTTCTAGGAATCAAACTCGGTCATCTGAGGCAATTGTCGTTACCCACTAAACTATCTTGCTTGCTGGGTCTTACGTTTTTTTTTTTTTTTTTTGAAGGTAATCTCAAATATCTCTATGTGGACTTTTTTGCAGTGCTCAGGACAGAATCTGGAGCTTATGACTGCCAGGCAAGTACTCACTTTATCACTGAACTGCATCCATAGTCTTGAAAATATACCATTAATGTTAGAAATCTCATCTTGAAAAAAGGCCCAGTGATCAGTGGCTTAATAGTGAAAACTTCAAAGTAAACCTGGAAAGTACAGAAATGGATTTGTGTTTGTATCATGTGAAAAGCTTGCTGCCAATTATGTTTTCATTTGGTATGTAGTTCCTTGACTGTTTATTGCCAGTTTCTATGATTAAATGTGTTGTTCATATTATCTATCTATTATTTTAATTATAACAATTACATTTGGTCTTCAAATTTATTTGAAAGTTTTCTTATAAGAACGTAGTATATATTAAACATATCCAGGAGTAGTAGATCTAGGAGAGAGGGGAGGTGAGGGATTGGGAAGAGTGGAGGCAAGGGAACTGTGGTCTGGATGTATTATATGAGAGAACAACAACAACAAAAAAGCATGTCAGGTACATGTGGTGCACGCTTTTAATCTCAGCACTCAGAGAGGCAGAAGCAGGTGGCTTTCAGTGAGTTCAAGGCCAGCCTGGTCTACAAAATGAGTCCATGACAGCCAAGGCTACTAATAGAAACCCTGTCTCAAACAAATAAACAAACAACAAACGTCCCTTTTTCGTTTTGATTGGTTTAAGAGATTTTAGACCTTGTAATAACTCTTGGCTAAGTGTTACTTTCTTAATAAAATAAAAATGCAAACGACTCAAAAAGATTAACAATTGCCTCTCCTAGGAAACCATGCAGCAGAAGATGTACCTATGTTGACAACTTCAAAATGGTAAAAGAAAAATACTGTCAACTGAGAATTCTATATCCAGCATTACTTACATTATGAAGATGAAAAAAGAAAATAAGATAAGTAAAACAGAAAACTTGTTGCTACCAAATTTACAAGAAACACTAATTCATGTTGTGAAGGATTAGATATTATCTTGAAGATTATACAGATTCTATGAAGCAACGTGTTTTTGTGTGTGATTTTTAAATTCTGTTTAAAAAATGTATAAAGGAATATTAAAACTATTGACAGTTTTTATGACAATACTACAACAGACATGGGAGAGATCTCACTTACGGTTGAAAAAAATTCCCTGTTCCCCTTACCCCTTTCTTTGAAAGCACCTTGCTATGTAGTATAAGATCTTCTTAGTCTTGCCAACTTCCTGACTCACCACCACAGCAGTTTTGATACACACCCAAAGTAGATCTGTTCAAGTTCCAATTTTAATTGTTAACACCTAGAATAATCACTGGAAATTTAACTAAAAACGTAGTTACAAAGGAATAAAAGGTTATAGCATACAGGATATATTTATCACAAAAGAGAAATTGGCTGGGTGGTGGTGGCACACACCTTTAATCCCAACTATTGGGAGGCAGACGAAGGTGGATCTCTGTGAACTCAAGGCCAGCCTGGTCTACAAAGTGAGTCCAGGACAGCCACGGCTGTTGCAGAGAAATCCTGTCTCGAAAAACCAAAAAGTAAAAAGAGAGTGAGAGAAAGCAATTAAGAACAAAACACACACACAAAACTACAGCAAGGAATTAAACCACTAACCCTTAGATTCAGGGTCTAAAGCCTTACCAATTGGGCTATTCGGGCTTCCTCAGAGGGCTGTCTGTATTAGTTACTTTCCTTCTTGCCACAACAAAATGTCTGAGCAAGGTAACTTAAGGAAGGAAGTGTTTGTTTTGGCTCACAATTCAAGGGTACAGTTCATCTTGGTAGGGGAAGGCATGGCAGTGATAGAGGCATGAGGCAGTTGTTTATATCATAGCCATGATTAGGAAGTAGGGAGTAGCGAATGGTTGTGCTAACTTCACATTCTCTCATTCATTCCTGGAGCCCAGTGCATGGGATGATACTACCCATAGGCAGCATGGGTCCTCCCACCTTGATTCACCCATTCTGGATGATCCCTTACAGGCATGTGCAGAGGCTTGTCTCCTAGGTGATTCTAGATCCTGCCAAGTTGACAACTGAGATGAACCATCACACAATTCTTCACGAATCTTTTGCAAAAAGAAAGGAGAAGGAAACAATTGCCAAGTCATTCTAAAGCTTAAAGAAAGGTTCTGAAACTTAAAACAGATAAAGCCATTATGAGAACAATGTACATATATCTTGAAAACAAATGTAAAAACCCAGCAGCACATTTAAAAAACCTTTAAAAATGTTTAAAAGTTACATTTAGTGTGTTTGCTTGCGTGCATTGCATATCACCCATCATGTGATGCTACCATCTGGTGTCAAAGGCAAAGACACTCACTGCCTCTCAGACTGAGAGGCAAAGCAAGAAAGTCAATTTGTCAAGCAAATGGAAGTTGAAAATAAGGTGGTATACTGATTCTAACTTTGATAAAGTCAAATCAAAATTAGCCATAAGAGATAAAGAAGGCCACTGCATATTAATAAAGGGAACAATCCAACAAGAGGATTGTCTTAATTACTCTTCTAATGCTGTGAACAGGACACCAGGACCATGGCAACTCTTATAAAAAGAAAATACATAATTGATGGTTGGCTTACAAGTTCAGAGGTTTAGTCCATTGTTCTCATGGTGGGAGCAGTAGCTGAGAGCTTTAGATCTTGATTCACAGGCAGGAGGCAAAGACATGGACTGGGCCTGGTGTGGCTTTTGAAACCTCAGAGCCCCCAACAAGGACACACAGCCTCATCCTTCCCATTCACTTCTACCAACTGGGGATCAAGCATTTAAACATATGAGCCTATGGAGGCCATTCTCATTCAAACCTCTACAAAGAAATTGCAATGGTAAATATATATGAACATGTAATGTTGGGGTTTTTTCTCAGTTTCCTAAAACAAACACTAATGGGTATAGAGATCAGATAGGTACTGATAAAATAATAGCGGGTGATATCACCTTCATCATTAGCTAAGTCACCTAAACAAACAAACAAACAAAAAAAAATCAACCAAGAAACTTCAGAACTAAATTAACCACAGATCAAAAATGGACCTAACCAAACCAAACCAAACCAAACCAAACCAAACCAAACCAAACCAAAAGTCTCTTCCACAGATGTATTCTTCTTAGGAACTTTCTTTACTCTAGAACATCTTTCTGGCCACAAAGCAAGGCTAAACAAATATTAAAATCATAATAACTTATTTAAAAAATTGTCAAGGAGGGCTATAGAGATGGCTCAGCAGTTAGAACACACTAGCTGCTCCTACAGAGGGTCTGGGCTGAGTTTCCAGCACCTACAAGGTGGCTCATGACCACTTTAAACCCCAGTTCCAGATCCTTTTCTGGCCTCTTTGGGAACTAGGCATGCATGTGGTATATACATACGTACATTTATATATGTAAGCATTCACATATACACATAAAAATAAAAGCAAAAGAGTTCTTTAAAAACTTTTTAAAGATTTATTTTATTTTAGGGGTTGGAAAGATGACTTAGCAGCTAAGATCAGGTACTGCATGGGTGTGAGGGATGCCTTTGATTCCAGCACTCAGGAAGCAGAGGCAGGTAGGTTTATGAGTCAAATAGTAGCTGGATTCAGGCCAGCAAGGGATACATAACAAGACCCTGTCTCAACAAACAAACAAACAACCCAGGTACTGTTCCTACAGAGCACCTGAGTTTGCTCCCAGACACCACATTATGAGGCTCCAACCATATGTAACCCTAGTTCCTGGGGCATTTGATGTCACTGGCCTCTACAGGTACATGCACTCAACATGCACAAAGCCATACACACACACATATAACTTACCAAAACCCTTGGGATATAGAAAAAGCAGTTAGAGAAAGGAAGTTTATAGCTATAAGTGCTATGTAAATCAGAGAGACATCAAATATGTTATTTAACGATACATCTCAGAGTCTTAGCAAAACAAGCCAAACTCCAAAGCAAAAGACAGAATGAAATGAAAAAGATCAGGGCAGATAGGGGTAGGGGAATGGATCATTAGTTAAGGGCTTCTGCTGTTCTTGCAAATAACCCTTGTTTGGTTCCCAGAACCCATTTGGCTCACAATCATCTGCAACTCCTGGGAATTCTGATACTTCTGGGTTCCACAGACATTTACACACACACACACACACACACACACACACACACACACACACACACACACACACTCAAACACACAGTAACTATTTTTGCGGGGAGGGGGGGCAGGTACTCATCATGTAGCCCTGGCTGGCCTGGAACTCACAGAGTTCCTGCTGCCTCTTGTTAGGGAATATTTTGGAAATATATTCCAGCTAGGCATAGTGGTACAAGCCTATAATCATAGCATTTTGGGGGCAGCAGCAGAAAGATCTGTCCAAGTTAAAGAACATCCTGATCTATATAGCAAGTTCCAGCTCAGCGAGAGATACACAGAGAGACCTTGTCTTAAAAACAAATGACCGATAAAACACTCTCAAACCACAATTATATTCCAAAACCCCTGGAAAATCTAGAACAAATAGATAAACTGCTAGACACACATGATGTGCTGACATGAAACCAAAGGTATATAAGCAACACACACACAAATAAAAATTAAAAAAGAAACTGTTAAGCTGATATAGAAATTCATATCGTAAAGTAAGGGCCTTAAATAGTCAAAATAACCTTTTTTAAAAAATTATTTATCTATCTATCTATCTATCTATCTATCTATCTATCTATCTATCTATCTATTTATTATACAGAATTCTGCTTACATATATACCTGCACAACACAAGAGGGCACCAGATCTCATTACAGATGGTTGTGAGCCACCATGTGGTTGCTAGGAATTGAACTTGGGACCTTTATGAAGAGCATTCAGTCTTCTTAACCTCCGAGCCATCTCTCCAGCCCCCAAAACAACCTTTCAAAAGTACAAAATTGGAGGAATCAAAATCTCACTTTCTTTTCTTTTTTTTTTTTCCAGTTGTTCAAGACAGGGTTTCTCTGTGTAGCCTTGGCTGTCCTGGACTCACTTTGTAGACCAGGCTGGCCTCAAACTCACAGAGATCCACTTGCCTCTGCCTCTCTGAGTGCTGGAATTACAGGCGTACGCCACCTCCCCTGGCTGGACTCCCACTTTTAATTTCAAACTATGCTATGAGGATATAGTAAGTAATAAAGACGTACAGATAAATGGAATTTAACCATTAACTTTTTATTTACAAAATGTGATCCATTGACTTGACAAAGTTGTCAAGACAATCTAATGGGGTAAAACAATTTCCTTTTCAACAAAAGGTGCCAAGACAACTAGATATCTGTATCATAAAAAAATATGCACCCCACTTTTGTTTGATGTCCTCCAGAAGTTCATGTGTTGAAAACTTAATTCCCCATGCTAATAGTGTTTGGAAGTGAGGTCATTGTAAAGTAATAAGAATGCAATGAGGCTTGACAGTGGGGCTCCAAGAGCAGATGTGTGACTTCCTAAGAAGAGAAAGAGACCTCAGTTTTCATCATGCAACACTGTCTGTTGGTAAGAAGGTGCTAATTCAATATGGTCCCTTGAGCTTGGACTTCTTGGCCTCAGGAATTGTGAACAATACATTTCTTTTCTTTGTAAATTACCCAGTTTCAGGCATTCTGTTGTATCAACACAAAATAGATTAAGATAGAGTCCTACTTTACACTAAACAGAAAAAATTAAGTCAAATGGTCATCAAAGTAAATGTGAAAAGCAAAAGCTATAAAGTTCCTAGAAGGCAGAAATCCATCTGTATGATACGGAGTTAGACAATGGTTTCTTGGACAACACCAAAAGCCCACGTGATAAATGGAAAAATAGATTAATTGAACTTCATCAAAATGTAAAAATTCTGTGCATCAAAGGACAGAATGAAGGTGGGTGGCAGTGTCACACTTTAATCTCAGCACTCAGGGAGGCAGAGGCAGGCAGATCTCTGGGAGTTTGAGGCCAACCTGGTCTACAGAGCTAGTTCCAGGACAGCCAATGCAACACAGAGAAACCCTGTCTTGAAAAATAAAGAAGACACAACAAAGAAAACAAAAGGACAATCCACAGAACAGGACAAAGTATTTTTAATTCCTATTTTTGACAAGGGTGTTATATTCGGTTACCAAAGCAAACACAAAAATAAAAACCTCTCACACCTCAAGACTATAAGGATAATAAATAATTTGATTAAAAGTGGCTAAGGGTTTTAACAGACATTTCATTAATGATTACACACAAACAGCAAATAAATGCACAAAAGGGTTTTTCAAAGCATTAATTATTAGGAAATGAAAATCAAAACCATAATAAAATACAATTTCCTATTTACTAGGATAGCTATAATAAAAGGCAAAAAATAGAAAAAACAAAACCACAAGGACAACAGAAAAGGGAAAACTGCTGGTGAGGATGTGGAGAAACTGGCACATGCTTACATTATTGTTGAGAATGCAAAATGCTGGGGCCACTTGTGAGAACAGTTTTTCCTCAAAAAATTAAATACAGATGTCACAAGGTATGGTAATTCTATTCAGGAGAAAAGAAAACATAGTCCCACAAACACTTCCACACAGATAGTCAAGAAAACCTGCAGAACATAAAAACAATTGAAATGCTTATCAACTGACCAATGGATAAACAAAACACAGAATATTCTTTTGTAACAAAAAGAAATAACATATACAACAACACCAGGAACTTGAAAAAAACATTACTCTTTTTTTGTGTGTGCATGTGCATATATGTGCATGTACACATGGAGGCCAAAGCTCAATCTTGTGTGTCATTCCTTAGGTGCTACTCACCTTGTTTCTGAGGTAGGGCCTTTCACTGGTCTGGAGCAATAAGTAAGCTAGGCTGGCAGGGGAGGGACTACTATGAGTATGAAACATCTGTAGCAGGAGACTAGAATAAAAAGGTTCAAAAACCGATCATGGTGATGGTTGCATATCATCATGAATATACAACCCCTGAATACCCTTCAGAAAGGTAGACTTTATGGTATGTAACAAAAAATTGAAAGTAGGCAGGAGTTGCAGCTTAGTGATAAAGTGTGTGCTGAACATGTGAGATGGTTCAATTCCCAGCACCAGAAATATGAGACATCTTTTTCTAAGATGAGACAGCTTTTCTAAGACACCTTTTCTAATAGAACATTTTCTGTGTTAACGATAACTGTTTTCTATAGAGTAGGAAGCCGGTGAAGCGATGTCCTCAAGACAATATGGAGCCTTTTCTGGGTGAAGTGGTACATATCTTTAATTGCAGCACTTGGAAACAAAGAGAAAAGTCAAAGTAATTAAAGACAAGAAAGACTAAATGAACTGTTCCAGATAAGGAAACAGGAATAAATGACAATGTTCTCTAATTTTTTTTTTTACAGTTAAACTATAGTTATATGTTTTCTCAAAATTAGGTAATTTGACTGAAGTATATATTGAAACTCTTCCAAAAATGTTTTTAAAATTCTGAAAACACAGGTTGGAGAGATAGCTCAGTGGTTAAGATCACTTGTTGCTCTTGCAACCCACCTGTAATTCCAGTTCCTGGGAATACTATGCCCTCTTCTGGTCTCTGTGGGTACTGCATGAACTTGCCGGCAAAACAAGAAAACACAGCCAGGAGGAGATGGTGGTGCATGTCTTTAATCCCAGCACTCAGAAGGCATATGCAAGTGGATCTCTGAGTTCGAGGCTATCCTGGTCTGCAGAATAAGTTCCAGGACAGCCAGGACTATGCACAGAAACTTTATTGTGGAAAAACAAACAAAAATGAAACAGGGTTGAAGAGATGGCTCAGAGGTGGAGAGCACTTGTTGCTCTTTCAGAGGACTTAGGTTCAATTCCCAGCACCTATATGGTGACTCACAACCATCCATAATTCTAGATCCAAGGGACCTGATGTTCTCTTCTTACCTCTTTCTGCACCAGGCATCCACATAGTGTATGTACATACATAACAGCAAAACACTCAAACACATTAAAAATGAGTAAATCTTTTAAAAATCTGAAAGTAGGACTTAGATATAGTTTAGTGTGGAGTGCTTGCCTAGTATATGAGAAACCATGGGTTCACTCCCCAGCACAGAAAGTCATCAGTAAACAAAAAACTGGGTTAAAGAAGAAAAGAAAGAAAATGCATGAAAAGGTCAATTAGAACCCCACCCCTCACTAAGTAGAGTATAGGGAGGTTGCAAGAGTGGGCAAGAGTGTTTAGAGGAAAGCTAGAACACTATTCAAGTCAAAGAGAGTTTGGGGTGGCATTTCTGACTGGCATGATAAGTGGAGAGCATTAGTGCGCACCCAGCAGAGATGCTGAACATTGTGCAGCGCACAAGACAGGGCCACATAGCAAAGAACTGTTCCACATCCATATAGCCTGACCTACCAAACTATTAGTTAGGTTTAAATAAATCTGTTTATTAATTTATAATTAATCCACTACATCAACGTTTACTTAAGAGAGCCTATCATGTGCCAAGTAGTGTTTTAAGTACTACAGACCCATCAGGAAGGGAAAAAAAAAATCCTTTCCCTTTTCTAGAGCTCACAACTGAGCAGAGCATTAGACAATAAACTACAAACACAACAGAAGTAAATAACACACAGCCAAACACTGTCTGATGGTGTTGTGGTCAACACTGGCCTGCTTAAATGATGTTCATCCCATAAAACTGTATTGTGTTGTGATGTGACAAAGGTCTTGGTTTGAGTAAGTACCCTATATTCTGCACAAGGACCAAATTACCTAATGATACTTTTCTCAGAATATATTTCCATTGTTAAGCAACACAGGACTGCACTGGGTAAGAAAGTGGAATGCAATGGGAACAATAAAGTTGGGTTAGTGTTCAAACCGGGATGATTTTTTAAAGCAGGATCATCATGGTAGATCTCAAAAAGAAAATGACAGCTATATAGAAACCTGAACAAAGTGAGGGCATGATAACTGTAGATATTTGTGGAAGAGTATTGTAAAGACAGGGAAAGACCTAACATAAAACCACCCCGGTGTAAGCATGCCTAATGCATTTAAATAATATTAAGGAGACCATTGAGGTGAAATGGAGTAAGGGAACAGAGTAGTAGGAAGTCAGACTAGAGAGGACAGTAATCAAGGATAGTCATTTATATTCACTTTTCTAAAAATCATACATGAGAGACTCTTATATATTCTTTCACTTAGAACTTTATGAAGAATTATTCATTCTTTATATAAATGGAACTGTACCCTACCTATGGTTTCTGAGTCACGACTCAATACACCTGTAACTGTCACATGCACAAGTCACATATATGTACTTATGTGTATGATTACTTCATTGTCTTCCAGCAAAGTCATGCCAAAGCATTTATGTACTGAAGTGCATACTGTTTTATTATAAATTTTTCTTCAGCCAGGTAGTATGGCACATGTCTTTAAATACCAGCATGCAGGAGGCAGAGGCAGACTTTTAGGCCAGCCTGGTTTACAAAGTGAGTTCCAGGACAGCCAGCGCTGTACTCAGAGAAACCCTGTCTTGAAAACCAAAAGCAAACCAGCAAACAAAAATCTTTTTTCTCCCGTCTATTACAACTAAAATGCTGTATTAGCTGTGGGAGGATTGTGTATGTAATTCTTTTTATGCTATTCATTTAAAAGTAGTGAAGGAGGCAAAATATACATTATAAAAATAGAATATTGGATCTATTGGTGTCAGAATGACAAAGTTATAGCAAGAATATTAAAAAGTTAGGAAGGGAATTAAGATGAGAGTTGATGATTACTTGGCAGTGAGTTTCAAAAGGTCTAATCTAGAAGGATTCCTGGGTGAGGACAGAAAAGATGTCCAGGGCTACATGGGGGCATAATTAGAATATCCTTGGACTATCTGTTGATGACCAACATTACATAATGGCTATTAAAGTGTTTTGTGGGCATGGGATGGAGGTAGCGGCAGCAGCAGCGGCGGCACTCGCCTTTAATCCCAGCACTTGGGAGGCAGAGGCGGGCAGGTGGATCTCTGTGAGTTTGAGGCCAGCCTGGTCTACAGAGTGAGTTCCAGGACAGCCAAGGCTGCACAGAGACATCTTGTCTCAAAAAACAAAAACAGGTGTTTTGTGTGTAGGTGGGGGTGGGAGTTGGGGGATCAAGACAGTGCTTGACACTGTAGGTTTACTTTGACCTTACTATGTAGCTGAGGCTGGCATTGAACTTGTGGCAATCCTCTTGCATGCTGTAAATATAGGTACATACTCCCACCAAAGCTGGCTAAAACATAGTTTTCAATATAATTTTCTCGTCATCCTTGGAGTCTCCCCCTGTTTAATAAAGAAGGCTGAGGAGCAAAGAGGGCTCTTTCCTCAATGAGACTTAGAAGCAGCCCAAGACCAGGCTCCAGTTTGTGTCCTACCTTTGGGCCACTCTCATTGCTATAAATATTGCACCTCTAATCACATTAGGGATAGAGAAAAGAGGTTCAGTGTGGAAAGAAAGAGGACAAAAGCATTCAAAAAGATCCAGTGGGGATAGGGTCAGAGACAGACAAGGTGGAAAAAAAGTCAGACTAAGAGAATCAATATGCTTTTCAATCATAATCATCATCATTTATTGAAAAAAATTTCTAGGGACCAAGCATGTGCATTGGCTCAGATAGAGGCAGACACCTCCTCAATTTGACAGAAACTGAGGCCGGATGGAAAGCAGATAGTTCAAAGTTTTATAGTCGGTTTCAAGTGCTCAGGTAAGGATTAGGACTCCTGAGTCTGGGTTGACTTAGTATGCGTCCAGAGAGGGCGGGGGAAGGGGAGGGGAGAGGAAATGTTGGGTAGAGGCAGATATGGAGTCAAGACTAGAACACAGACAATCACGTGAGCAGCAGACCTGCATGAATTTTTTTCCTCAGGGACTGGGATGGGGAGGCCCACAGAGGGTGGGCACGGTTGGTGGGTTCAAAGGGTACTCACCTGGGTGCGGTCTGGAGGGGACACAGGAGCACTCGCCTTTCCTTTTTTTTTTGCTGTGATCCTCCACCACCCACGGACCTAGAGTTGAAAGGCCGCCCAGGTAAAAGCGTGCCAGGTCCCTCCCCACAAGCGTTCCGGGTAGTTCTCTTCCCTCCCGCCGCTCTCTTACCCACCACCCCCTTTTTAAGGCTTCTCTCCGGATACCTCTAGTCTCCGTAGGTTCTACAGCTGTCGCAGGAGAATGGATACCTGGCCCGCAGCAAGATCTCGCAGACACAAGGACGCTTCACGCGACGCTCCACGCAGCGCAGGCAGGGTAACGGTGCCACAGCGCTACCGCAGGCTCCTCAGCTCCCATTGGAGGAGTGCACTCCTGCCTTCCCTGGGATTGGTTGGAGATGGAAGCACGGATGAAAACTCCACCCTCTCGAGGGTGTGATTGGTTTATGAGCCAAGCTCTTCAGTTAACACTGGCCAGGAAAAGGATCATTCCTAATTCCTTTTGCGGGTCTATTGAACTGGCCTTCCGGGGGTCGATTGTGACACGCAGGAAACCCTAACCCAGGGTAAGCGCAGATCACTGAATAGAGCTATGACTTTCCTGACGTCTTCTTTTTTTTTTTTTTTCTGAAGCCACTTTGTCCTTACACTGTTTTGCTAAAAGATTCTGCTTCCAGTTTCCCATAGCTCCACACCCACTTGTAGGAGTTTGAGAGCCTTGTTCCTAATTCTATCCATGGAGATTAAGGTGATCCTACTTTGTAGCCCTAGTTGACTCACCGTGTAAACCCTGGAGAATAAGGTGATCCTATTTTGTAGCCCATGACATGACTCACCATGTAAACCAGGCCTGCTTCTGCTTCGCGGGTGCTGGGATTAAAGGTATGAGCCACTTCTACCCGGCAGATTTTATTTGTTCAAGTAGAAGCTATGACCTAAAGAGGCAATCTCGATGAGGCATTGGCAATATAGTGGTGAGCGTAGCTGCCCTCCAAAGAGGCAAATTTACAGGCCTGAAATTGTGGATCAATTACCCAGAAAAAAAAAAAACCCAAAGCAAAACAAAACAAAACAAAAAACAGCTCTCTGTCTTCTAAAGGAAAGCTGTTTAAGAAAGAAAGGAAGAGAGGAAGGCTTCTTCTATTAGCAAGTTTTTAAAATCGTGTACCACAGATCCTCGAAGAGAGTCTACGGGGTAGGACTTGGGGTCAGGAAGAAATAACTTGGATGGGAATGAATTTACATCTTTTTCCCCCTCTCTGTTTATCAAAATTTAGCATGTTTTCAAAAAAGAATGTAACTCACCGTGGGACCAGATACCTTATTCTGGCCTTCACTGGCACCTGAGCACATGTGCCTCATACCTTTGCACAGCACACTCGTGCATGCACAGGAGCACACACACAAATACACACATAAATAAAAATAAATCTAAAATCATGATAATCATTGTAGTCATTAAGTCATCACATCACATTTGTTTAATGAGCAATACATACATTACTCTAGCACATTTTCTGTATTTTAATATTTCAATAAGTTGGCTTTCTTTCTAATACTAGATATGTTTTTTCTGACTTTTAAAAATATTTTTTGGAGAAAAGGTCTATAGGCTTCACTAGATCACAAAAAAGATCAATGACACAAAAATTGAACTTGATCTCTTAGCTCCAACAGGACAGAGACTTGTTTTCTTTTGTTTCTTTGCTATATACCTGTGGGACCCTGCTGTTAATGTCTAAGTTTGGCATTTCTGCACAGCCTCTGAGCCTACTCAGTCTAGTATAAGGCACATAGTAGGTATTTAATGAATATGAATTGAACGCATATTTGCGAGAACAAATGCTGGCTTCTTTTGTCACCTACAGAGGGACATTCCTGAATACAGTTTTGTCCCTGCGAATCTGATTCTATCTACAAAAATGAGTAGCACCTTTATGACACCAGGAAATCTTGGGAACCTCACACCTAGTAGCAGGTATGTTTGTTGGAGAGAGCTGTAAAATGTGAAGTCTACAAAAACAAGGCCCTGGGGAGCATGGGACCCATCGTTATTCATTCTCCTGGATTCTGTTTACAGTCACTTCATGATGCTCATGTTTTGTTTGTTTGTTTGTTTGGTGTGTGTGTGTGTGTTTTGAGATAGAGTTTCTCTGTGTAGCCTTGGCTGTCCTGGACTCACTTTGTAGACCAGGCTGGCCTTGAACTCACAGAGATCCACCTGCCTCTGCCTCCCAGAGTGCTGGGATTAAAAGTGTGCAGTACCTCGCACAGTGATGCTCTTGTTTTCTGATACTCACCGTATGCTGTACTTTAGAGACAGATTTGACCTTAAAAACATTCTAACCTTCTCTTTGAAGATCCAGTCTCAAGAAGGACGATACTGGTAACAAGATGCCACTCTGAGTGAAAAACTCCTCGTTCTATACTTCAGCTCAGAGCATGATCACTCTGGTCAACCATATTAGAATACCATAATATGCTCCTACGAATGTCCCAGAAGACCAGTGTCCCTTTTGGATAGGGTGGATAAAGAAGAGCCTCGAATGCTAGAATGAACAGAAGAGGATTATATTGGTGGGGAGGGAGAAGATGATGGAGACTAGACTTCAGAGACTAGCTTCAAAGCTAGACTTTGTCCCAGGATCTTGGACAAGTAGCTACTCCTGACCTGATTTTCCCAGAATAATTAGGCTAAAATAGTAATTGGGAGGCTTGAGACCTTCTAGGGAGAATGGGGGAAATATATCAGATAGGACAGATTGAGGCAAGAGGAACCAGGCCTATTCCCTATTTGACTTCATCAGCAGTTTTTTCAGACTGACTTCCTTGCTGGGCCACTCCAGGGGTTTTATCCCTGAGATTTCCACTTTTCTCTTTCCCTTCATATATAGATGCTCACTGGGACTGGGTTGAGATAGTTCTGGGATATATATCCTATTCTTCACAAGATGCCTCCGCTTAACATCCTGTTCTAAAAACTCTAGTCTTGAGACACTGCATTACCTTGATAAGACATCCCACTTCTCTTTTTTAAATAGCTTGTTTCTCCTTTTGAGGAATATAGAATATATAGAATGTTGTTATGTTTCTCAGGCTGGATTTGCATTCTGAGCTCAAGCAATCTCACTGCCTCGGCCTTCTGAGTATTTACAAGTGAGCAGCACCATGTCTGACTAAGACATTCTTTCCTTCTAACTCTATTTATCTAACTCCCACAAGGTGAGTCAAGGTCAGAACCAGAGTCATGAAAATCCCTATCTTCTCTCCAAAACTTTTATCAAGAGCATGTAAAAAAATAAAAATAAAAATAAAAACAACCCCTCCCAGAACATATTAGAGCTATTGTCAAGATCTAGCATTCAAACCATATCAAAGAAGAGGCCCAGAAAAGGAAGGGGCACTTAGCTTCTCTTCAGAGTACAACATGGACAAGGCAGAAATAGTAAGTTTAGGTTGGAGAAACCTGATAGACATTACCTCAGCCAGGCGATCAATGTTAACATCTATAGTGCTGTCATACTGATAGTATTTACTTTTGTTATGATGCAATGAAAATGGAATGTTATATTTGTGCTCTTCCTCCCTCAAATCCATTATGCCTTTTTCTGAGAAAGTGCTCAAAGCTAAAATTGTTCTGAAACTTAAACACACACACACTAACAGACACAAACACCTCGGGCAGTGGTCGCACATGCTTTTAATCCCATCACTTGGGAGGCAGAGTCAGAGGCAGGAGGATCTGTCTGAGTTCGAGGCCAGCCTGGTCTACAGAGCAACTTCCAGGACAGCCAAGGCCCTGCAGAGAAACCCTATCTCAAAAAAGAAAGAGAGAAAGAAAAGAAAGACAAAACAAAACAAAAAACATAAAAAGAAACCTAAAAAAGAGTCCAAATTCCCATCCCGTTCTCATCTGAGGTATACATAACCCTACTTCCACACTGCACTCCTTCAATGCTCCTGACAGCCAGCAGAGGGCATTTTCTTAAAGGCAAATTCCTTCAATGGACAGAAAATTTGGATGGAAAATTTAGGAGAAATGTTAAAAAAGAAAACAAAAACAACCCACTAGGATATCTACTTAAAAGACATCTTTGGGGCTTGAAGGATAGTTGAGTGGTTAAGTAGTGGTAGATTCTTCTTTGATGGCTGCCCTGCCTTCCCTGAGTCTCCTTTTCTTATATGAATAGGTCTTTTCATGAAATCTGGCACAAGGTGTTTTGGAACTTATAGATGAAATCTGAGGCCGGATGAGACCCTGTTACAGAAACTGTGAGGTCACCGGGGTGCTGGCTGAGGCTCCAAGAGAGTATGTACTGCTTTTCCAGAAGTACACATTTTGACTCCTAGAGCACCATTGGTAGGGTGGTGCAGGGGATCTGATGCCTCTTTGCCTTCTTGGACACCTGCACTGCCCTATGTCCACACACATATATACAGAGAATAATTAAAATAGCGGGGGCTGGAGCGATGCTCGGTGATTAAGGCCACTTAATGTTCTTGCAGAAGACCCGAGTATGGTTCCAAGCATTCAAATGGCAACTCATAACCATCTGTAACTCCAGTTCCAGAAGTTCTGACGTCCTCTTCTGACCTGTACAGGAACCGGGCATGCAAGTGGTGTGCATACATATATATGCATGCAGGCAAAACACCCACACATTTTAAAAAAGTACCTTAAATAATAAAAATACTTAAAAATTAGTCATCACTATGATCGAGTGAATGTGGCAAACGTTTCTGGTGTTTATTGTAATAAAGTTACCACATCCCAAGTTTTGCCCTCGTCAGTCTTTCCAGTCTCCTAGGTAAAGCTTGCCTTTCAGATGCCCAGCTCTGAGCCTGCCTATCTTATCACACAGCTACACAGTAATTTCTCTTCGTTACCCCATCTTTTCTCCTGCATTTTCAATCAGGCTCAGGGCCAGGAAGAAACCCTGCATCCCCTCCCTAAGATAGGAAAGCATTTCTGCGTGACTAGGTTGTGCTGTCTAGACTGTTGTCGTGACTTAAAAAACAACAACAACAAAAAACTATATATGAACAAGAAAAATAGCTCCTCCACACCCATCTCGAACTAGGCCTGAAAAATGGTTTGACGCACTGTAAATGAAAAGATGAATCATCAAATAAATTGATGTTCTAGGACGCAGGATCTCTCTGCGCATGCGCCAGAGAGAAAGGCGTGGGATGTTCTTCCCTACCTCTCAGGGTTTCTTAGAGTTGGGGAGGGGGAGGAATACCCATTGGTTAGATCGGGCCGCATTGGTCTGAAGCAATGCTTTTGCAGTCTCCAGCTCTACTCCACCAGTGAAAATGTTCACTACCACCATCATGCCAGGGCGTTTCCTGCTGGCTAAGGGACGGCGCAACAAGGTGGACAAAAGACTCCAAGACGCACTTTGCATTTGCTCAGTTTTATTAGGCTTGTTAAGGGTCACGGGGGAAGAGGCGGGGCTTCTGGGGAGCTGGAATACCACAAAGGCGAAGCTGCCTTGCAAAAACACTGATGCGGGCTGTGGGCTAGCGGTCAGGGCTGATGAAGGGAAGAATGGGATTGGGGAGAAACTCTGCAGAAGGGATGGTAGCAGAGTCTTCAGGCCACTGTGCAGTTGTGGCGAAGGTCACAGCGGCCCTCCTTAGTGATCAGGATGTCCACAAAGCAGGATGTCCACAAAGCACGGAGAGAGGGACTTGGGCCTATGCTTACGAAGGGGGCTAGAGGGGCCCTGACCAAGGCATCACAATATACAAGATTAGCAGCGCACAGAAGCCTGCGGGAGACTAGAGCTGAAGGGGAGGGTGATCCTTCCTCCAAATAAAAACTCTGCAATTACTAAGCCATAAAAATAAACTTTAAACCCGTGTAATAAGTCAGTCTAACCCCAGAAGTGCAATGTGGGACCGCACAGCCCTAGCTGAAGAGGAAGGCAAATGGGATAGGGGGTAGGGGTTTATAGAGAGAGACCCCAAATGTTTATCCGATTTTCTCTTTCTTCCCCAGGCTGGCCCAAGCATTTGGGACGGGCAGCACTTCCTGGACATCAGAATCTTCTGAATTCACTTCACTTCCTTCCCCCTCATAGATTTGTTCCTCTACATAGCTCTCCTCGCCTAGCTCGCTACCTGTGTAGGGGAGAACACATGGGAGTTGGTTAGATGCCCCTTGAAAAGTGAACAGAACAAATAGCTGTGACTTTTGAGGGCCTGGGACCACTTGCCAATTACCAGTGTTTGGGACAGGGAGGGAGAGAGGAAAAGGGAGGCGAGGGAGAAGGGAGAGGAAGTGCCACTGTGTTCAAACCCAAGGTCAGAGGAGTCGGAGGGAGGCAGGAAGGCAGCATTTATCTTTCGTCTGACTTTCCGGAGGGAGGCTTTGGCCTTATATTCATCACATACTTTTTGCCCTTAGTGTGACCCAAACTCTAGTCTCCTTTCTGCAGTCCAGTTCCCCACCCTAACTCTGCACTAGGCAGTTCTGCCTTGCATCCTTGGAGAAGAAAGAGACCATCAGGTGGGAGGCAAAGAGGACTGACTATTCCCTCCATTTCCCCAGCCCACCCAAAAAAATGTGTATGTGGCTCCTCACTCACTGAACGTTTTTACCCCTGGTACCCTGCTCCTTTCTTCAATGGAAGTTTGCCAGGAACCCCATGGTTGGTTTCCCTTATTCTTCCACCTCCCCGAGGGGCTGACCTCTCCTCTGTCTGCCCATAACCAGGTTCAAATGAGTTCTTTCAGTCTTCTAGGCCAGAACCAAACCTGAAAGTCACCTTAAATACTGCTTTATCCCCCCAAACTTCCATGTGCAATCCTTCCATGCCCTTCCCCAAATGTATATATTGTTGGACAAAAGAACGTGTTCTGTGGTCAAGAAGTTTGGGAAATGTGGAGTTCTGCAAAGTGAAATGGGGTTTTTAAAGGCCGGATTCTTAGAATTGTATTTATGCATTCTTTGCCTAACATTCTGTCAGCAAACCCTTCCATGTGAAGCAGCTTTCAGAACTGGTGAGGGGTCCTAGAATAATCTTGGAAGCCTTGCCAAACATTCTAGGTCACTAATCCATCCCATGGAGAAGGCTCTACATTGCTGTTTAGCAGAAATACAACCTTGAACTCAAATGACACCTCCTTTCTTTAGCTCTCCCTCTCCTTTCCCACTCCTTGAGGTGAAATTAACTGCTCTGTCCTCTGAGTGTAGAGAAACACATTCTGTCCACGTCATCACCAGCTGCCCAAAGAAGCCTGGGCATTCTCAGAAGAGGAAGGAAGGGGGAGGGACCTATAGCTCACCTTCCTCATGGGCCTCTTCCTCTTCTTCCTCCATTGATTCTTCAGAGATGATTTCTACCTCCTCCTCATAGTAATTCTGGTTGGTGCTGTCATCCAGAGTCTTGTCAAAGATATCAATGCCATTCTTATAGTATTTAATGTCCCTGTCATCATCATCACTGCCTTCATTGTCACCCTCATTGCCATCATCATCACTGCCCTCACTATCACTGCCCTCATCTCCATTGTCACTATCACTGCTGTCTTGGATATTATTACCCTGCTGGCTGTCACCTTCTAGGTTTTTGTTGTCACCATCAGCTTTCTCGTTGCTGGAATCCTCACTGTCATAGGTGTTTTCTTCTGGGTTCTCACTGTTGTCATCTGGACTTACAACAATGCTCTCGGTGTTGTCAGTGACCTTATTGTTGGGGACCTCATTATGGTCAGGATTCTCGCTGTCACACAGGGTCTCATTGACATCAGTTACCTCATTATCAGTGGTCTCAAAGTAGTCGGTGGTCTCCATGAAGTCAGAGATCTTGATGTCATGAATGGTCTCATTGTCAGTGATCTCATCAGTTTCTGAGATTTCACTGAGAATGTCTTCAATGGCATAATGGTCATGAGCATCTTCCATGATCACCATTTCATATTTATTCTTGGATTTACTGTGGGAAAGTTTAAAACTGAGTATAAGGTTAATGGGAGTAACTACCAGTACGGTACTAGGACTTCTAAGAATAGGGGGAAATCTCATTGCTACCTCTGACTATGTAACTTTAAGCCACTTCTGTGTATCTTTTATAGACAGTATACTGGATTATCTCAGTGGTCTCTTGTGCCTCTATAAATCATGTTTGACCCTAGTTTAGTGTCTGTCCTATTTAAAAAGAAAAGCCCAAAACCTCTTAGGCACCATTTCTCTCATCACCTTTCCTTTCCTTCGTGCTTCTTTCTGTTTGTCCTGTAGCCAATTCCTCTCATGTAGTAGCGTACTGGGTTAACCCACAGGTCATTCTTGATAATCTGTTGTGGGGTAGGGGGAGGAGAAAAAAGCCACACGTATAAGCCCCAGAACCCACTCATAATTTCTCAGGCACCCAGGGGTAAGTCTGGCATGACTTTCCCTTGTAGTACCAGGGGGGCTCACCTCAGCAATTCTGTCAGCTTCTGGGAGGCTATGGTTGGAAAACCAGTTGAAGAAGCTTTCTCTGGGATCATGGTTTCTGCGATTATAGGCCTGGGGTTCCTGGCCACGGTGCCAACGTATTGGAGTAGAATGAGACACCAAGCGGCCTAGAAGAAGAGGAACAGATGCATAAGAGACTGGAAATGATAATATTGGGGCCACAGATTTATTCTGAGACTGCCTCTTACCTGAGCGGTTGTGCTGGAACTCCTTGACAATCACCATGTTTGTAAAGTATGGGTTGGTCTGGAAGTACAGCTTCATCTTGTAGCCCATGGAGATATGTCTAAGATCCTGTACCTGCTCAGAGTTGGGGTAATAGTGGTATCTATCCCTTTGTTGCCCTCCCCACCCTCCCCCTCACCTCTAAGGACCAGATTCCTTGGCATCCTTCCTTGTCCTGACCTGAAGATTGGTCAAGTAGCGGAAAATGTCTTCATCACGTTGGTTGATCAAAACTGAAATTCTGGGGTGGTTGAGGAACTGATGAGTGGAGCAGTTTAGGTCAAGGATTTACTGTTCAATGTCAGGTAGGACAGAGCAAAACAAGCTGAAGACAGAGGGTTCCTTCTATGTTTGAGTGATGTATGTGAGTAGGTGAGTGCTTATGCAATGTTAAATCTCAGTGCTAGGTAGCCTTGCTATGGTTCATATTTGCTGAGTGTCTAGATGCGATGGGTCTATGACCATGCCCATGTTTTCCTTTGTCTCTTGGTGATAGGTTCACAAAATACTGTGTGTCTGGGAGCTGAAAGTCCAAGTGTAAGTAATGATGTATTTGGTTGCTGAGGGCCTTTGTTTACATGATGTTACATGTATACGTGCTGATAGCCATTGTCCACATGATGTACGCATGGCTCTGGAGGTTGGTGTGCATAGCCCATGTTGTCTCATATCTAGATATAGAAATTATTTATCTACATGATACCCTGTGCCTGTCTGCTGAGGGCCTGTGATCATGTGACACTTTGTATCATGGGACAAATATATATATATATACATATATATTCTATTAATATGTTAAACTTATGTATTTCAAATACGTTAGATATACAAATATATCTAATGATGAGCTCAACACTCACCAATCATGGATTTGAGGCTCCTGTTCTATCTTTTTCTTCATTTAACCACTGACCTCCACATCCAAGTGGTCTATCTCCTGAATCTTCAGGCGGTTCCATCCCATTTCTATCCTCTCCCCTCTAATGGGGATTTGAGATTTCTAGGCATATTAGCAAAGACCCAGAATTACAGAGCCTTGTGTGGCTTCAGCACCCTTTCTGAAGAGTGTATTTGCCCTCCTTCCTTCCTGTCAGTTCATCAGCTCTGACAGTATCTCCCTCTTCTCCTTTCACTGTGGTCCTATTAATAGGCTGTGTGTCTTCTCTGTTACCCCTCCCTCTTTTACTGTCTGTGATTCATATTTTTTTTAATGTTATGGTGCTACTCTTTTCCCATCTGCATACATTTTATGTTATTTTGCTCTTTTGCCAACCCTCTTCCACTCAATCTAGAATGTTCTGATGGGGCTTCATTCCCATCTCTGACCCTCCCCCACACCCCTTGTTTCTCTTTTGCACACCTCCCCTTTAGACATGGGCTCTGGGCCCATGCCTACCGATGAGAAGGATACTGCTTTGACCCAGAAGCCTGGGATATGCTGGATGATGAGGTCTCTGCGCTCCAAAAAGGGTCTTCGCATCTGGATGAATTTGCGCTTGAGACGCAAGAAGGCCTTGCCTGCCTTGATGTTAACTGCCTCCAGGTCCATTTGAATGCTCTCCAGGGCCTGCAGTATGCTTTCCATCCTCTGGGCACTCCTGCTCTCCTTCACCTTTCTCAGCTTCCTCCTCCTCCTCCTCCGACGACGCTGCCGTTGCCACCTCCTCACACTCTCCTTTTCATCCTCATCATCATCCTCCACTATGATGATAGCCTCTTCCTTCCTCTTTGGACAAACTAACATCTGGGGCCCCCACCCTCCAAAGCTACAGGTTTCCAGGGCCTTCTCTCCAGCAAAGGTGCTGGGCTCTGCAACCTGAAAGTCAATTTCCAGGCTTCCTCCAGGGGTTTCTGAAGAGGGGAGTGTTTCCATGATCCCTGTGGGAGGGGGTTCCCCAAATCCTACCTCGATTGTAGAATCCCAGCCTGGACTCCCAGCACTCAGGGTGAAATACGCACGGATCCCTCCCTCCTCGAGAATGACATAGGGCAGTGGTGGGGGTAGCGTGGGGCCCACCCCCCTCATGTCAGCCAGCACCTGTGCAGCCTCTGTTTCTTCCTGGAGTCTCGGACGCTGCTGGGGTGGAGGCAGGGGCAGTCGCAGGAGGGGCGGGGGTGGCGGGGGCGGCAGGTCTCGCTGACGGACTTCTGAGCTGCTCAGGCGGAGGGTCTTGGCTGGTGGCCCCACATCCGGGCGGTCCATGATGACTGCACTCAAAGCTCAAGGAATTGCACTGGCTCTTCTGCTCTCAAATGAGACCGTCGCCACCCGTCACTTTTGAAGCGGAGCCACCACACCTCACGCGACCAGCTCTGCTCTCCACCTCACTCCGACGTCTCCTCCTACAGCGCCTGCCCAACTCCCACAGCGCCAGTCGCTGAGGCCCCGCCCACTCCTTGAAGGCGTCTGTCCTGCTTACGATTGGCTTCAGGCCTCAGAGGTGGCGTTAGCGTTCCCTCAGCCCTGCCTTCTTTCACGCAATCCGGCTTGCCAACACTACACGTCATCATTTTCTAATTGGCCCCCTTCGCACCCACCAATCATCAGGCTCGCTGCCCCAGTGATGAGAGGAAAACTGCAGGGCGATTGGCTGTGAGGAAAGCTAAGGGAGAAACCGCTCACTCCCGTTCTTGCAACGTTTTATCCAATGGGAAAAGTACCAGTGATTGGGAAGACGGAAAGACTAGACCGGGGAGGGTGAGTGGGAGTGCGCAATCACCAGGAAGCGAGATGTGCTCAAATGAAATCCCCTTGCTATCTCTCTCCCCGCCCACCTCCCTTGAGCAACTACGCACTTCTTAAATCTATCCCTTCCCCCATCAGTTTATACCCCTGAGGAGAGAGCTGTACCCCTCAGATGCAGGCTGTCTTGATATGCCAGTAATTTAAGTATCTGAGGTCTTTGGTTTGGTGGTCAGGTTTTGGCATGGCTTTTTCCATCTCTGCAAAATGGCTCCAGAAACCATCACAGACTCAAAAAGTAACTTCCTCTGCGTCATAAAAAAAAAAAAAGATTGTGATTCAACGAATTTGCTAGATTTTTCTAGAACTCTAAAACTCTCTTTGCCTAAACATTTCTCCTCCTAACCTTTCCTAAGTGAATGCTGCTATTAATTGTACCCTAAGATTTTATTTTATTTTTGGCTGTAGATAGCTAGTCTTTGATGAGGCATGATGGTGGAGTTTTGGCTTTGCTTCTAGAATTCATATCGCAGGTGACTTCCACTGTGACTCTAGCCAAATCACTGCCCCTCTCTGCGCTTGTTTCCTCTAAATTAGACGTTCCTAAGGGAGAGGAGATAATTATTGCCCATTGCAGTCTTGCCGTGATAAGCAGAGGGAGGGAATTCATCACCAGGAGAATGGATAAAATGTAATATGTTTTAGATGAACTGCTAGAATGAGCTTGATCTGTGTATAGCAAAATGGCTGGATCTCTCAAAAACATAATGTTGAGTGAAAAAAGAAACAGAACAAGATTTATAGTACAATACTGTTTATGTAAATTAAAACACATCAACACCATGTATTTTCCACAGATACACATAAGTAAATAAACACATGAACTGTGGTTTGGAAGGACACACATCAAGTACAGAAGAGCGGTGCCTGTGTGGGGTGGGGAAGAATGGGATCAGGCATGGGTGATGAAGGGGACAAAATAAAATAATAAAAGGACCTTGCATGGATCAATGATATAGTGTGCCAAGAACTGAGTAATATGGCCAGCTCAATTCTGTGCACCTGAGGAAATAAGTAAATCAATAGTAAATTAATTGAGTGATAAGAAGTAGGACAGCTGGGTAGATCCCCAGACTCCGGCTTTTTCTTCATATTATCTTTCCTTCTGAATTTAGTCAGAGTTCAACAAAGTCCCAGCTGTATACAGTGGAACCTTCAGAAGACCTCCCAGCTCAGACTGAGCAGTTCCTCTAAAAGCCATTACATTGCAGAGGACCATTTCTTAATCCCTTTGCCTCCACGTTTGACCTCTCCTCCATTCCAAGTTCCTATTTCCATGGTAGTCCAATTTCAGAAATACCTTGTTTGAATTTTGGGGTGGGGATGGAATCTGCAGACTTTGAGAAGAGATAGGTTTCCAAAGCATCCTTTCCCCACCTGGTGCTCAGAAGCTGGGCCAAGGGAACACAACCTTATGAGGTGGGATTTGACTCCATTGACACACACATACATACAAAATTTCAAGGTCCATCTCCTAAGCACTCTATTTCCTGCTGCAGGCACATACTAAGTTTTGTCTCTTCTCCTTGGTGTGTGTGTGTGTGTGTACTCTATTTCCTCACATATAGGTACTTGCTCACATATGTGTACTATGCAAGTTTTCCTCAATATGAGCCCACACACAGTCACACAAGCATATACTATCTCACTCAATCATACCTCCCCACATGTGATCATACAGATAGAATACACAGACATAGAAATGCACACACGCACACACACACACACACAAATGCACAGAGAAAGAGAGAGAAAAAACATCCAATATAACATTGTTCATTCCACTTTTTCCATTTACAAAATCCAATGATGAATCCAGGCAGTTAGAAAAAGGAAATGGAGGAAAACCCTCCTAAGTCTACCCTATTTGCCCTCCCACCTTGGTCTTTGCATCCCAGCCCTTAGAAAGGCATTCCCATCATCATCACTAAGAGAATAGCCCCACCCCAAAGACACATTCCCAGCCTCCCAGATCCTCTGGCTAGCTTTTCCAGGGCCACTCCACACCCAGGGTCATCAATATTTCTTTTGCTTAGAGTGCCCCCTTCATTGCTTTTGGATCAAGGCTTCCTCAGTTCAGGGGCTTTCTTGGGGTAGAGGTGGAGTTTAGGACAAGGGTTTATAAGAAAGGAAAGGGGATGGAGAGATCACTGCCCCAAACTTAGACAAAGAGTTTCAATTTTGTCTCACCAGTCCATAGAACTGCTTTGAAGTAAGCCCAGAGTTGTCTCTGCCCATGGAAAAGAAGGCTTGGGACCTTCTTCCTGTGAAATTTGGGTGTACTCTGCTCCACTTTGGGCATACATAAGGATTGCGGGAGAAAACACTTCTGGGAAGGATATTTGGAAGGGACAAAAAAAGGTCAAGCAGGAATGGACTCAGTTCTACAGTGCCTTGAAGTTTGTATCACTATTGGTTACCAAGGCTCCCAAAGAATTTTCGTTTTCAGAGGAGTAGTGTGAACCCAATTGGTGGGATTTAATTTGGCTCTGACCCCAGGGTCTGCACTTGAGCTACTCTGGGGAGTTCGACTATCTCCCTATACTTCTGTGGATGACTTCCACTGTCAGCATATAACCACATCATCCTTAGCAGGGACTGAAGTGGAAATATATTCCTAGGAAGAAAGGTTAGGGAAACAAGAGGAAGCTTGAGTGTATGCAGCTAAGTTTGGTATATTCTGGTTGAGGAGCACATCTCCCATTCTGCTCTTCATCTAGCAGGGGCACATCATGGAGGCCCTTCTTTGTATGCTCTTGGCTTCTCAAACAGAGCCTCAAGAAACACCTGAGAAGTCTGGACATGGTAGGGAGGGACTGGAGACCTGGCTGGGGATCAAGGTTTGCTAAAAACAACATTACACACAAAGTAGCAATTTAAACATCCTTGCTCCCCGAGAATGCAGCATCTCATTTGGTCCCTCTTGTCTGAAGCCTTAAGTCAATATTTCCTAAACATCCAGGTCTTACTAAAGGATTTGGAAGGGAAGGGAATGGGAACCCAAAGGGCAATCTGCTCTCTGGAAATCTATTTTACAGGAGAAATTTCCCATTGCTTGACAATGTCAAAAGGAGGGACATTTAAGCAAGAAAGCCTGTTTCCTCAGCTGGTGTTAAAAACCCTGCACTTTCACTTTGTTTTCTTTTACTGAACCATTATTTTAGAAAGATAGGAGAGGGGAAAGGGGAAGGAAGGCAGGGAGGGTATGGGAAGAGGAGATTGTGGAAATGGAGAAGGAGGCTGTGGGACAAGCCCCACGAAACTAGAAATGCCCCTTTTCCAGTTCCTCATCCAGTTTCCAACCCTAGGGAGGTGTTGGCAAAATGCCTCAGATACGGGTGGTTTGAGAGCCTGTGTTGAAGCTCAAAAAAGAAGGCTTCTGTCTGGGTTCCACCCTTCCCTTGGTGTTGGCCCCAGAACGGTGATCATGACTTTTCCCCTGCCTATCACCTACTGGCTTGCTTCACATGACACAGTAGGGTTCTCTGGGGGCTGGGGCACCTCCTGCGCCCCAGCAAGGGGCATGAGTCCTCAGGCACTTCTTGAGGTCCTTGTTAAGCAGGAAGCAGACGATTGGGTTGACAGCAGCCTGGGCGAAGCTCATCCAAACAGCAGTGGCCAGGTAGCGGTGGGGCACAGCGCAGGCTTTCACAAACACTCGCCAGTAGCAAGCCACGATGTATGGTGACCAGAGGAGCAGAAAGAGCAGTGTAATCGCGTAGAACATTCGGCCCAGCTGCTTTTCACCCTTGACCTCGTCCATGCCCAGTAGCCGCCGGCTAGCTGCATGCCCATTCTGCCGGATACCCAGCAGAGTTGGTGGCATGGGCCCACGGCCAAAGCCAGCAATCCAGTTGGCAGCAGCCTGGCCGGTAGCCCCAGGGCCATGGAATGTCCAGTTTTGGCTGATGGCTGGCACCATCTGCACTGGCTTCATCTTGCGGTGACGGTACTCGAAGAGTAGCAGCTTGCCATAGACAGCATGTGTGGCTGCCATGAGCACAGCCAACATAAGCATAAAGCCCAGTGTGTCATTTGCTTTGAAGTAGCGATGCTCAAAGATGCACTGGTCCTCCTCTCGGATAAACTTGTAGGTGCCCACGTCAAAGACGGGTGGGAAAGCCATGGCCACAGATAAGGTCCAGGCCATGCAGATGACAGCTGCGCATGTCCAGAGTGTCATGCGCTTGGCATAGAAGCGGTGGTGGGCGATGGCCATGTAGCGGGTGACGCTGATGCAGAACAGCATGAAGGCCGCATGGAAGCAAAAGAGCACAGCCATAAAGGCCACAATCTTACAGCTGAGTGCACTGAAGGTCCATGAGGAGCCATGGCGCACAGAAGCCAGTACAAAGGGGAAGCAGATGGCAGAGCGTATGCCATCAGCTAGGCACAGGTCCAGCAGAAAGTAGTAAGGAGCCTTGTGCAGGGCACGTTCCTTGAGCACCAGCAGGGACAAGATGGCATTGCCTGCCAGGCTTACACACATGATCAGTCCCAGCAACACCAGCTTCACATAAGCCGATGCTGACGGCAGGGACAGTGCTCCGCTCACCTCCTCGGGCTCTCCGGTGGTGTTGGCCATACTGAGGGGCAAGGGCTACCCCCAACCCTAGAGGGTCGGCCAGTCCAGTGTTTGATGTGCCCTGGGGGACTCCATCTGTTGTCTTGCTGAGCTACACCTGCAAATGGGGACAATGGAGGAAGATACAGACAGAGAGACAGAGAGATGAGTGTAGGAGACAGAAAAATGCAGTGACAGAGTAGTAAATAATGAGATTGAAAAATGATGAAAAAGATATGAATGGATAGAAAGCACAGAAACGGAAGGGATGGAGCAGAATGAGCGGGGAGGGAGAAACGGATGAGAAAGAAACAGAGAGGGCAGTTTAGTGTGTCTATGGGCCCTTCCCACGGACTCCCCAGCTACTTCTGCTCCTCCTCTCTTTGCTGGGAATGTTTTATGTCTCCTAATGTTCTCACATTCCTCTTTCGTCCTCCACAGGAGGGTCTATAGGGTTGTTGATGTTGGTGAAACTCTTATTCCCTTTTACAAGCCCTAAGCTTGTATTCAAATATTTCTTTTTTTTAACTGCTACCCATAAACTAGTACAACTATGTACACACGTTTGTATATACACATGCACACACACACAGTCACCTCAACTAAGACTTTTACATACTACTAATCCTAACTGTAATACGTCCATTCTTTTCTATTATATTTCATGTTTTGTTTTGTTAAACTATTGACAGCCACTCATTAAATTTCTTTCTGTCTTTTTCTCTCTCTTCCATTTCCTCTCTTACTCCCTTACCTTTTTTTTTTTCTTTTTTGCTGTACTGGGTATTGAATTAAGGGCCTAAGGCCTGGTAGGCAAGAGCTCTACCAATGAGCCAAATCCTTAAACCTCCTTTAAAATTTGCTTTTTAAACTTTTAATTTTTTAGTAGGGTCTTGTGGAGTTGAACAGGCTGTCTATGAACATTTTCCAGAGTCCAGGTAGGTCTTGAACTTGGGATAATCCTGCCTCAGACTCCCTTGTGCTAAGATTACAGCTCTATGCCATCATGCCTAGTAAAATATCTCTATTCATGGTCAGGAATGTGTGCAGTATGCTCTGTGAGTAGTAAGAAGACTAATGTTAAGTGCAACATTTCAGAGACACAGTGGTAGGCATGCAGAAGACCAAATGTTATAGGCCTACAGATTAGGATGAGGCCTCTGGCTTTTTACATTGTATTTATGTAGGATTATGTATGAATATAAAAATATAGGTATGCTTGTATTAGTTCATTGAAAAAATATTTCTTTACATTAAGTCATGTACTGTCTTAGGCACTGAGCATACAGCTGTGAATCAGACAGACAAAAGATTCCTATTCTAGCACTTTGGAGTCAGAGGCAGGTAGATCCCTGAGTTCTAGGCCAGCCTGGTCTACAGTGTGAGTTCCAGAACATCCAGGGCTACACAGAGAAACCTTTTCTCAAAACCAAAAACAAACCTACTATTACCAGCAAAAAAGATCAGTACTCCTGTATAATTGACATTATACAATAAATTGGCAATAAAAAGGAGACATGTGAAGTTAGTATATCAGATGATGACAATATTATAAAATATAATCATAAAGAAAGCGAAGAGGATTTAAAACGCTAGATGTGAGGAGGGTATTGCAGTCTTTGATGAGGTGGCTAGGGAAAGCATCACAAAGAAGGAGTCATCTAAGCAAACAGGTGAGGAGGTAAGTACTGTGGCTGTTTGGGAGAAGAGAACACTAGGCAGAAAAAAGTCAGAAAAAAGGCCCTGAAATGGAGCACATGGCACAGTGGCAAAAAGCAAAAAAAAACATGGTAGGTGGAATACTGAGCAAGGGGCAAGTGTTAGGTGGTGATGTCAGTCAGAGAGTTGGCAAGGACACGTCATAGAGTCCATAGTAAGGACTTTGATTCAGAATTACTTGGGAGGGTTTTGAACAGAGATAGGATGTGATTCCCATTCAGGGTTGAATAAGATTTTATTTGTTGCTGTGAGAATAGGGTATGCTGCATAAAGTTAGCTATGTAGTAATCCAGGTAAGAGGTCATAGCATCTCCATGCACGTTTCCTTTCTCAAAAGAATCTCTCCTAACTATATCATTTACGCTTTGAATTTAGGGTATTACTTGCCTCATCTTATTAGAACAGAAGCTCCACAAGGGCAGGGTAGGTCCCATCCCCTCTAAGAGATCACTAACATGTCCAAAGTAGGTTCCTGGTGAAAAGATGACAAGTTAGTTGGCTGAAGAAGTAAAACAAATGGTGGGTGCATAGGGCTCCATGGAAGCAGTCACCCTGGATTTAGAGAAAGAGCAGCCTGGGAAGTAGGAGAGTGCCTACAGTGTGCAGACAGGCAATGTGGCCACATGACAAAGTTACAGGGTTTCCTAGATGGAAGGTTATGGAACTGAAGCAGGATTACAGTTGGGCCTAGGAATGGACTGGGGGACAAGGTAGGGAGATGGGTCTTGAAGTAGATGTCTTCTTGCTAACTCCTTCCTAGTAGAGTTGGCCCCTTTGCATTGTTATCTAGATCAATACTGTTTAAACTGTTACCTAAAAGCAGTGATCTTTTTTGACAGAACAATACATCTTATAGCCAATGGCTTACTTAAAAAGAGAGTATGCAAGGGTAGGGGTTGGAGAGAAACACACACAGATCTCTTGAAGTCCCTCAAGACCTGATATTTCCCACCCCTCCCAGAACTGCAGACAGCCCTCCACTTTATATGTGCAAAGGTGCACACACAATATGCCTTAGCTTTAAGGGTAAGCAAAGGGTATTAGGTATAGAGGCAGAGTGATTGTTAGGGGTAGTCAGACACACAGGGAATGACAAAGTAAGCGAGTCATTTGTGTGACAGGCAGATGGTAACATAGAAGGAAAGAGAAAAACAGAAAAAGAACAAGGGGACAGATAGAAATGGAGAAAAAGAATGGAGAAAGAATGGCTTAAAAAGAGACATACAGATTACATAGAGCAACAGCGAATGAGCAAGAAAGGAGACAGAAAGGGTGAATCAGGAAAACGACAGGACAAACAAACAAAACCATCTAGAACATAGCTTCTACACCTTGGGCTGTAACTCCCTCTGGGGTTACAGAACTAAATGTGGAGGTTTCAAGAATTTTACAAAATTTGTGGTTGTGTAATGACCAAAATTTAATTCAAAATCAAAGGTTCTGTGAATCCCACATGTTTCTAGCAGCAGTTGCTTGTGTTGCATTATACATATGTTACTAAGGCCGTGGTTTTGAGCATACACATGCTTTACACTGCACACGCCACCATACAATCCAATGCCAACAATGCTACCTGAACTACTTCGGCTAAGACTTGACACTACTGTATGCTGTGAGTTGTAGTGTCTCTGATGTACGCACACTTTTTTCTTTTATAAAAATGTAATTGTTTAAGTACAGAAAAGAAAAACTTTTAATACTTTCCTACTGTCATAGAAGTATCGAATTAGTATGCCAATATACTTTATTGAATTAGAAAGTCTGATTTAAGGAAAAAAAGCCGTTCCAGCTGGATCTCTATGAGTTCGAAACCAGCCTGGTCTATGTAGAAAATTTCAAGGGCTGTCAGAGCTTACATAGAGAGACCCTGTCTCATACACCCCACCTCACTCCGAAACATAAAAAAAAATAGTTTTGACATTTGAAATGCTTATTTGAGTGTCCTAAAAAATTATTAGATGAATTTGGGGTTGGGAATAGGACAGAATTTCCAACAATTTTTCAAATGTCCCTAACCACACTTCCACCATTTTCTGCTAAGTGTTGAAGTGAAGTGAGGTTCTCAGCAGTGGCAGGTATACCATCAAGATATCAGTCAACTCTTAAAAACATTGAAGAATCCTTACATGTTTTGGTATCCAATAGTCAGAAGAGATTGAATTATTTATGTAAAAAAAGTGCATCCATCTCAGCATGCAAATTTACTTTTGTCCTTAATGAATAGAAAAATTATATGTATGCCTGCGAATTGTTTCAGATAAACTTGTTAATAGTAAATGGTTCATTTCTACACTTATTTTATATAACTATATACATGGGGTTGCATAAAAATTTTCTTAGGTTAAAGGGGTCATCAGGAGAAAAAAAAATCAAGGAACCCTGATGCAGAAGGCTCAGGAGAGATGAGAAGGCAGCGAGAGACAGGTAGACACAGAGACAAAGCATACAAACATGCAGAAAGGGACACATATTAGCCTGAGAGGTAAATAATGTGTAGCTTAGGGTGTCAGTGAAAACAAGCATTGAAGTTAAAACCAACTCCCCCTTCAAAACAAACAAATAAACAACAAAGACTTCCAAAAACACAAACATAGCTTCATGGACAGCAGTACACACACACACACACACACACACACACACACACACACACACACTGCGCCAGAGGTGCGCTGTGCAGGCATAGATGGAGGTAGTTACACACACACACACACACACACACACACACACACACACACACACACACACACACACACACACACACACACACTGCTCCAGAGGTGCGCTGTGCAGGCATAGATGGAGGTAGTTCTTGTAGATGGAGGTACCAATAGATGGAGGTAGTTCTTGTACCCAGCTTAGTGCCAGGGTTTTGTCCTTTACAAAGACATTACTGCCCCCTAGGGGACATTTTGGAAATCTACAGGAACGGAGTGTATGTGTGGAGGGGAGGGGGAAGGAGAAGGTGGGATGGGATGAGATGCGGTAGATGGAGTTTGCCTCATGTTAAGAGTGTAAGATGTCCTATTATTTAGAGGTGTAGAGAGAGTACGCATCACTTAGTGACATGTAGGATAGTCTGACATTATTCATACATGTCCTGCAAATCCTAGGATTTTGAGATTATAATTAGTTGAGCTTAGAATCTTTTTTATTAATATAAATGAAGTTTATTTTTCCTTCTAGTTTTAGCATACCTGGAATGTGAATGTCATGTGAATCAAGAGGAGACTGTATTTTGCTTTTCAGTGTACTTCATTAGTTTGTGAAATCCCAATATGAAGCTTCTGCCTATCATTTTCCTGTATTTTGTGTACCTGGCTTTTCTTCTGAACTGCATTTACTTAGTATAAGCATTTATAAATCTCCAACTATTTTCTTGAATCCCCTGAAGAGTGCCACACCCAACCATTTTTACATCTAAATAAAATCATTATAAATCATTTATTTATATTATAGTTCATAATATATATATATATAGTGTAGGTAAGGTATGAACTTCTTTTGAAAGGACATGTGCAGAAATATATTGTCTACACACTCCATTTCCAGATAAAAACAAATTTTATGTAACAAGTTTGTTACATAAAAGACACATTAAGTGAGGGCTAAGAACTGGTTATCAATGTAGATACACTGACATACTGTTTCACATATACATATTTAATGGCTCACAACCCTGCCTCCCTATAGAGTTCTCCTAACACACACATACCGCACACACATTCACACATGCCACACACACTCACACACATGCCACACATACTCAAACACACACACACACACACACTCAAACACAAAGCAAACCTACTGTCACTTTACACATAAACTCCTAAATATCCACTGAACTGATATATCTGATTGCTTAAATATTTCCATACATTCAAAATCTCACAACAGCATAATGCATATACACATATACAAACACTGTTACAAAACTAACATTCAGATTAGATATCACTCACACCATCACATTCACAAGCACTTGAAATGTGCTCCCCAGGTATGTATACACAGATAAAAACCCTCTGAGATACCAGATATATTTGAATGCAAGTAAAAAAATTGCTCACATATAAGACTATCCTCTAGCAAAAAGAAACTAACTTACCTCCCCTCACATGGTACACTCAGCAGTACAGATATGCACATCCTGGCTCGTATATGCACCTTCCTATTAAAATATAAATATAAACTCTCACTGATTTATGGAAGTGTAACAGCTCTAACATATCCACAAAAGAATTGGGAGGCTTACATGCTCTCTAACACACACTTCAGCAATATAGCAAGTGCAGCTAAAAACAGAGACAAACACTCACTTGCATATGCAGACACTTGCACATGGGCAAATGTGTGTAAACATACTTATTTGCTCTTACACACATAACTGACATACACATCCAACAGCAGGGATAATAAAAATCTGCTTGTGTGCTGAAATCAGCTAACCTTGCTGGTATATGTGGAAACATGAGTAGAGCTACCTGGCTGGTAGGTACTTGCTTCACCAGGAAGCTTGAGGAAGAACAGGTACAGGAGGTTGTACCAAGAAGTCTTCTGTGTTTCAGTAGCGTTTTATTAAAACCATCCCAGACAGTTTGATTATTACCTTCCACTTATCACAAGTGAGGTTTTTGGTTTGGTCTGTATCTATGTGTATGTTTTTTTGTTTGTTTGTTTTAATGTTGTCTTGTTCTTTTTCTCACCTACAGAACTAGAAAAGTTGGGGGCTGTTGGGTCAGTGCACTTGTAGTATGCTTATGCTTCTAAGAGGGATAGAGGAGAGGATGGAAAGGGAAGAGGAGGACGGGGAAAGAGCATTTCAGGATTATTGCTATGGACCACAGTTTGCTTATCTCTTCTCCAAAAGTGCTCGGGAGTAGAAGTGATCAGATACTGGACTCTTTCCAGTTCTGGAATATTTGTGTAGATACAGTGCATCATCTTTGGGACCTAAATCTAAATATGCAGTTCATTTGTGTTTTGTATCTACCTTACATACGGCATAAAGGTTAATTTTCAGCACTATTTTAGTGTGTCTAAATTTTGTCTGTGTCCTGTCCCAAGATGATGGGTGGGAAACTTACCACTTGTGGCATCCTGTTAGCATTAAAAAAATTCGGATTGTGGAACATTTCAGATTTCGGATTATGTATTGCATTTGGTGTTCCTAAAGAGAATATATTTATTTAGTTAATTTTTGATTGCTATTTCTTTATAAAAAGAACTCTCTATCACAGTGATCTCAAACATAAAAACACAAGAGGGAACACCACAGTGAACCTTGGTAGACTCAGTGTCTAAATATATCAATTATGAATTCAGAGGTCAGTCTTTCTCCGCCCATAGCTCTATCTGCTTCTCTTAACTATCAGTTTTGTAAGCCATAATTACTATACTATTTCACCCATAAACATTTCATTATCTGTTTTTAAAGGATGAGGATTTTTCTGTAAACATCATAACAAAATATTATTATTTTTAAGTGTATTTATTGATTTATTCACTATTGGTATCTGCCGTCCCCTTCAATAAAATATATAAGGGCTGGGCATGTAGCTTAATGGTAGGTAGAATGCTGGCTTACCATATATGAGGCCTGGGGAGGTTGGTGATGGAGATAAGAAAGGAAGGAAGGAGGAAGGGGAAAGGAAGGATGGAGGAATGGAGAGAGAGAGACAGAGAGATATATTGATTTGGAATTTTTTTTCAAACAAGGTCTAGGTAGCTATGGATGACCTCATAATTACCATGTTCACTACACGAACATGTTGACCTTTAACGCCTAATAATCCTCCTGCTTTAGCCTCCTTAGCACTGGAATTATAGGCATGAACCACCATATCATCTAAGATTCAGATTTAAAACCAAAAAAAAGCACTTGGGGCTGGAGAGATGGCTCATACTGGTAGCACTAAGTGGATTCTGTGAGTTAAAAAAAAAGATAGCACAGAGCTGGAAAGACAGTACAGATATAATGAACACCTGTTGCTCATGGAGAGGGTTTGTTTTTCAGTACCCACATTATGGTTCACAATCATCTGTAACTCCAGTTCCAGGAGATCTGACACTGTATCACCCTTGTGGGCACCAGGTATGCACACAATACACACACACACACACACACACACACACACACACACACAGGCAAAACATACACATAAAATCAACAAATCTAAACTAAAAATTTTGAAGAACTTGGGAGTACAAATCAAAGAACCAAGATATTTTATGAGATAATTAGACTGTTCTTTTTCTTGTTGTTGTTGTTGACTATTTTCATACAGAGCTCTGTCAGCTAGTGACAGGGTTGCAAGGTTAACAAGAAAAGCTGGGCCAAATTTTACAGGCTAGCATTGTGCAGGGAAACTTTTGATAATGTATTTGGGATGGATGAGATAAAAAAAAAAAAGAATAGGCAAAGGGACAGTTACAATTGCTGCTAATAGGAGACACACTGGTGACAGGTTAGAGGTGGCACTAACCCAAGAAAACCTATTGAACTGACAGGAGTTTCATTACACATTGTTTTATGGATGTTGTCCTTATATGCTTAGTCTATAGTACTAATCAGACATCCTGAAGAGAAATGCAATTAAAAAAATAAACTAAGGTTAATATGTGCAAAATATTCATGGGGATATTTTGAAGTATTATGGGAATTTCACAGCTCTATGGATTGATGTTACTGTTTTTGCTTTTTCTTTTGTTTAGAGACAAGGTTCCATTATGTAACCTTGACTGGCCTGGAGCTCTATATGTACACCAGCTTGCATACTACTGTTGTGAAGACAAGCTAGTTTTGGTAATACCAGATTTACTTCTAAAACTTGGTAAGTATAATTTCTACAATACATGATGAACTAACTAAACGATTAATTTAACTAAATTGTTGATGATGAAGAAACAAAACTGTTCCCATGTATCTTTTCGTTTTCTGTGAAGAATTGAAACCATACACATTTTTCTGTTTTAAATCTAAGTGTGTAGGAATTTTGTAAAAAAATATTCTGAGGGGTGGTAAGATGGCTCAGAAGGTAAAAGCAGTTTCTGTCAAGACTGAAGACCTAAGTTCCCTTCCTGGGACTCACATGGTTGACAGAATGTACTCCTGAAGGTTGTCCTGTGACTTCCATATATGCTTAGTGGCATGTGTGAACCACCCCTGCCCTGCCAAACAATAAATAAATAAATGTCATTTTTAAAAAAGTGTCATAAACTAAAAGAAACATTCAGTTACTTCTTTGTGTGTGCTCCTTTTGCAGATTTGATACTCACTGGCTTCAACCTATCTCTCCTTGAACATATAATAATAGAATTACATGAAAAACCAACAGCCGTCTTTTTTCTTTTCTTTCTTTCTTTCTTTCTTTTTTTGAATCAGGGTATTATGCAGTCCAGCTTAGTCTAGAACACTCTAAGTAAATGAAGATAACCTTGAACTTCTGAACCTCCCGTCTCTACTGCTCCGGTGCTGTTGGGGATTGAACTCAGGACTTTGTGCATGTTAGGCGAGCACCATGCCAGCTAAGCTACATGCCCATCATGTCATTGCGGACACTCAAAATACTATATATCATCAGGCAACACTGACATGGCTTATAGATTCAAAGGAAAACTTCAAGTTAGGAAAATGGAGGTTAGGTATGGCTCTTGGAGTGATGTCTACTTGGTGTTTGCAATCTGAATGATTGAATACGTCCAGAGCCAAGTCTATGTCTACTTAGAAGAAATGTTTCATCATTTTGAGTATCTCAAAATGAAAATTATCTGTCAGATTAAAAATTTATGAGCACTTGTTCCCAGAATTTTATGTCCGGCGGGGAGGGAGGCACACGTGTGGAGGTTAGAGGACGATCCTTGGTTTGCACTTTGAGACAGGGTTTTTCTTGTTTGTTGTTGTCTATGTCGTGCTAGCTGGTCCCAGAACTTCGGGAGTTCTCCCGTCTCCACTTCCAGTCTCAGGTATGTGCATTGGGGTTACAGATGCACACTTCAAGTAGGCTCTGGGTTTCTGAATTTGTGTTCTCATGCTTGCATGCCATGTTTTTTTTAAGTAGGCTTTGCTAACCTGCAGAATCATACACATACATCTGTGTTCCATACATTCAAGTGAATTATGAAAAAAAATTAGGACTAAATGTGCCCGAGCCACCTCCTTGGTTACCTTATAGTGGGAGACCAAGGTAGAAGTTATATGTGGCCATATATGTGTGTGTGTGTGTGTGTGTAGGATATTACTTGATCCTTGTTTGTTGTTGTTGTTTGGAGTTTTATCAAGAAATATATTTACTGAACTGATTTGCCAAATTCACCTAAAATGAGAAAAAAAAAGAATGAACAAGTCACGCTAGTCATGACCAAAGGCTCACAAAGAGTGACCACTGATACTGATCCCTATCAATTGCTATCAGTGAATTTAAAAAGCTATAGTGTGAGCGGAGTATAGTGGCACACGCTTTTAATCCCAGTACTCAGGAGGCTAACTTGGTTTACATAGCTAGCTCCAAGCTGGCCAACTCTAAATAGTGGATCCTGTCTCAAAAAAAAGTTATACTCTGAGATGGGTGTGGTGCATGTCTGAAAACACATTTGGGAGGAAGAAACAAGTTTTATTTTGTTTCTTTTTTGCGGGGACAGGGTCTCACCATGTGGTTCTGACTATATTGGAACTCACTATGGAGACCAGACAGAGCTCAAATGCATAGATCCATCTGTCTCTGCCTCCCAAGCAGTAGGATTAAAAAGGTGCACCCTACCACACCGTGCTAGGAACAGCAAGTTTGAAGCCAGCTTTGGCTACACAGTGAGCTCTAGACCAGCAAGACCCTGTTTCAGAAAAAGAAAGAAAAGAGAGAAGGAAAGGGAGAGAAGGAGGGAATAAGAGCATTCTAGTGTGTCATGAACTAACCGCAAAAAGATTTTATTTAAAAGATGTATTCAAATTCAGTATGTAATAAATCCCCTAAAACATTTCAGTTTTTCCTTATAATTGTATAATGTGAAGAAAATGTAAGGAATTTTTCATCCAGCTCCTGTACCTTTAAATCGTCTTTAGTTTACTCTAGTGTGCCATACAGATTTTACTTTCTTTGGATGTTGACTTGTGTGCATGCCCTAAAATGCTCACATCTAGTCACATGGCATGTAAACATGAACACACATAGGAAAATATATGGTGGATATGGGCACATGGACTTTCAAATTTGCACTCATATTCAGAGTTAAATCAGCTGGTAAATACAGTTAGGCTCTCTCTCTGCCTCTCTCCCTCACAAATGTGGATGTAATTTTGTACCCATTCAACAGCAAATCACTCAAGGGTATACAACATACAGACACTGGCATAGGCAGAGACACATTCACTATTCAAAATCATTCAAAAGGGCACTTAGAGATGTACCTACACACAAGTCTAATTGCATAGACTTACACTTTCAGACACAGTCCTGCTTGTGCAGGCATCAGAATTGACATTCAGACAGGGGTCAAGTCTTGCTCATGCCTTACAGATCCATCCAGACCTTCTTTACCTCACACTGGTTCATACACTAAAACATTGGAGATACTACATTTACATTTTATTTTAAAGATATTTATTTATGGACGTTCATATGTACTCCAGGCACACACACAAAAGTAAAAACCAAACCAATCAAACAAAAACCAACAACCAACTTTCAGAGTTCTATCTTTCTACCACGTAGGTACCAGGTATTGAACTCAGGCTGTCTGCCCTGATGGCAGGTAACTTTGTCTATTGAGCCATTTCACTGGCCCCAAACCTTCTACTTAATAACAAGCCACTCTCACAAATCTGTCAGAGTCATTTACACATAGCATCGACACACTTGCAAGCATATTACTCAGGCTCGTAGCTGCACAGAGAGGCAATCAAGCAGATGAAACAATGCAGACTCATGCGTCCCAAACCCACATAACCACTGAGGCTTAGAAACACACGAACACAAATCTTCACATGCACACACATTGATTTACATGTGCACATTATACCCTCATTGAACAACATAGATGTGCACATTCATCACATATAAATAAATATCAACCTTCTGAATTTGATGGAACAGAGACCCATATGCACACATGTACATACTGGCAACCTATAAGCTTAGTTTCATAGTCAGTTAACAGTACAGTGGCATGTGTGTACACAAAATCATCTTCACATATGTATATACCTGCATTCTCACAGATACTTTACATTATCACACGTATGGGTGTGTGTACTCATATACCTAGTGATGTGTATGCTAGCAAACATACACAAGGAGATCAATGTCCTTCCACTTACCCTTGAGCACACTCTTTCTCACACATCAGTGTTTCTATATGAACACTGAGATACTTTATAACTATAAACCAATTTTCCTATATCAGCACACTCTTACCTAGAAAGAGGCTAAACTCATTTTTTAAAACATACACTTGGGCACATATAATGAGGCAAATATGCACGTGGAAACCTCCTTGGTAGCTGTAGATGAATGTACACTGTTAGCCTTTAGGATGGGGATAATTGTACCGTATATACGGATGATACAGACAGGTAATATAGCATTGTTACCTGTAATAAGTATTTCCTCACGAGAAGGCTCATTAGGTGCTAGGCACTGTCCGAAACACTCTTAGTATATTAATTCAGCCTATCCTAACATTACAAGAGAGGTAGTTTTATTTCTTCCATTTTATAGATAAGAGACTGGGACTTTATTGAGGTTATGCGATTTACTCAAAACCACACAGCTCATAAACAGTAAACCCAAAGGCTGCTCAAGAGACCTTGCAGACCCACTTTATTCACATTTAGAAATATATTTACCTTAAACATAAATTTAATAATATACATATATATTATTAAATATATATTCAGGCACATGCATGTATATATGTATATATACATATATATTTCATATATGTGTATATACTTCAGGCATGTGCATACACAAGCCGGTTCACGTTTACTAACACACTTAGGTACAAATGGTCATTCATACTGAGTTATGAATAAGTTCACATTACAGACATTTTTGCCGAGATATATATGCCCGATAAAATATATACACATGTGGTCACAATCATAAACTTTACTCATAAATAATCACACTATTGAATACACAAAACATCAAGATACAGCACCTACAAAATAGCCATATAAATCCATGTTAGATATCTTCCCAACTGAAATGCACAGATGCACACACTATCCAGATATACCTGCATACATGCTAGATTCACTCATCTCACATCAGCATACATTTTCTCTCTCACACACACCACTTAGACTCTTCTCCCCATCTATCCAGAGAACCGTACATATCCTAGTTAGATATACCCACATTTTCACAAGCCCCAAACCCAGATATATACACATTCATTCTCTTTCTCACACACACCCCTCAGATACACCCACTTTCACACATATGCCCAACACCAATACACCCACACTTTCACACACATCCTATTTACATAATTCATTCTCATATATATATATACATATATATATATATATATATATTTGCACCACAAATACACTTACACTTACAGTCACTCTATCCAATTAAAGTCACACTTACACAATCTCCAACTTAGCATGCCCACACTCTTACATATAGTATTTAGATACAGTTAAAGTAACCCCCCCCCACCCACCTTGGAGCCCTCATACCTGTCTTATGTGTAGCTACAATCTGTTTCAAATGCACACTATCAAAACACCCCAAAAGTGAAACATGTACCCTCCGAAAGCACCATACTTAGATACAACACCTAGATACATTCAAGGCTTCCAAAGCCAAAAATATGCCCACAGACACATGTACACACAAACGCATATCACCCAGATTCTAACCTAACAGGATTCATAGAACTCACATTCAAACACAAAATTTTGTCCAGATGTACAGTCATACTTTCTGTTTGTTTCTTTGTCTTATCTCTATCTCTTACACACACACACACAGTCACCTAAGTATATCCATGCTCACTATTCAGACATACCTACATTCAAATCCATTCTATTTCAAACCCACCCACACATTGTCTCACACACAGTCACACTCAAAAAGTCAAACGAAACACAAGAGAGACAAATGCACCCAAGTATTATGAAATGTGGTCACTCATGCACACCATAATCAGATACACAATTACACCAAATTACACATCTTATTAATGTACCTGTCCACCTATGCACACAGTCTTGTGTGTGAATATAATACACTGTGCTATCAATCCCAATAGTCATATTAATAAATGTTGTCCTATGTGCACACAGAAAATATTTTTCATTCATATACTCTTTCCTTATTCCAGTGTGCCTATTTATACTGACATTTCTTTAAATAGATATGAACACATAGGCTTGTTTATGTGCTCTCAAACATGCACATGTAGATATAGACATAATGAAAAATGTTAAAGAATCTATACAGACTTCCACACATAGGCCTATTCACGCAAATATACAATAGATACATCCACAACACATATAAGTATGTTCACACACACACCCTTTCCTGTATGCATGGAACATATGTACTTGTTTTTATGCTCATACACATCATTTAGATGAACCCACACTGAAAGACACATGTGGGAAACAGGAATATACACAATCAGATCCACCTTGGCATCCATTTAGTTGGACATGTAGATTTAGACATCCACATACATATAACCAGACATGTGTGTTCAAAGACAAATTGACACTACACACACACACACATTCAACAGGCTTAGAGAAATACACCAATACTTGGGTCAGAATCAAACATGACCTTTGCTCACCCAGACATACATGCAAAACCATGCCCCTAGTATAGACACAAACCTCTAAAGACACCCACAGTATCCCATATGCCATGATATAGCCTGTTCACACATACATAAATTCATATACACCTACAGTGCAGTAATGAGACATATATATACAAACTATACATGCAGTCATTTGTTTTCATGTATATGCTTAGTTTCAGGTCCAGATGCCCCCGGGTAACAACAGGCTAGGTCCTCTCCCTTCCACATCAAATGCTTCTTCAGGAAAGTCTACTCATGTTTAAAGGTCCCAGCCCTCCCTGTCCCTCAGAGGAAATCTGTTTTCAGTCTCTCTCCTCTTTGGCTCCTCTGCTGACCCCTATCTCTTTGGTATTCTACCACATCTCCATACCTAGAAACCAGCTAGGAAATCCCACTCTCCCCAGTCCAAGGTCTAGATGGGCAAATTCTGCTACAGGTCTGGCTACTGCATGGACCACACCCCAGGTCTACTCAAAGCCCTATAATCTCAAAAGCTTCAGCCATGTCTCCAGTCTCTGCCAACCACTGACCATAAGCCAAACTCTTGCTAATTTCCCCTCAGCAGAGGGACACATACCAGGACCAGGAATTCTGCAGGCTGCAAGCCAGGCCTCTGCTGGTTCATAGTCTGGTGTGTGTGTGTGTGTGTGTGTGTGTGTGTCTGTGTGTGTGTGTACACAAATAGGGACAAGTGCAGGGAAAGAAGCCTGAGTAGGGTAGGGATGACTGTTCACAACTACCTATCATTCCTTACAATTGAGAGGTATGAGCATAAAGCTGTTCTGCTTCCCTCAGTTATCACACTCCATCTTCCCATCTGCTGGTTTCCCTACATCTCTACTGAGTCCCTGGAGAAAAGGTGCTAAATCCTTCCCCTAATCAATAGCAATACTAATCATGATCAACCAGCAATAATATTGACCCTGACACTGCTCAGTGCCATCCTAGGAACACATTTAATTATTTGCATGCGCCAGTTTATTTAATCCCTGCATACATCCATGAAGAAAGGGTTACCAGTCTTTTTGACAAATGGGAAAACCAAGGTTCAACAAGTGACATGCCTCCACTAAAGTTTCGAGCTAGAAGTTAGGAGCCGTGTCCCTAGTAGAATCCATGTTCTCCATATACCAGGTTTTCCTGCACCTCCAGATACAGGGACCTCTGGCTACTGTGTCATAGATCTGGACATCCCAAACACAATATGGGTATCTGAAACAGAAACAGAGAGCCATGTGATAGAAGCCAGGGCCCACAGTATGGGGACCACTATGCTGTTCCTGTCCCCTGTATATTGTCAAGCTCTCTCAGAGCCCAGGGCCTGAATGTGCTCCCTACCCCCACCTTACCTTCCTCTATTCCTATAGCAGCTTCCTCCCACTAGCTGGGACACATCTTCCAGGCTGAGTGAGCAAAAGTATGTTACCTGTATGTAGAGACTGGGAAAAGAATAAAGGAAGGAATGAGCGGTGGTCTGCAGTAGGAGCAGCCTCCTCTTTATATGTCATATCTACCCACCTGCTTGCTGTCCAGCTTCTCTGTCTCTAGCTCTTACACACACACACACACACACACACACAGAGAGAGACAGAGAGAGAGAGAGAGAGAGAGAGAGAGAGAGAGAGAGAGAGAGAGAGAGAGAGAGAGAGAGAGAGAGAGAGAGAGACAGGGAGAGATACAGGGAGAGGGAGAGAGATCACAATTCTGCAAACAAACCAAGGAATCTGGAGAAGGGTGAAAGAGGAAAGGAAGCTGCAGACATTGTGAGAACAAGGCTCAATGTGCTCCCAGGTACCCCTTCCACAGCTAGCAACATAGGGAATGTTCTTGTGTCTAAACGTGACCATGATGATAGAAACAGACCCTGTGAGGGGTTGGGGGTGGGGAAACAGGTGGTGGTATCCTTTCTTATGGGACATTCAGGATTAAGAAAGATAAGCAGTCTTGGTGGTTTGTGTTTGTTCATCATAGCCGGTGATGAAGCAGAGAGACTAACAGAGAGATGGGAAGCATGACAGTGATAGAGGCTGAAATATGTGGGGAGACAGAAGAGAAGTCCCAGTTCCCCTCCTCCCCTGGCTCCTTCATGGAAGGATGCCGACTACTTACCTGGGTTCTCTTAGCAGAACTGTCTCGGAATTCAGGAAGGGGGCTCACTCTGTCTCATCCCTGATAAACCACAGCCCAAGCCACATTGTGGGACCCTCAGTGATCTGGCACCAGTGACACTCCTGCTTCTGTTGCCGTGGATACAGCCTGGTTGGTCTAAATCGCTGGCAGCAAGGGAAGCAGGTGCCAGAGGGGTGCACTTGGTAGAGCTGGAGATGTTGGGGAACACCAGGTGGACAGCACACAGGTTTGGGGTACCCAAGTAGTGGGCAGGTGGGGGTCCTGGTAGGTGATTCTCCCACTACACACTCCCATCCCCATCTTCATGCCACCGCCAATCTGGGAGGGGGCCAGCGCTGGCTCCGCTACTGGTCTGCTTGCTTAGCTGCCGGTTCCCCCCACCCCCCACCCAGTCTGGCCGCAGCCTTTTGTCCTCAGAAGACACGGTCCCAGCGGGGCCTCTGCCAAGCTTCTAGCAGATGCTCAGGGTCCTGGACTCCTCCCTGGGAGCACAGGAGCCATGGCTTGGGAGGGCCCCAGGTTAGGGGCACATTCTCATCTAGGCTAACCCCACTCTCCGGAGGGCCTGGCGAGGATGGAGAAGAAGTGCAGATCCACAGCCAGAGGCAGCAGCAGAGGTGGTGTTGGGGAGGGGATGGACGCCAGAAAGTGGGGGAGGGGGAAAGGGAGAGAAAGGCTGGCCTGATGGCCGTGTCCCAGGTTTTAGATCCGGGTTGAGAAGGGTGGCTCAGAGCATCCAAAGGGGGTCCTGATGCGAGGCGAAGGTACCGTGGACCTGCTGGAAGGAGCTTCCTGGCCCGGGAATCACTTCACTTCACACAAATCCAGGTTCCATGATGCGGGGAACACCTAGCTTGAATAGGGTCTCAGTGAGGAGTCCTGGCCCCTTAGCTGGACCCTGTGTAGCCTGCTGGTCCTCCCCTCTCCTCGATTTGCACAGTCCCTGCCCAAGGGGCGGGTGGAGGAGGGAGGGAAGCAGGGAGAGCAAGGGAGGGAAGAAGGGAGGCTGAGCAGCCAGGAGACTCCCAGCCACCAGCAAGGTCCTCCCTGGGGCGGGGCAGCTGGGGTTGGGGGAGGGGGCTGGCGAGATCAAGAGAACTTGGCTGGCTGGCTGACTGAATGGGGATGCTTGGTGTGGTGGCTGTCCTTGCCAGGACAATAAGTGGCTGACAAAATCAGGCTGAGGCCTCTCTGACTTGAGAGGTGACTTGAGAGGCCTGTGTGGAGGTGAGGAGAAGTTGCCAAGAGGTTGCTGAGAAAGCACCTTGTTCAGGCTACTCAGAGAGGGTAGGGCTCCTAAAGGTCTGGGGTTTGGTTTTGGACAAAGAGTCGGTGGAAGTTTCTTAGGTTTGGCAGGGAAGGCTTGGAAGATAAGGTATATAACCTTATTTAGGGTGGGGTTTTATGAGTAGGCTCTGGAAGCTGGCTTAGAGATAGGTGAAGGAGGAGTACAGACACCCAGCTCGGAATCCCTGTAAGGATATCTCCAATGCTATTTCTACTTTCTCTGGGCCAGAAGGCAGGCATGGACACAGACTTAAGGCTGTGTTCCAGGACAGCAGAAATCAAAAGATGAGAAGAATGCCCGGTGAACAGAAATGTGAAGACCAGGGAATAAGTTTCTGTTTTGAATCTGTTTAAATTGGGACCAAATGGTGCTGTCATGGTTCCTCTAATTTATAGCATTCAATAATTCCAATTCTCTTGATATAAAAACTGTATTTTGTTTTCTTTCCTCATTTGTTGGTTCATTCCTTAAACAGCTTTATGGAGGTCCAGTGCTGGGCTCAGATGATTTGGGTAAATCAAACTTGCTGCCTGCCCTTATGAAACCCATGATCTGCTACGGACCTGTGGGCCTGGAGGTCATGCCCCTGCATCTGGATCCCTCTGGGACCTGTGAAATATACACCCCCAGGCCTGCTCTCTGGAAATATAAATCTGGTAGGTGGGAGAGGTGTGAAACATTTTTAGGAAACCTTTAGGTGGTTATTTTTATATCTCTGAATTTGGGCACCATGCTTTGGAAAGGGATAAAATCCTATGGACTGAACATAAATTCACAATGGAAATTAGAAAATACTTTGGGCTAATCTAGAATGAAAATCATCACCTGAATTATTATGAGATGCTTCTGAGGCTGCGTGGAGGGAACATTTTGTAGTGTTAAATTCGTATATATATTTTTAAAAGAGGCGAATTTGTGTTTTAAGTTAGAAAAAAGATAACAAATTACACTTAAAGAGAGGAAGCAAATGGTATAATTGATAGTAGAGAACAATGGAATAGAAAATAGAGCTACAACAGATAAGATCCACGAAGCTAAAGGGTTTTTGAAAAAATCCTTGAGACATCATGATTTAGGAAGTAAGAAAGCAATTAAAAAGTATTGGAAACAAAGGGGACATTACACTACATCACATTCAGCTAGACTGAGGGGATGTTAGGTTTATGCTTTTATGTTTGCAGTTTTGGATTTTCGATACAATGGAAAGATTTTTGGAAGAAAAAAATTACTAAAAGTCACAGAAAATACAGAATATCTGAGCAATCATGTAATTATGGAACAAACTGAATTTATAATTTTAAAACTTTATATAGAGAGATCTCTAGGAGGCTAGGCAGATGGCCTCAGTAGATAATAACACTTGTTCAAAAAGCATGAAACCCTGAGTTCAAATCTGTGGCAACTATGTAAAAGCATGGCATGGCTATGCCTGCTACACCATCATTGCTGGGCAGAGGCAAGTGGATCCAGAGAACTTGCTGGTCACTCAGCCTAGTTAAAACACAGTGAACGTCCAGTTCAGTGAGAAAGCCTTTCTCAGGGCATTTCTGTGGAGAACAATAAAGGAAAACATCTGATGTTCTGTTTTAGCCTCTGCGCATGTACACATTCACACACTCTCCAGAGACTCTCCAATAGTAAGTTCTGCAAAATCATCAGAGAAAGCCTCCCACTAATTTCCTAATTTTATTACAAATTCTGGACGGGACTGGAGAAAATTTATTGTTGTTCAATAGGTGCAAAAGAAAAGTACTTAAACAAACAAACAAATAAATAAAAAACTCATCGCAAACTTAAGTTTTCTAAGAAGTGAATGAAGTTGATTAAAATACCAGACTTTCCAACATCATCCATGATGGGGAAATATCGAGTGCTTCTTGTGCTGGTTAGCTTTTGTCAACTTGAGAGTCACCTAGAAAGAGGGAACTTCAATTCGGGAAATGTATTTAGTACATTGGCCTGTGGGCATGCCTGTGGGGCATTTTTTTGATTAATGATTGATCTGAGAGTGCTAAGACCACTGTGGGCAGTGCCATTCCTGGGCAGGTGGTCCTGGATGGTATAAGAAAACAAGCTGAGCAAGCCATAGGAAGCAGGCTAGTAAGTGGCAGTCCTTTGTGGTCTCTGCTTTAGCTCCTACTTTTTTTTCCTTTTCTTCCTCTTTATTCTAATTTATTTACTTTGTATCCCAGCTGTAGCCCCATCCCCTATTCTCTCCCAATCCCTCCTTCCCTGTTCCTCTCTAAGTCCACTGATAGGGGAGGACCTCCTCCCCTTCCATCTGACCTTAGCTTATCAGGTCTCATCAGGACTGGCTGCAATGTCCTCCTCTGTGGCCTGGCAAGGATGCTCCTCCCTCGGAGGAGGGGGGTCAAGGAGGACATCACTGAGTTCATGTCAGAGACAGTTCCTGTTCCCCTTACTAGGAACCTACTTGGATACTTAGCTACCATGGGCTACGTCCAATCAGGGGTTCTATGTTATATCCATGCATGATCCTTGGTTGGAGAATCAGTCTCAAAAAAGACCCCTGTGCCCAGATATATTTGGTCCTTGTGGTAGCTCCTGCTTCTTTATTCCTATTTGGATATCCCTTGGAGATGGACCTGCATATATAAGACAAAAATAAACCTGTTCCTCCTCAAATTGCTCTTGGCCAGAGATTATTACAGCAACAGAAAAGCAAACTAGGATATGTTCTAAGACTGGGAACAAGACTAGGTTGCCCACAATAGTCACTTTAATTCCATTGTGCTGAAGGTCTTGGCCAGCGTAAGAAAAAAAAAAAAATATATATATATATATGACTTAAGATATGGGCTGGAGAGATGGCTTAGTGGATAAAAGCACTGGCTGTTCTTCCAGAGGACCTGGGTTCAATTTCCAACACCCACATGGCAGCTCATAACTGTCTGTAACTTCATTTCCAGGGGACCCAACCCCTCACACAGACACACATGCAGGCAAAACACCAATGAACGTAAAAAAAAAAAACCATATAAAAGGCTCCCGATAAAAACTGCAGTACAGGGCATGGAATACCCTCCCTCCCCCATGAGTTTTTGGTCAAGGAAGCTCCAGGTATCTCAAAAATAAAAGCTATTGCTCTTGTCCTTGACTCTACCACACACTTTCATTGTAGGACGAGAGAAATCAATTTAAAACTGAAAAGGAAACTTCTTCCTCCTTTCTGGCTAGCTTTCATAGTGCCAGAAAGTGCTTGGCAGGTAGCTAAGGGAGGAAAGCTATCAATGGTCTAATCAAGTGCTGGACCTTGCATGCTACAATTATGATCTGCTAGGCAAGAAGTACCCATTGGTACAATAATGGTACAAGTGTTATGGGGTAACTAAGCACTTTCTGATTGGACTTCAGGCAGACTCCATAGAAGGAATTTTCATTCCAAGTACTATAATTTTGGTCAAAATCCCATAAATGGGGAGATTATAAACTCTAGGGTAGAACCTGCTACTGTTAGTTTGCTAAATGGTCATGCTGTCAAATTGCCTTTTAAATATAATCATGTTCTACTGCTCATGTATGTGGAATTCCCAAAAATAAAAAATAAATAAGAAATCATATACATTAAATATACTAATTTTTGTATTTCAGTTATATAAAAATAAAACTGATAAAGAAACAGAAAAAAGACAAGAAAAGTAAGCATGCAAATATTTATAAATATGGCTGTGTATAGAAAATTAAATGTCTTTAAACTTATTCGAATTAGAAAAATTATCAGGGTTATAAGACAGGGTTAATATAAAACTAGGCCTTCCTCTGCTCTAAATGCTCTCAATGATTAAAAAATGAAGAAGACATTATTAAAAGTTGTTTTATTCTTTCATACACTTATACAATGAGATATGATCATATCTACTCCCCCTCTTTCCTCCAATTCTCCCTGCATCCCACCCAACACCTCTCCTTCATAAATTCATGTTGTAGTAGTCCAAATGACAGGTGTTCCAAATAGGCTCAGGCATTTGAACTCCAGTATCTCCCCAGTGAAGGGCTGGGTACTGGGGACCATCTCTCCCATGTATTCAGGAATTTGCGCTGCCTTGATCTTGGGTAGGTCTTGTGTAGTGAAGCACAGCTAGTTCTTATGTTCTTCCTGTCTCTTCTTCTGTGATGTTCTCTGAGCCTTGGCTGGAGCAGGGGGAAGTGTTTGGGGGCTGATAAAGATGTATGATTTAGGGCTGAATGCTCACTCAGCCTTTTATTCTCAGCTCTCAGACCAGTTACCCATTTCTGCACTGACCACAGTCCATGCAAAAAGGAAGCTTCTCTAACCAAGGTTGGGAGCAGTTTAGGTCTATAGGTATTTATAAATAAATGTAAATATTTAGAAGCATAAATATTTAGAACACAAATTGACAGCATGGTTATTAGCAAAATAACAAGGCAAAATTACAGCATGGTTATTAGCAAAATAACAATAGAAAATCCTACCATTGGATTCAAGACTGCTCAAGCCATGGGCTTAATTTTTTTTATTGTTTGAGAATTTCGTACAACATATTTTGATTATATTCACCCTCATCCCCAACTATTTTCAGATCCATCCCTTTCCCCATCAAGCAAACTATGTACTCCTTCAAAAATTTTTTTCAAGACCAATCTGTGCTGCCCAATTATTCTTGGAATGTGTAGTCTTTCCCTGGAGTGTACTTGACTAAGTAGGGGCAACACTCTTAGAGAAAACTGTTTCTTCTTCCAGAAGCTAATAAGTGCCAATAAATGCACAGTTAGGAATGAGATTTTGTACTCAACTCCAATCTCCATGCTGAGATTTTGTCTGGTTTGGGATTGTACAGGTTTTGTGCATGCTGTCCTAAAATTGTGTGTTCATATGTACAACTGCCCCACTGTGTCCAGAAGACAGTTTCCTTGTAGACATCTCCAATTTCTGGCTCTTACACTCATTTTGCACCCTCCTCCACAATGCTTCCTGAGCCTGGGAGGAGAGAGTGCAGTATACATATTCAGTTTAGGGCTGATCATTCTACAGTCTTGCACCTTAGCTAGTTGTGGGTCTCTATGCTAACTATTATCTACTGCAAATAAAAGCTTCTCAGATGAGGGTTCAGGAATGCATTGGTCTATGACTATAATGATAAAACAATTGCAGTCATGTTTAATACTATGCCCATTTAGCAGAATAATAGTAAGTGTTTCTCCCCTACTGCCTATAACATGTCTAGTCACAGTTTATTGGCTTACTAACGGTGCCAGGTATAGCTTTCATCTTGTAGAGTGGGACTTATATCCAATCAGAAATTGATTGGTCTCTCTGATGATGCTGATGTTATGCCAATGGGCTTTTCTTTTCAGTCCAATCATTATTGTAGTTGACAGGTATCACAGCTGAGTGTGATTAAGAATTATTTTTCTATTCTAATAGTATTCATGGGATCTTCCATCACTATGAAAGCTAGCCAATAGGGATGAAGCTTCCAGGTTAGCAACAATTTGATTTCTCTGTGTTGAGTGACACCAGTATGTGGTGTGTTCAGCAATAGGATCTTACTGTCAAGTTCTGGAGAGTAAGCAAGAGCAATGGCAATGTCCTGGGGTTTTTTTTTGGCGGGGGGACGGGGAGGAGTCTATGGGAAATCATTGGCTAACAACTCTGAATTGTTTTCTGACAATGAGCATTTTCTCTTTTTTTTAGTTTGTGTGTATGTGTGTTTTAAATTTTTGTTTAAAGGTTATTTTTATACACTGTATTTTGATAATGTTCTCCCCCCACCAGCTCCTCTAATATCATTCCCACCTTCTTAACCACACAATTTCATGTGCTCGCTCTCTCTCTCAAATAAAAATAACATGAAAAACAAACAAACAAACAACAACAAAGACATCCCATTTAAGACTGAGTGCTCTAAAGCCTCTCTCTGCACATTACCCCCATTGTAGATCTCTTTGTTAATTACCATCTACTGCAAGAAGATTCTCAGGGTTGAGTGTGGTGGTTTGAATAAGTTTGGCTATCATAGACTCATGTGTTTGAATGCTTGGCCAACAGAGTGTGGCACTATTAGGAGGTATGGCCTTGTTGGAGGAAGTGTGTTACTGTGGAGGTGAGCTTTGAGATCTCCTATGCTCATGCTCTGCCCAGTGTTAAATGAGAGCCTCGTCCTTGTTGCTTGCAGAAGCCAGTCTCCTCCTGGCTGTTTTTGGATCAAGATGTAGAATTCCTGGCATCTCTAATACCATACCATGTCTATCTGGATGTTGCCATGCTTCCCACCATGACGATAATGGACTAAACCTCTGAAACTGTAGGCCAATCCCAATTAAATATTGTCTTTATTACCTTGGTCATGGCGTCTCTTAACAGCAATGGAAACCGTAACTAAGACAGTTGAGTGATACTGTGCCCCATGACTATAGCCATATGTTATTAGGAGTCATTTGATTGCTGTCTGCCTTTATCAGGATGATAGTAGTAGGCTTTCCTCTAGGCCCATGACCTACATAGTCTCAGTTTATTGTCTATTTCAGCAATGTCAGATATGAGTTCCATCACTTGGAATGGGTCTTAAATCCAGTTTCAAAAAAGTGGTTGGTTACTCCTATAACTTTTGTGCCACTATTGTACCAGTGTATCTTGGAGGCAGATCTCAGTTGTAGGTTGCAGGGATGGTTGCTTTTCTTTTCCAATAGTATTTGAAGTACCTTCCAGCATTGTGAATGCTAATCATTAGGGATGAAGCTTCTAGTTAGACACCAGCTCAATTTCTCCATGTTAGATGATGTAAGTAAGTGTCTTCAGCAGCAGTAAGGACTTTCCATCAGGTTATGGAGGGTAACCAATAACCTTGGCAATAACCTGTGATGATTAGGTGCTGTCTACGAGACCCATTTGGCCAATGACTTAAGATGTACCCAATTCCTGGCAACAGAGGTTTTATTTGGTGTCATGGGACATCCATTTGGTCATTATCTCTTCAATTATATGGTTACTTCATTTAAATTCCTCCCATATATAAATATATTTTAAGAAGTTTCTTCAGTAGTAGATTTCAATATGGTTTTTCAAGTGGCCTTTAGTTTTAGTTGTCAGTCCTCATATTCCTTCACCCTACACTCCCATTCCCATCTCTATTTAATCTTCTTATTATAGTTTACCCTTTATCTCTTTATAATCTTATACTCTATTTCACATTTCCTTAGAAGAGCCCTTACTCCCCCCACCCCCATGGTCACTTACTAGAACCTAACTACTGTGGTTCTTTGGACAGAATCACACATACAAAAAGCTGAAAAGCTAACATTCACATATAGGAGAAAAGTTGCAATATTTTTGGGGGGAGGTCTGGGTTACCTCAGTCATGATGATTGTTTCTAGCTCCACCCATTTACCTGAAAATTTCATAATCTCATTTTTCTTAATAGATGAATAGTATTCTACTGTGTAAATGAGCCACATTTTCATTATCCGTTCATGAGTTTGTTTCCAATGTTTGGCTATTAGGCATAGAGTGGCAATGAACATGCATGAGCAATTATCTCTGTAGTAGGATGTAGAGTCCTTTGGGTATATGCCCAAGAGCGCTATAACTGAGCTTGTGATAGATTGATTTTTAGCTTTTTGAGAAACCTTCACACTCATTTCCATAGTGGCTGTAACAGTTTGCACTCACACTAGTAATGAATAAGTGCTCCTCTTTCCCTGCATTCAAACTAGCATGAGCTGTCATTTGTTTTATTGATCTTGGCCATTCTGACTGGGGTAAGATAAAATCTCAAAGTACTTTTAATTTGCATTCCCCTGACAGGAAAAGATGTTGAACATTTCTTTAAGTGATTCTCAGCCATTTGGGTTTCAGTTTTTGGGACCACTGTGTTTAGCTCTTTATCCCATTTTAAAATTAGGTTATTTGTTTTCTTGTTCAGGTTTTTTTTCAGCCCTTTGCTTACTCTATATATTAACCTTATACTGGATGTATAATTGGTAAAGATCTTTTCCAATTCTGTAGGCTGTCACATTAGTGGAATAATAGTGCCCTTTGCTATACAGAAGCTTTTTAGCTTCATGAGGTCCCATTTGTTAATTGTTGAGCTTAATGCTTGTGCTATCAGTATCCTGTTCTGAAAATTCTTTCCTATGCCACTGAGTCTGAGCCTATTCCCTACTCTCTTTTCTATCAGGTTTAGGGGCCCTAATGTTGAGGAACTTGATCCATTTGGGGTTGAGTTTTTTTGGGAGGGGGTTGAATTTTATGCAGAGTGATAAGTATGGATCTATTTGGATTCTTTTACATGTAGCCAGCAGCTTGACTAGAAGCATTTATTGAAGAAGCTGTCTTTTATCCAGTGTGTATTTTTGACTTCTTTGTGAATAATCAAGTGTCTGTCAGTGTATGGAATTATGTCTGGGTTGCTGTTGAGTATTAGTATTTATTATTGATTTATCTTTTAGTTAAGCAGCAGTTATCCCTAAACCAGCTGTATACCCAAATCACCACACAGAGACTAGAATTTATTTAATTATCCCAGAGCACAATGCTGGGCAATAGTCATTCCATCCTAAACCTCCAAGCCCGCATATCTTCCTCCCATTCAGATTGCCCAAATTATACTTGCTTTTAGTCATATCTTAGGTCCTGTTCATCTCTCCTTGTGGTTCCAAGTCCTCTCCTGCCAATCTCTGCTCTCTGACTCCTCCCACTTGCTTCCTTCTCCTCCCCTCTGGACCAGGATGTCCCACCCTATTCTCTCCATTGCTCAGCAATGTGGCTGGTTGCTTTACTGACAATAAGAGAACAAATGGTAGCATGTTTACATAAACTTGAGACAGGTGATACTTAGAATAAACATGCAATTCTATGTCTGGATTGAAACTGGATCGTGCGGTAGAGCAAGAGTAAATTATATACATTCCACAAGAACATTATACCAATACTGGGTCTTCAATTTTATTTCACTTACCAATGTGTCTTTTTATGACATTAAGCTATTTTTATTACTATAGCTCTATAGATTGAAATCTGGGATGGTGACACCTACAATAGTTCTATTATTATTCAGGATAATTTTATTTATCTTATTTTTGTGTTTTTCTATAAAAAGTTAAAGATTTTCTTTCCAATTTCTGTGAAGAAATGTGTTGAAATATTGAATCTATAGATTGCTTTTGGTAGGATGGCCATTTTTATGATGTTAATCTTATTGATCCATGAGCATGGAAATCTTTTCTTTTTTATTATTATTAATTTTTATTATTTTTATATTAATCACATTTATTTACTTTGTATCTCAGCCGTAGCCCCCTCCCTCATTCCTTCCCATTCCCACCCTCCATCCCTCATCTCCTCCTTGCCCCTTTCCAAATCCACTGCTATGTGAGGTCCTCCTCCCCTTCCATCTTACCCTAGCTTATCAGGTATCTTCAGGACTGGCTGCCATGTCCTCCTCTGTGGCCTAGCAAGGCTGTTCCTCCCTCGGAGGGGTTGTGGGGGGCAGGGGGAGAGTTAAAGGAGCCAGTCATTGAGTTCATGTCAGAAATAGTTCCTGTTCCCTTACTAGGGAAACCCACTTAGATGCTGAGCTACTATGGACTACATCTGAGCAGGGGTTCTATATCCATACACGGTCCTTGGTTGGAGAAACAGTCTCATAGAGGACCCCCGTGCCCTGATATATTTTGTCCTTGTGGAGCTCCTGTCCTCTCCTGGTCATATTAACTTCCTCTTTTCATTTTATGGTGTCTTCTTCAGTTTCTTTCTTCAGTGTCTTAATGTTTTTATTATGGAAGTCTTTCATTTGCTTGATTAGAATTTCCCCAAGATATATTACTTTTGAGGCTATTGTGAAAGGTACTGATTCTCTTATTTTGTTCTCAGTATGTGTTCAATTTGCATATAGGAAGGCTACTGATTTTTACGTGTTAATTTTGTATTCTGCTAGTTTTCTAAAAGTGATCACCAGCCATAGAAGTTTCCTGGTGGAGTCTTTTGGGTCCTTCACGCATAAAATTATATCATCTGAAAATAAAGATACTTTGAGTTCTTCCTTTCTAATTTGTATCTCCTTGATCTCCTTCAGAGGTCCAATTGCTCTAAGACTTCAAGTAGTATATCTAACAGACAGAGTGGACAGCCTTGTTTTGTATATGATATTGGAAGAAATGCCTTGAGCTCTTCATTTAGAGTGATGTTGGCTGTAGGCTTGCTGTAAATTGCTTTTTTTTTTCCTTTTTTATTTTTTATTTTAATCACAGGTCATTCACTTGTATCCCAGCCATAGTCCCCTCCCTCTCTCCCTCCCAATCCCACCCTCCCTCCTTCATCTCTTCCCTGCCCCCTTCCAAGTCCACTGATAAGGGAGGTCCTCCTCCCCTTCCATCTGATCCTAGCTTTTCAGGTATCTTCAGGACTGGCTGCAATGTCCTTATCTGTGGCCTAGCAAGACTGCTTCTCCCTCGGGAGGGGGGCAGGGAGAGCTCAATGAGCCAGTCATTGAGTTCATGTCAGAAATAATCCTTGTCCCCCTTACTAGGGAACCCACTTGGATACTGAGCTATCATGGGCTATATCCTGAGACTCATAACCAAACCTTCAGCAGAGTTCAGGGAATGATATGAAAGAAGGGGGAGTTAGTATGACCTAGAGGGGACAGGAGCTTCACAAGGACCAAATATATCAGGGCACAGGGGTCTTCTATGAGACTGTTTCCCCAACCAAGGACCATGCATGGATATAACCTAAAACCCCTGCTCAGATGTAAATTGATTTTATTGTGTTGACCTATGTCTCTTGTATCTTTAGTCTCTCTAAGACTTATCTTAAAGGGATGCTAAATTTTGTAAAAGTGTCTTTCTCTATCCAATAAGATGATCATGTGGTTTTTGTTTTTCAGTCTGTTATGTGGTGGGTTACATTTATTGATTTATGCATGTTGAAGCATTCTTGCATCTTTGGGATGAAGCCAACTTGATGGAGGTGTATACTTTTTTTCTTTTCATTGAAAATAGATTTTCCACATAATATAAACTAATTAAGTTTTCCCCTCCTTCTACTCCTCCCAGTTCCTCTCCACCTCTGCTCCCATCTGGATCCAGTCCCCTTTTGTCTCTAATTAGAAAACAAGAGAGAGTAACATAAATTAACTAATTATTATATAAATGGTAAAGTTCTATTATAGATAATAATTTACATGATTATAAACAATCAATAAAATTACTAATTTCATAGTGAATAGAACTAATAGGAAAACAAATGTTTAACTATTAATTTAATGAATCTGTGTGAACTGCATTATCCAATATCATATTTGTAGATAATTTTTATAACTAATGATTACTTCAAATAATAAATATAACTGTTTTTTTTATACAAGTGAACAAACAAGTTTCTAAGGGATAATAATAATAATATAAAATAAAGCAAAACCTAACACATTGGAATTAAACAAAACAGACAAACAGAAGGACAAGGACAGGACAATCTTGTGCCCTGGAGAAGGCACAAGATTCAGGGACCCAGTCATTTGCACACTCAGGAATTCCATTAAAACACCAAACTGGAAGTCATACTATATGTGCAGAGGACCTAGTACAGACTCATGTGCCTGCTGCCTCAGTCTCTGGGAGTTCACATGCCTTTTGACCATGTTGATTTAGAGGGTCTTTTTTTCCTTAGTGTCCTCCATCCCCTCTGGCTCTTACAATTGTTCTGCTTCCTCTTCCACAGGGTTCCCTGATTCCTGAAGGGAGGGACTTGATGATGACATCCCATTTAGGGATGAGTGTTCAGAGGTCTCTTAATTTCTGCATAATGTCTGGCTGTGAGTCTTTGTATATGTTCCTATCTGCTGCAGAAAGAAACTTCTCTGATGGTGAGCAAGGCACTGGTCTATGATTATAGCAGATTGTCATTAGGAGCCATTTTATTGCTACTTTCCCTTAGTAGAACAGTAGTATTTGGTTTTACCCCAGGTGCCTGGGCCATCTAGTCTGAGATTCTTGGTCACAACAAGCAGTTTTGTGTACAGATTCCATCTGTGTCGTGGGCCATAAGTTAAATCAGATTTGTTTGGTTATTCCCACAAACTTTGTGCCGATTGCAGTAGCATATCTTGCAAGCATGACACTGTTGTAGATCAAAGAGTTTGTGGCTTCATTGGTGTTTATGTTGCTTCTTTTGTAGTGTATAGGGTACCTTCCTGTGCCAAATAATCTAGAATGTAGGAGTAAAAGCCCTATGTAGGCACCAGCTTGGCTTCTTAATATTCAGTGAGTTGTGTAGGTGTCGTTTTTAGCAATGGGGCCTTACTGTCAGTTTGTGGAGAGCAAACTATAGTCTTGGCAACAGCCTGGGTTGTTTGGGGATTCCCATGGGATCCCTTTCTCCAACGACTCAATTAGTTGTTACTTAATTCTGGGATTGGAAACTTTGTTATGTGACAAGAAATGGCCAGTTGGGATCCTGTCCCCACCATTATTTGGTGATTTTATTTTTATAATCACCATTATTTGGTGATTAGATCATCGTCATACATCATAAATTGTATATATTTTAGGAAGCTTCTACTATATTAGGTTTCTATACTACCTCTCAAATGGCCCTTAATTTTAGTTCTCTCTCTCTGTATCCTTCTTCATCCCACTCTCCTCATCCCTTGCCAACTTGATTCTCCTGCTTCAGCCCTCTCCATCCATTTATAACTATTCTATTACCCTTTCAAAGGGAAATCTATTGGTCCCCTCCCAGTCCCTGACTCTATATCTAGACTCTATGGTTCTATGGAATGTAGCTTGATTATCATTAACTTAATGGCCAATACCAACATAGAAGTGACTACATGCCATAATTTTCTTTTTTGGGGGTCTTTGTTACCTTACTCAGAATGATTTTTTTTTCTAATTCCATATAGTCGCCTGTGAATTTCATTTTTACAAAAAAACCCAGCTGAGTAATATTCCATTGTGTAAATGTTTTCTTTATCCATCCTTCTAGGTTATTTCCAATTTCTGGCTATTATGAATAGAGCAGCAATGGACATGGTTGAGAAAGTGTATCTGTGGTAGGATGAAGCATCCTTGGGGTATATACCCAAGAGTGGTATAGTTGGATATTAAGGTAGATTCCTATCTTTCTGAGGAACTGCCACACTGATCTCCATAATGGCTATACAAATTTGCATTCCTACCAACAATGGATGAGTGTGGTAATGGTGTTCTATTCAGAAAGTCTTTTCCTGTACCAATGAGTTCAAGGCTATACTCCTTTCTCTTCTATCAGCTTCACTTTAGCTAGTTTTATATTGAGGACTTTGACCCATATGGAGTTGCGTTTTGTGCAGAGTATAGATCAATTTGGATTCTTTTACATGTAGCAATATAGGTTAGACCACTACCATTTGTTGAAGATGCCACCTTTTCTCATGTCCATATTTTTGGCTTCTTTGTAAACAATCAGGTGTCTATAGGTGTGTGAATTTATGCCTTGGACTTCAATTCGATGTCATTGACTGACACATCTGTTTTTAATGCCACTACCATGTTGTTTTTATTACTATAGCTCCGTAGTAAAATTTGAGGTCAGGGATGGTGATACCTTCAGCATTCCTTTTATTATTTAGGATTTTTTTTAAGTATCCTGTTGTTTTTCCATATGAAACTTAAAATTGTCCTTTCAAGATTTGTGAAGAATTGTGTTGAAATTCTTATGGAAGTTGCATTGAATCTATAGAATACTTTTGGTAGGATAACCATTTTGTACTACATTAATCTTACTGATCCATGATCATGAGAGATATTTCCATCTTCTGTCATCTTCTTTAATTTCTTTCTTCAGTGCCTTCAAGTTTTATAAGTCTTTCACTTGCTTGGTTAAAGTTACCTTAGGATATTTTATATTTCAGGCTATTGTAAACCATGCTATTTCCCCGATTTCTTTCTCAGTCCATTTGTTATTTGTATGAGGGCTACTGATTTTTGTAGTTAATTTTGCAACTAACTAATTAACTAACTAACTAACCAGCTAACCATCTACCTTGTTGAAAGTTTTTTTTTTTTTTTTTAGGATCTGGAAAAGAGCTTTGAATTAGGCTTTATTGAGAAAAGTGACAACAGTCAGGATGATCATAAGAAGCCAACATATGAGAAAACCTACAATTGACAATCTTTACATATTCACCACCTGCTGACACAGCATTTGGAATTTGGATGAACACTGTGTGACTATAACATCAGTCCTAAAAACTGGACCCATTATCATCTTTGTGTGTGTGTAAGACTGTGTACATGAATGAATGTTGGTCAGTCCACGTGCATTTTCCAGGCAATGGTACCAAAGGAGGTCACTGGGTATTTTTTATACCACTGCCCACCTTATTGTCTTAGGAAACAGTTGCTCAACTTGAAACTAGCCTGTCATCTAGCAAGCCACAGAGACTCTCCTATCTTCACTCCAAGTTTTATCAGCCCTGTGCTTGAGTTACAGGTACATGGGAGTATGTGTGGCCATTTATATTCATCCTGAAGATTTGAACTAAAGTAATTTTTCTTATATTGTATGTCTAATATCCACTTATAAGTGAGTATATACTGTGTGTGTCTTTCTGCTTCTGGGATACCTCACTCAGGATGATATTTTCTTATTTATTTATTTATTTATTTATTTATTTATTTATTTATTTATTTATTTATTTATTTATCAATCACAGGTTAGGTATTTGGCATCCCAGGCGTAGCCCCCTCCCTCATTCCCTTCCACTCTCCTACTCCCTCCCTCATCTCCCTCCTCCCCGCCCCCTCAAAGTCCACCAACAGGGGAGGACCTCCTCCCCTTCCATCCAACTCCAGCTCATCCTGTCTCCTCAGGGCTGGCTGCAATGTCCTCCCCTGGGATCTAGCCAGTCTGTCACTCCCCAGCTTGTATGGGGGAGGGTCAAAGAGTCAGCCATCAAGTTCATGACTGAAACAGTCCCTGTTTCCCTCACTAGGGTCTTCAGT